>JAWWES010000059.1:366068-406745 GCA_035583135.1 Lophotriccus pileatus
GGGGATTTGGGGGTCTCTGGGGGGGTTTTTGGCCCCCTGGGTGGGTTTTTGGGGTGGATTTCGGGGGATTTCGGGTATTTTGGGGTGGATTTCGGGGGTCTCACCCCCCGTGCCCCCCCCCACACCCTCCCGAGTACCACCCGCTGACCCCCAGTTCACGCCCCCCAGTGCACGCCCGGCGCACCGTCCCGGTTCCCCCCGTGCCCCCCGGTTCCCCCCGTGCCCCGCGGCGGCCGCACCGCCCCCCGCGCTCACACCCTCGCGGCGCGGCCAATGGGGGGGCGGCGCCCGCGCGCGTCACTCGTGGGCCGGGGAACCTCCTCAATGAGCCCCATTGGCGCGGGGAGCGCGCCGCGCTGCCGGGGCCGCTCCGCACCTCCGCTCCGCACCCTCCGCGCCTCCCGCCATGATCGCATCCCACCTCCTCGCCTACTTCTTCACCGAGCTCAACCATGACCAGGCGCAGAAGGTGAGCGGGGCGCGGGACAAAGGGGCGCGGGGGGGTAGGATGTGGATTGCGGGGGGGGAAAGCGAGGGAGAAATGGAGAGGGGCGAAAGGTGAAAAGGGAAAAGTGGAAAGGAAAAAGGGAGGAGAAGGGAAAGGGGCAAAAAAAGGGGGAAAGGGGGAAAGAGGCGGAAAGAAAAAAAAGAAAAGTTGAAAAAAGGTAGGGAGGAGTTATTAAAAAAAAGGAAGGAGGGGGAAAAAGGAGGGGGGGGAGTGTAAAGGGAAAAGGAAAAGGGAAGGGGGAAAAAGGGAGAGGGGAAAAAAGGGGAAGAGGAAAAAGGATGAAGGGGAAAGGAGAGGTGAAAAAGTTTAAAAAAAAAAGGAGGCAAAAAGTGGGAGGAAAGAAGAAAAAAGGGAAAAAGGAGAGGAAAAGAGTAAAAGGAGGGATAAGGAAGAGGGAAAAGTTTATTAAAAAAAGTAAACGGGGGAAAAAAAAAAGAAAAAAGGAAAAAGAGGGGAAAAAAGAGAAAAGCGTTAAAAAGGGGAAGAGGAGGCACAGGGGCCCTGGAGCGAAGGGGAACTGGGGCGCAGCGGGCCGGGGGGGCTGGCGGAGGCCCCGGCGCTGCCCGGCCGCGGCCGCGTGCGGTACGTGCTCGGCTGCGGGACCCCGCGTGGCCGGCCGGGCGGAGGGGGAGGAGGGGGAGAGCAGCAGCAGGAGGAGGAGGAAGAGGAGAAGGAGGAGGAGGAGGAGGGAGGGGGGATCTCCGTGCCTCTGCCTCCCCCCGGGAGCCGCGACCCCCGCGGCCGCCGCTCGCAGCACGTGTCGCCGCTTCCCGCGCGGAGCACCCGCGGCCGCGGAGCATCCCCGGAGCCGCTTCCCCCGTCCCGCCCCGTGCCGGGCTCCGAGCCCAGGCCCCCGCGGGCAGCGGGGTCAGCCCGGGGCACGCCCGGAGGTGGCGTTGGCACCTCCGGTCCCTTTGCCCGCGCTGAGCCCCCCGCGCCGGGCCGCGTGTGTGCCCCCCATCCCCGCACTGACAGCGACGGAAAACACCTCCCTGCCTCCCCATCCCTTAATCTCCGGGTCTCGAATCCTTAATTTCGGGGTCCTGAACAACCCGAGCCTGTTCCCAGACCGCAACCCCGAGTAGCAGCGTCCCGTTTGGGATGCACAGAGAGTTCATGGAGTGTTCGTCACCCCTAATTCCCGAGTTCAGGCACTGCAAAAGCGCAAGTGTTCCTGCTCTCCCATGGCTCGGGGAGTAGCCGGCCTTTGTCTGGCCAGGACAGCGCTTAGGCTGGGCTTAATAAATCATTCCTGGAAACAAAATGCTGGATGGGAGAGTGCGCGGGGGCTCGAGCTCTTCCCGCAGGGCGCCACCGGCATTTGGGACATCTGGGAATAGGGCAGAGAGGGGCTTCGGCTGCGATTCCTGAGGTCGGGAAGTGGTCGGAATTTGCTGATCTGAGTGTGAGGGGGTCGAGATTTGCAAATGTTGCCATAAAAACATGAGTAAAATGTTTAGAGAGCCGTCGGATAACCCTGGAGACGCCACCGGGGAAGTGAAACTCGCCACGTTGGCCCTTCGCGGGCGCTAAATAGGAAGGAAAACAAGGCAGAACATTAAAAAAAAAAACCAACCCCAACCTAAACAAAGTGCAGGGAAAACTTCCCAGCGCAAAACTATCCTTAAGGAAATATGGGCTCGGCTTCTCCCTCTGCTCGCCAGTGGCCCCGGGGTTGTGCAACAGCCAAATCCAGGGGAAGGGATTGTGTAACCCGACGGCAGAAATAGGCCAGCGGCAGAGCCCGGCTCCGGGCTGCTCACGCCTTCCTTATCAGGAGCTGGGAATAATGGAGAGGGAAGGCTTGGACGAAGGAATTCGGCTTCGTTACCCACGGAGAAACGGGTGTGCAGAGCCTGGGGGACCGGCTTCGTTTCCCTCCTAGCTGCAAAACCCGAATAAAAACAGCTGTCGAGGTGGGAGGGAGGAAAAAACTGTCCAGGAGCCGCCGGCGTGAGCTCGGGATGCTGTGGGAGACAGCGCTGCCCTCCCAGAGCCGCCTCCACAACTGGATTTCTCGGGGATATTTTTAAACAAATTCCTGTGAATCCTCCCGGTGAGGCAAAGCTGGGAGAGAGCACGGAGCTCAGTGCGGCTCAGGGAGAGGGCAGAGGGGGGAGCAGCCAGATGTCCAACCTGGCTGCTTCCACCAGGGTTGTACGAATTATTCCTGGTTTATAAATCTTCCCAGGCAAGAGGGGGGTTTCCCAGCACAGGGAGTTGTAAAGGGTGTAATTCTTGGAAAGCTGCGATTTATTTGGTTTTACCAAACCCAGAATCTGAGACTATGTTTGGGAAAGCAGTTGCTGGTGATAGCCTAGGATGTGTTTTCCCTTTGGATCAGGCAAAAAAGGGGCTCGGCTGGGGGAAGAAAGTGCCTTTACCAACATCTGTGGTTTGTGTCCACCTCAAGGCCTTGAAAATAGCCTCAAAAATAGGATTTTTCCTCCCATTCTTGCCACAGAGCAGCTTTACCTGCTCTCCTACCCACCTTGGGGGCATGTCACCTACATCCCCAACACCTCCTGCCCTTTTTCTGGCTGGAAAATGGGTTGTCTGGACTTATCTAACCCCCAAGGGATTGTGCAAACTTTAATTAACCTCAGCAGCGTCCTTTGAGATCCCGGCTTGAAAGTTTGCCGCCGCCGCTGAACCGCGTTCCCTTGGGATGTGCCGGCTCACGCCGGGCTTCCTGGTCCCTCAACCTCATCCTGTCATGCGACAGCAGTGGGAGTCGAGCGTCTCCTGTTCCCCATCCCTCCTTCAAAGGAGGGAAACGCTGGCAATGGGGGTAATTTTCCTGGATTTGTGGCCGTTTCCAAGCAGGGGCAGGTTTTCCTTGTTTTGTTTTTGTTCTTTTTTTATTTCATGTCACTTTTCCTTTGCCAAGGGATTAGTTTTATCCAGCTGATTCCTCCCTGGCCGCCTCTGTGGCTGTGGGAGGGGCACCTATGGCAAATTCCTGGAAAACCAACTTAATAGCTTCCTTTAAGGCTGCCAAGGTCAATGTCAGGACTTCACACCTTTGGGAAGTTGCCCCTCGCTCCTCCCTCCCTCCCTCACCAGAACTGCCCAGCCTCAGTTCTCCCTCCTCAGTGGGATGCTCCCAGCAGCCAGAGGGGGATTCTTGGCACCGGCAAGGCTTTCCCAGCCAGCATCCGAGCGGAATGCTGCTCTGATCCCTGCCCTGGAGACCTTCTGGGTTTGAAATGGGGGAGGAGCAGGACGTGTGGGCAGGGAGGTGCCTCGGGGCCGGTGGGAGCTGGGAGCAGTTGGATGTCTCCAAGGGCAGAGCTGGAAACCAGAGTGTTTCCCTGGTTAAACTGGCTTTCTGTGGGGCTGTGGAGCAGTGGGGTCACCCAAGGATGGTCAGGGGATGCTCCTCGGTGTGACTTCCTCGCCAGGGGTGCCCGGCTCCACCTCCGGCATGGATTCAGCTGCTGGCCCGGGGGTGAGGGTGAGGATGGGAGGAACCGGCCGAGCAGGAAACATCTGACTCACTCAGTGCGAGATGACTCCGGGCGTGTGTCATGCGAGGCTTGGCCCTGGTGGGGAGGGCACGTGGCGCTGGATTCGGCGCAGAGGAGCCGAAGGACGTGGGTGCCACCGGGGTCAGGGCTTGGGGGAGGGTGGGTGCAGCCCAGCATCACCCCTGTGTCACCCACGGCAACCTGGGGAAGGGGATGAGCCGGTTCCCTGCACTGAGTCACCCGGGGTGGGAAACCTGGGCCAGGGATGGGCAGCGCTGGTGTGTGGAGGGCAGGGATGTGGCACAGGGTCTGTCCTGGGAACAAACCCTTCCCAGTGCTGGACACCTTCACCCTGCAGCCTCTGCTTCTCCCT
Organism: Lophotriccus pileatus; assembly: GCA_035583135.1. Classification (NCBI taxonomy): domain Eukaryota; kingdom Metazoa; phylum Chordata; class Aves; order Passeriformes; family Tyrannidae; genus Lophotriccus; species Lophotriccus pileatus. The sequence continues at coordinate 370,420 of JAWWES010000059.1, forward strand.
CTGCCTCGGTTTCCCTGAGTTCATCACATCCCACCGCAGATCCGGGTGGGGTGGGAGCACAACTGGTGCTCACACAGCATCCCCTGCTGAGAGAACCAGGGAGGGAGTCAGCATTCCCTAAAACTTCAGGGGTTCCTGAAAAATGGCATGTTTGAAGTTAAAAACTGTGACAGAGAGGGAAGTAATTTAAAGAAAAGGTAATTCCCAGGAAAAATTTCCCTGGAGGGAGGGTTGACAGCACACACTGTGGGTTTGGGGTTCTCCAGCCTTCCCCAAACTTGAAGGTCTGTTGTTCTCACACACAAGAAATGTTTGGCTTTGTTGCCAAAAAGGAAAAGAATTCAGTTCAGAAACCAGCCAACTTCTCCCAGTGTTCTGCTTTTGCTTAAAACGCTGCTTGAGTGAGGCACATCCAGCTGAAAAAATCCAGCGGGCAGATGCTGGGTGTTGGACACACGTGCTCCTGCTCCAGCTCTCTGCAGGCACGTGGCTTTGGAAAAGGATTCAGAGTAAAACAAAACTGAAAGCATGCAGCTTCCCCTCCTTGGAGCCTGGGATCATTAACGGGAAAGATGTATCAGAGACCTTACTACACGAGAAGAAACCCTCCCCAGGTTGTTCCCCTTCCCCGGGCCATCGGCGGGGCAGGAAGCGGTTGCGCGGGGCCGGAAAACCCCAGCACTGCAGCTCCAGCTCCATCACCCACTGCAACCCTGCCCTGTCACTGCAGCTCCATCACCCACTGCAACCCTGCCCTGTCACTGCAGCTCCAGCTCCATCACCCACTGCAACCCTGCCCTGTCACTGCAGCTCCAGCTCCATCACCCACAGCAACCCTGCCCTGTCACTGCAGCTCCAGCTCCATCACCCACAGCAACCCTGCCCTGCCACTGCAGCTCCATCACCCACAGCAGCCCCGTCCCCCTGGGCGTCCCCCGGGACCCCTGCAAGGGGAACAAGTAAACCAGAGAATTTATAGAATCATGGAATGGTTTGGGTGGGAAGGAACCTTGAAGCCCATCCACTCCCACCCCCTGCCCTGGGCAGGGACACCTTCCACTAGCCCAGGTTGCTCCAACCTGGCCTTGGACACTTTCAGGGATCCAAGGGCAGCCACAGATTCTCTGGGCAACCTGTGCCAGGACCCTCACAGGGAGGGATTCCTTCCCGATACCCCATCTATCCCACCCTCTGTCAATGTGGAGCCATTGTCTCTTGTCCTGTCACTCCAGGCCCTTGTCCCAAGTCCCTCTCAGCTTTCTTGGAGCTCCTTTAGGCACTGAAAGATGCTCTAAGGTCTCCCCTGAGTCTTCCCTTCTCCAGGCTGAACACTACCTGCACTTTTCCATGGATAGTGGCATTGAATTGGAATTAACTTATTCACAGACTAATTAATATTTCCATGGCACAGACTCCTTGAGGTCCAGCCCCTGATTAAGAGGAGTCTTGACACCATCCAGCCCTGGTGCTTCTACCAGAGCAGTGAGTTTGTAACGCCAAAGCTGGTTGTTGGGTTGCTTTAAGCTCAGCTCAGCTCACAGAGCAATAAAAATTGGGCAACTCGAGGTTTCTTCAGCTGCAGGACAGGCAGACCTTTCCTGGGGTGTCTGTGCAGCCGGGATGGGCGACCCCGGGCACGGAAATGAGCTGAGCCTTGGAGACAGCCCTGAACCAGGAGACAGGGATTTGCTGGGTTTTGGTTCCAAAACGTGGCATCGAGCTCGTTACAGCTGCAGTGGCTCCATGAGCCGGTGCCTCAACACGATGTCCTGGGCTGGAGCATGCCCGGCACTTCCCAACCTCCATCCCTCCCCTCTCCCTTCAGTTTGTTTGGATTTCCTTGAGGAAACATTATTAGTCAGGCTGGAAGCTTTCCAGAAATTCAGTTGCCCTGTTCTGGATCTTAATCTAGTGACTTTATTTGTTTGGAATTGGCAATCCAACCCAAACTATTCCATGATCTTCCAAAGCAATAAACAACTGAGAAGACGTTTTTGTCTTGAAAGATGCTCGGGCTCCAGTGCTGCAGGCTGAATTCCCCCTGTTTTATCCCATCTTTGCAGCGATTTGAGGGGTGCTTGGAATAACAAAGCAGGCCATGGGGCTGGGAAGCTTTGGGAATGAAGTGGCCATGGACTGTCCTTGGTGGGGTCCCACAGCCCAAGGTGGTCTCGCTGGGGAAGGAGCCGTCCTGCGGGATGTCCTGACCTGCCTTAACTGCCAAGTGGGGCAATGTCTACGTTGGGAGAAGATGATCCAGGTCTTAAAGGGCTTTGGAGATTAGAGGAAGGTCATCCTGTTCCTCGGGCTGAGGTTATTCTTGGTATGCTGGAGCCTGGGGGACATGGAGGACGTGCCAAGTGGTGCCTGTCCTGGGGCAGGAGGTGAAACCTCTGGGGGCTTTCCCCATGCTGTGATTTTGGGGGTAGTGGGTTGTGCACTGCAGCTTCTTCACTGGTGAAGAGCATCTGAGCTCCCAAAGCTCCCAGATTCCCTGGGATGAGACCTTCCCTGGCAGGGGGAGAAGCAGCAAAGGCAGGGGGACAGATGGGGGAGAAACACCAGTTTGGGCAAGGGTGAAAGTCTGTGGTGTGGTAGCCAATGCTGGGATGGGGACCCCTCAGTGGGACCCCCTCCCCACTCCCAGTGCTCCCACCAGGACCCCCCAAGCACCTCAGGGAGGGGATGAGGCTGGTTGGGGTCCTTGCTGTGCCGAGGGGCAGGTCAGTGGCTCGTGAGGACTTTGGGGAAGGTCTCCATGAGCTGGGATAACACTGTCTGTATCTCCTGGGATAATGATGTCTCTCCCAGGATAACTCTCTCTCTCCAGCTCACCTCTAGGAAACGGGGTTGGACTGTCTCTCTTGGGTTGATGGTGTTGGCATAATCCCTGGGATAATTCTCGGGGTAACTCTCGGGGTAACCCTTGGCGCAGTTCTGGGGGAGGTTTCTTGCCCTGAGGCTGGCACAGAAGTGGGCTCCAGCTCCTGGAGTTGGGAAAGGAAGGAGAGGGTGGAGGTGAGCTGGGGCAGTAGGGCAGGAGTGACCAGTTAACCAGTTAACTGGAGGTTACTGGTGCCAGTAACCAGAGCCTCGGTACATGGGAGGGAATTTTCAGCAGGTGAAAGCAAATAGGAGGCAAGGGAGGAGTGTTTGACTTCCCTGCTGCTGGGGTGGATAAGGAGAGGCTGGCAAACAGCTGGTGCCGGGAAACCTCCGGATTTCCTTCTCTTTGGCCTTTCCCTCCTGCCTGCCTGGTCTCACAGCTCCTGATTTCTGGGAAAGAGCTGCAAACATCAGGAGAAGTGAGGAGGAGGAGGAGGAGGAGGTTTTGCCTATCACACCAGAGAGGATGCTGCTCCCCTGTGAGCTCTTCCTGAGCTGTTGCCACACCATCTGTGCCAGGGATTTGGCACCAATGTGCCACTTTCCAGCATCTCTCCTGGAATGTGCTGGGCCTGGGCCTCTCTCCATCCTCTGATCTCTCTCCATCCTCTGACCTCACCGCTGGGATCTCAGCTCCCAGATTTCTGACAGAGCTGGGGGTGGGGAAAAAAGGGATGCGCTGGAGCACCCTGAGCCCGACCCACGGGCAGCCCAAAGCACGGCAGGGCTGTGTCGTGCAGCCCAGGGCCCGTGAGCGAGGTCACGAGGGGGTGGCTGCAATTAGTTGCCCACAAAATGCCCATTTCCTCCAGCGCAGCCCCATAAAACACAATCCCAGCCCGTTTCCGCTGACCCCTGGTACGTGCCTGCAGACAGGTGAGCGAGCGGGGTGGAGTTTTCCTCTTGACTTCTCAGGGCTTGCAGCTGCCCTTTAATTAATTTTAAGTGAAGCTAATTGAAACAGGGCATCGTTTGGGAGCGGGCAGCGTCCGCCTCTCCCGTTCCCTGCTCCGGCCTGGCCGCGCACACACCGTCAGGGTCAGGGAGGAATCTTTCCATGCCTTTCCTGGGAAAGGCAAGATGCTTTGATGCCATTTATAGAAGGAGCTGGGCTTCTCCATATCCCCAGCTCAGGGGTGTAATGATTTCCAGGAGCAGGGGGTGGGTTTCTTGCCTCTCTGGCCACGGCACCCACTTTGTGTCACAGCAGCTCCCACTTTTGTCACACCAGCGTGGTTTGCCCAAGGGGATTGAGTAGCTCTTGGCTCTTGGGGTGATCTCAGCAGCAGAGAAATGACGGGGCAGTGGATTCCTCCCTGGGGGTCAAGGTCAAGGTGTTTTGGTGCCGTGGCGTGGGAAGGGCTCCACACCTGGAAACCTCCATCGCTGACCTCCTGACTCACTCCTGAGTTTGAATTCCTGCTTCTGTAGCAACCTGTTTGGGTGTCTGTAGGTGATGGAGCGGGAAGGTGCTGTGGAGCATCGGGTGCAACTCGGGGTTTGGCATTCCCAAGTGGTCTGGGAAGAGGATGCAGGGTGGCATTTGGGGAGCTCCTTGGAGGGCAGCACCCAGAGGTGCAGGAGCAGTGGTGGGAGATTCCTGGGTTGAGCTGTTCCAGCAGTGCTGTGTCAGTGATGTGCCAGTGGTGCCATGTCCTGTGCTTTGGGGTGGGTCATGACCTGCTCCTGCCCTGCTCCTCGTGTCACTCCCAGCAGCCATGAGAGGGGCTGGCCCCTGCCCTGAGCATGTCCTGGAGGTTGTGCCCCTGTGCCCATGTCCCCGCCTGACCTCTGGGCTTCATCTCTGCCTTTCAGATCGACAAGTACCTGTACCACATGCGGCTCTCCGATGAGACCCTCCTGGAGGTGTCCCAACGTTTCGAGAAGGAGATGGAGAAGGGGCTGGGAGCAGAGACCAACCCCACTGCCTCCGTGAAGATGCTGCCCACCTTCGTCAGGTCCACCCCGGATGGGACAGGTACCGTGGGATGGGAGAAGCTCCTGGCAGAGCAGAGGGACAGCAGGGCCCACCCGTCCTGGTGGCACTGCCAAAAGGGGGATGGCGCCACGGCCACCCCTCTGCTGCTCCTCGGGGCCTCCTCCTGCTCCGGCCGAGCGCGGGACAGGCCCCGTTCCTCGCTCTGCTGGGGCTGGAGGGGCTGCCAGTTCCCGCTGGCGGGAGGGAGGGTGGGAAGCCGCCCTCGCGTGCCCTTGCTGGCAGGACAGAGACAGTCACGGGTCCGGCTCATCAGATTTCATTAGCAGTGAGGCGGCAGCGCTGCCAGCGCTGTCTGAGAGCCACCCGGACCCGGCAGGAGCAGGGGCTCTCCAGGCTCCTCACAATGCAGCCTTTCTGCCCACTTCCCGTGCCTGGGGCACGCTCTGGACAGCCACATCCCTGGCTTGTCCCTCTCAGCCCGAAAAACTGCTTCTTCTGGCATCCAGAAGGGAAGGTTCCCTGTTGCCTCTCCTAGCCCCGTGTTTTGGGAAGGAACTGGTCTCAGTCCCTGCAGCATCACCCCTTGCCCACCAAGGTTCCCAGGGCCCACCAAGTGCTCAGAGCTGCTGGAGTGGTCCTGGCTGCTGAAGGGAAGGAGGGACAGAGCCCTCAGCAGCTGGAGCTGCCTTGGCTCCACATCTGGGATGGCAGCAGTCCGGGAAAAGGCCCTGGGATGGTCAGTCCTGTGGGATGGAGTTGGGGTTGCTGCAGTGTTGGCACCTCCATGGGGATCTGTGAAACCTCAGTGGCAGAGACTGCTGGTCACCAGCAGGAGAGGTAGATAAAGAGGGACAGAGCCAAAAAACCTTGTGGCTGCTCTCTGGAGGCAAGGACAGAAGTGGTAGAATTGTGGAATCACAGAATCATAGACTTGTGGAATGGTTTGGGTTGGAAAAGCCCTCTAAGGTCATCAGATCCAACCATTTCCCCCAGTGCTGCCAAGGCCACCACTAACCCATGTCCCACCCGGCTATTAAACCCCCGCAGGGATGGGGACTCCACCCCTGCCCTGGGCTGTGCCAGGGCTGGACAGCCCTTTCCAGGAAGGAATTTCCCCAGAATCCAACCTTCCCCTCCCCTGGCACAGCCTGAGGCCATTTCCTCCCATCCTGTCCCTTGTTTCCTGGGAGCAGAGCCCGACCCCCCCCCCAGCTCCCCCCTCCTGTCAGGGAGTTGTAGGTGGTGACAGGAGGTCTCTGCATCACTGGGCAGTGTTGGGTGTTTGCTGTTAATGTCTCAGTGAGGTCTGGGCTGGGTGGTGGCGTCTCCTATGCCCCTGTGAAGACACAGGTGTCATGGAATGGTTTGGGTGGGAAGGGACCTTAAAGACCATCTCATTCCACCCCCTGCCACGGGCAGGGACAACTTCCACCAGCCCAGGTTGCTCCAAGCCCTGTCCAACCTGGCCTTGGGCACTTCCAGGGATGGGGCAGCCACAGCTTCTCTGAGCAACCTGTGCCTGGGTCTCACCACCCTCACAGGGAGGAATTCATTCCCAGTATCCCATCTAAATCTCACCTTTTTTAGTTTAAAACTGTTCCCCCTTTTTCTTTCACTACAACCCTTGCTAAAAATCTGTCTCCACCTTCCTTGTGAGCCCCTTTAATCCCTGGAGCATCAGGGCACCCAGAGCACCCCCTATGCTCGGTCCCCTCCGTGCACCTACACCCAAAAGCCTGACCTGGCTCCCTGCCCCAGGATCGAGATTTCAATCTATTTAAATGTTGGAGAATATTTTTAATTACAGGGACGGCCAGGAGCCGCCCCTGGGCACGGGAACTGCAGCAGCCAAAGGTGCTGGGTGCTGGTGGAGGGTGTGTCAGTGCTCCCAGCACCCTGACCCACTGCTGGGACAAGGAGTGATCCCTCTCCGTGCCCTTCCAGGACGGGTCCTTGGCACCCTTCCCTGTCTCAGTGTCCCAGCTGACATTTCTCACCCGGGGCCGGGAGAAAGGGGAACGGCAGCATGGAAAATGTCATTCCAGAGGGGTGCTGGGGCAGTCACGGAGCTGCAGCTGCCCAGGAGGGCTGGGAAATGGGAGGGTTCTGAGCAAATCCCAGGCAGCCAAGAGCTGGAGTTCCCTGTACAGCTCCAGCTGGGTCCAGGCTGTGAGCAGCACTAGTATCCCTGCTCTTGGGTTTCGGAGGGGAGGCTGGAAAGTGGCACATTGGTGCCAAATCCCTGGCACAGATGGTGTGGCAACAGCTCAGGAAGAGCTCAACGTCCAGGGCTGTGTCCTTCCTTCTTCCCTTCTTTTTCCAAAGCTCCTGGGCAAAGTCTGACTCGGGCTGGGCACCAAGTCCTGCTCCCACCTGCTCCAGGTGCCAGCAGCTGCTCCCTGTCCCTCTGCTCCAGGCCAGTGCCATGGGGCTCCTCAATGTCCTCCTGCAAAGCATCCCTGCCCTTCCCTCCCTGCTGCTGCAGCCCCCCAGGTCTGAGCCGTGGGATCACACCCCTGTAATGCACAGCCAGATCCCAGCTGCCGGGATCCAGGCGGATGAGAGGCGCTTATGGACACACAAGGTCACATCTGCAGGTTAAGCCAAAACACAGCCCCGGCTCCCAGCTCTGAGAGGCTTCCCTGTTCCCGTGGGGCGTGATAAGAGGGGGGAATTCTGCTTTGGAAGCAGAAACTCTCCCAGTAACAACTGTTCTTGCTTTGCTGGGCTCTGGCACCCACCGGAACGCCGCCGTGCCGTGCTGGTACTGGGTGTCCCACTGCAGGCTGATGGGGAAACAGATCCTAAATAAGCTTCTCCTTGGATGCCCAGTGACTCTCCCAGGGGCTCTCCCTGCTCAGTGCAACCACCACTTTCCTCCCTGCTCCATTCCTGGTTTTTCCAGGCTTTGCTGGTGTCTGCACATTTCCTCCTCCGTGCTGGTGTTGACACAAGGATCTTGTGGTACATCCTCTGTTAAGCCTCAGCAGCTGATAACCCCAGCCTTGAGGTTTCAAGGAGGATGCTGCAGGATTTGGGGGTCTAATCCCTGGAAATCTGAAGGGTGGCTCTTGGCAGCACCTTTCCCTTGGCCAGTGGGCTCAGCTCCTGCTGATGACCGGCTGCCTTTGCAGGCAAACCAGCTCATCTGGCCCATGGGCTTGAAAGGCTTGGGAAAAAAACACTGGTTTTATGCCCAAAGCCCCGTGGCTGGGGGGTTACTGAATTCCCAGTGAGCTTTCCCAAGGAAGCTGTAGCTGCCTCATCCCTGGAAGTGTCCAAGGCCAGGTTGGATGGGGCTTGGAGCAACCTGGGATAGTGGAAGAGCAAGGGGGTGTAACTGGCTGGTCTTTAAAGTCCCTTTCAACCCAAACCGTTGCATGAGCTATCCAGAAGGAGGGTAGGGCTGGTGAGGGGTGGCAGTGGGAAGTGCTGGGGTCGGTGCCTCAACCCTGTCCTGCATCTCCCCTGGGCAGCAGAGCCTGGACCTGCTCCAACTTTTTCTCTTCCTCCTAACTTTTATTTACCCAGTTTGACCATGGATTCCTACACAGTGGAACTGCAGTCACTGGCAGGTTGTGGCTCCACTGGGGTGGGAGTTCTGCTGTGACCAGCCTCCGAGGTGCTGGGACACGATCCCACACCTGCTGCTCCTCTGCCCTGGCCACCTCCTCTGCTCTCCCCCGGGAGCACAGTGGGTTTTCCCAGGCACTCAACTCTCACCCTTGGGTTTGCCAGGAGCAAACAGCCCCTGGAATCAGGGCTCCATGTTTGCCCTCCCTGTTTGGCTTGTGGGCTCAGCACCACCTCTGATACCTTATCACGGGCTGTGGGAGCCTGACTAGAGGGGAGAGCCCCGACCTGGTGCCAGTCAGGGAGCCCATCCCTCAGCTGGAGGGCTGGGATTTTTCCAAGGGAGATTTTGCTGCCTTTTTCCTCCTGCAAAGCTGATCCACCTGGGAGCCCACCCCTTGACCTCATCCCTTGACCCCAGACTGCTCGTGCCCCTCTGGTGGGTGCTGAGCAGTGTGAGGGGGCTGTGGGGTGGTGTTTGGGTCCCACTGGTGAGGGCAGGGCAGAGCTGGTCCGACACAGCTCCAGGGGCCACGAGCCCCACATGTGGCTTGGCTGAAGCACCAAGTGTGTGAGGGCTGGGCAGGAGGGGGGGAAGGCCCCACCCAGGCTCCTTAGCCCTTTTTTTGTGAGCCTCCTGGGTTCCCTGCATTATCTCCAAGGAGCTGAGCAACCTGTGACCCTCTTGGCTCCAGTGCCCTTATCCCTGGCACATTTCTCAGCCCCCTGAGGTGCTTTCCATGCTCTGCTAACGAGCAGAACAGCATCAGAACGGCATCAGTGCCAATGGCAAGGGGAGCAGGAGCACAGCATGACCTGTGTGTAGGGCAGGACACGATGCCAGTGGTGCCCAGCCGGGCATCACATCCAGCTCTGCCCATCTGTGGCTGAGGGGGGACCCCGTGGTGGCCTCACCAAGGACAGTGGGACAACCAGCAGCTTCTCCAAGGTTTTCCTGGTGTGTTTTCTCTGTGAAGAGCCACTGTGGCCATGGATGCCCCGTGGCTGGCAGACAGGCTGTGAAAGGAGCTGCCAAACTGGTTTAAACCCCGTTCCTGCAAAGGGTCAAGGGGAGGAGGAGGAGGAGGAAGGGGTGTTCAGGGTTTGAGTGCCCCAGCGCAGGAGCTCGGTGCTCTGATGGCCCTGTGTCCCCCCAGCCCCGAATTCTGGCTATGCTGCCTCTCTCAGAGCTGTGTCAAGGGCGCTGGTTGAGCAGGGAGGAGCTGCAGAGCTCTGGCAGGGTCCAGGTTTGGTGTGGTCTGGGGTTATTGGCTCTTGCAGGGGCTGTGGAGCCCCAGAGACAACCGAGGCTTGGCCAGAACCTGTGCAGGGACTCGCTGAACTTCAGCTCTTGTTAAGATAATGGTGTGATGGGCTTGGCACCTCCTTATTCCATTGGCCAGCTGATTGTGGGGTGTGTCCTGGACTGAGGGGACCATGACCTGTGCTGGGGGCTGGGCATGGGCTGGTGTCACCAAGACCGGGGCCCCCACTGCCCTGTGTCACCCTGGGGATATGTGATGGGCTGACCCCTCTGGGTGATGTTCTGACCCCTCTGGGTGACGTTCTGACCCCCCTGGGTGATGTTCTGACCCCCTGTGGATGTCGTTCTGACCTCCTGGGGCCGTGTTCTCACCCCCTTGGGGTGACCCCTCAGCACTCCCCCATCCTCCACGTTCTCCATCCCCAGCTCTGACCCTGCTGAAGCTGCCCATGACCCCTGAGCCCTCTCATTCCTCGTCTCCTCGGAGCTGCGGGGGCAGATTTCCGTGGCCCTTTTCCGCCTCTCTAAAGCCGCTCCAGCTCCCAGTGGGTCCCGTGCCCCGTTCGCTCGCCCCGAGCCCTCGGAGGGTGACCCCAGGAAAGGCGCCAGGCCCGCTGGAGCCCCGGGAGCTGCCTTTTCAGCTGGAGTCACTGGAGATGCCGGCGGCCCCGCTGGCGTGTGCATACTAATAACCCGCGGGTTTTGTCCCAACTGTGGCCCCTTTGTACCAGCACCGGCCGGCACAAAGCGGCCCCCGGGCGCCGGGATCGGCCCGGGGGAGCCAGCACAGCACATTTAATGCATTCAGGACTCTGACAGTGCTGATAGAGGGCTTTCCCCCGGCCCTCTCCCCACTAAAACAGCCAGCTGGGCGCTTTTCCCGCAGCCCGGGTCCCAAACCCCAGCGAGCTGCCTTGAAAACAAACAGGAGGGGAGGCTCTGGGCTCACCCTTGGGGCTCCTCTTGGAGGAGCCACGTTCCAGCTCCCCCCGGGGAAGGCAGCAATGAGCCCCCGAGGTCTTTTGGAGTTTTTCCCTCCCTGGTTTCCTGCTCCCACCTTCCCGTGCTGCCGTCAGTGCGGAGCCACATGCCGGGAGTGTGTGGGATTCCTGGGGCAGGGCAGGGAGGGAGGCCTGGGTGTGCCAGCCCAGCCTGAACACGAGGGGTACTTCCACATATTAAAAGTTTAGCCAAGCTCTGATGTTGCCACGGCTGCTCACAGGGTTTAAACCCTTGGGAGGGGGGTTTAGGAGCTTCCACCGAGCATCAGTAGGGTCGGGAACGGCTCTGCTGCCTTATTCCTTATGGAGCCTGAGGCTGGAGCTCTTCTTCCCCGAGATCACTGTTGGCTTTCTGGATGCGGCTGGTGGGATTTGTCCTCCCCAGGGCATCCATATCCAGCTCCATGACAGTGCTTTGATCCCCCATCAGCTACGGTGGTGTCAGGGGTGCAGAGGAGGGTCAGGCCACAGCTCTGATGAAATTCCAGACATTATGATAATAATGAAAATAATTAAATATATTTAAAAATGGGACCATATCCCCATATCTGGGAGGTGGCTGGTTACCTTGGGGCTCCGGCAGGGGAAGGACCCTCCAAATTGACTGGTTTTCCTTGTCCTGGTCCCGCAGAGGACGGGGATTTCCTGGCCCTGGACCTTGGTGGCACCAACTTCCGTGTGCTGAGGGTGAAGGTGTCGGACAACGGGCTGCAGAAGGTGGAGATGGAGAACCAGATCTACGCCATCCCCGAGGAGCTGATGCGTGGCAGTGGGGTGCAGGTGGGTCCAACCCCTCCTCACCCATCCCGGGGGTCACGCCGGACCCCTGAGTGTGTCCTGGGGCAGGGCTGGGCATTCCCCCACTGCCTGGCCCAGCAGGATCCCAGGGCACCTCGTGCCAGGGACAGGAATCCCTGATGGCCAGCATGGGGACGGGCGGGGATGTGGGCACAGCTCCGACTCATCCCCTTGCCGTGGGCAGCCGGGGGGGGGTCTCACTCTTGCCCTGTTTTCCAGCTTTTTGACCACATCGCCGAGTGTTTGGCCAACTTCCTGGACAAGCTGAACATCAAGGACAAGAAACTCCCCCTTGGGTTCACCTTCTCCTTCCCGTGTCACCAGACCAAGCTGGATGAGGTGGGTGAGGGGCTGTGGTGGGACGGGCTGAGCTCTCACAGGGGGTCCCACACCAATTTAGCTCAGGAGTTTAATTAGTCTCATTGATTTTGGGTCATGTGAGCTTTCCTGAAGGGCCACATCTCTCACTCGAAGCCATTCCCAAGCTCTGGGTGAGAGGAGGTTAAGAACAGCACTGCCCCTTCTTTGTTATGAATATCTTTTGCTGGTGGAATGGCTCAGTGGCTGCACGGTCAGGGACAGAGAGGAGGGAACATTCCTCCAGGGAATGCAGTGCTTGGCATCTCTTCCCAAAATAATCCTGTTGCTTCTCATCTTCTCCAAACAAACCATAAAACCCCTGTTAAAAGGAACATCAATGTTTTCTAAGGATAAGGTGCCAGGTTGCCTTTTTTAAAGCTGCTTGATGAGAATGAGTCGTGGTGGGTCTCTTGTTTGAGACACATCTTGGCCAGAGTTTCACTGGATCATGGAATAACTTGGCCTGGAAGGGACCTTAAAGACCATCCAGCCCCACTCCCTGCCATGGACAGGGATACCTCCCACTAGCCCAGGTTGCTCCAAGCCCCATCCAGCCTGGCCTTGGACACTCCCAGGGATCCAGGGGCAGCCACAGCTTCTCTGGGTAACCTGTGCCAGGGCCTCCCCACCCTCACAGGGAGGAATTCCTTCCCAATATCCGATCTATCCCACCCTCTGTCAATGTGAAGCCACTGTCTCTTGTCCTGTCACTCCAGACCCTTGTCCTCAGTCCCTCTCCAGCTCTCCTGGAGTCCCTTTAGGCACTGGAAGGGGCTCTATGGTCTCCTCAGAGCCTTCTGGATTTCTGAATTTTCTGGATTTTACCTACTTTGTCTTGAGGGGTTTTCATCTGTTATCCACCAGTGAGCTTTGACAGGGCCCTGGTGATGAGCAGTTCCCAGGGTCACCATGTGTGCCAGCGGAGCTCGGCGCTGCCGGAGCTCGGGACGCGGCCCCGGCATTGCGGGGGTCTGGGATATGGTGTTTCCATGGGAGATCAGCTTTTCCCGGGCCGCAGCCGGAGCTCCAGCAGCCCGGGGCACCCAGACGTGCCGAGCACCACATCCCCCCGCGTGCAGGGAGGGGGGTCCCCCGCGCCGCTCCGGGCTCCGAGCGCTGTCAGCTGCGCTCAGCCGCGCCGGCGCTCCCGCTCTGCCGGAGCCGTGACCTCGCTGGGAGACTCAACATCCCGGAGCCCAGCGAGGCACGTGGCCTCTTCCCTGCCACCCACCGCCTCGCGGGGCTCTGGCTCGTGGCGGGGAGGGAGGGGGATGCTTTCCTTGCCCTTATCTCACCCGGCTTCGCGGCGGGGTGGAAAGAGGGCGGCTCCATGGAGCGCTGGCGATCCAGCACGTCCTCCCTGCCAGGGAACGCGGGTGGTGCTGCGGTGGGGCAAGGCTGCCGTGCCTGAGCCGCTCTGCAGAAGCACCGAGGGAGAAGGGGATTAACACTTTCCTCCCGGTAGTCACGGGGGCTGTAAAAAAAAGAAATTGAAATAAAGAAGCTGCAGGAGGAAATGTCTCTGTCCCCCCTGGCCTTGTTGGGGTTGCGTCTCTCTGTGCCTCAGTTTCCCCATCCCTGAGGCAGAATGGGTGTCAGCCTCACCGAGGGGCCTGTGCCTGTAGTGCTGGAGATTCCAAATGCAGTTGAGTCCTTTTCCTCCCCCCAGGGCTCAGCTCAGCCCCCGGCCAGGTGGCTGCAGTGGAGACAAACCTGGTGCCTCTGGCCAGAGGGGGCTGTGAGCCCCCTACCCTGCAGGGATGCGTCAAGGAGCATTCCAAGGCCCCCACCCCTCAGGAGTGGGTCAAGGAGCATTCCATGGACTTGTGAACAGGTTTTGCCCCAGGGTTCCATAAAATCTGGTCACAGGAACAACTTGCCCTCCTGCTGGGGAGCAACGAGCAGGTCTTGTGTTGTTTCATGGCCATAAACCTTATCTCATGCGGAAACGGGGACTGAGAGTGCAGCTGGTGAGCTGATAACGGGGAGCTCCCCCACAGGGAGTGTCCCTTGTTCTGGCAGCCCCACAGGGTGGGGGTCTCACCCTGAGCCTTCCCTCTGGCTGTTCCCCCCAGAGCATCCTCGTGACGTGGACGAAGGGGTTCAAGTGCAGCAGCGTGGAGGGCAAGGATGTGGTGTCGATGCTGCGCAAGTCCATCAAGAAAAGAGGGGTAAGAGGCTGGGCAGGTGTGTCATCTCGTGGGATGGGGGCACACTGATCCCTGGGATGGGGTTCTTGGGCTCCATGGAGATGTTTTGGTCTGTTTTGTCCCTGTTGGGTCACCCTCTCTCCTTTCTGCTATCTCAGGACTTTGACATCGACATCGTGGCCGTGGTGAACGACACTGTGGGGACCATGATGACCTGTGGCTACGATGACCACAACTGTGAAGTTGGCCTCATCGTTGGTGAGTGAGAGCAAGCGGGTCCATCCCCCCAGGAGCTCCAGAGGGAGATCCTGTTCCTTGCAAACTTCAGGGTCTTTTGGGAAAGAAAAAAAGAGGGGGATACCAGTGCTGGAAAACCAGCCTTGCCCAATGTCTGTTTGCTTCCCTCTTCACTTTCTTGGGTGCAGTGGGCTGTGGCCAAGTGGGAATGAGTGACAAGGGGAATGAGGGGTAATGGGAATGAGGGATAACAGGAATGAAGGCAAGGCAGTGTCCTCGCTCACTGTGTCCCCATGCTCGGCCCAGGTACCGGTACCAACGCGTGCTACATGGAGGAGATGAGGCACATTGACCTGGTGGAAGGGGACGAGGGTCGGATGTGCATCAACATGGAGTGGGGGGCCTTCGGTGACGACGGCGTCCTCAACGACATCCGGACGGAGTTCGACCGTGAGATCGACATGGGCTCGCTCAACCCTGGCAAACAATTGTGAGCAGATTCTTGGCTCGGGCTCAGGCTCGTGGTTTGCTCGGCATTGTCCGTCCTCCCGTTGCGCCGGCGTTCCTGGGAGCGGGGAGGTCATCCCAGCTAACTGGGTCACCATGTCCTCTGCCACCGGTGCGGAGAGGGGCTGTATCAGGGACCGGGGCTGTCCATCCCGCCCGCTGCCCTCGGGAGCCGCTCACGTGAACGTGCTGGTCCCTGTTCCCTTCTGGCCAGCAGTCATCTGCCAGCCCAGGCCAACACCCCCACCTAATGTCCACAGCCCAATCCTACGGATCTCCCGTTCCCCACACGGCTGCTGGCAGTGCGGGGGGAGCTTGGGGGGACTCTGCAAACGGACTGACCCCCTTCAGGTGTCCGCGAGTTGTCCTTGCAGAGTGATGGTCATGTCCACAAGGCTTCATATTCTCAGTGATGGGATAAGCTGCTCTGGGAAGGGATTACCTAGATTCCATTTGGGACTGGGAGGCTGCCAGCAGCTTTTCAGGTCAACCTGTGGCCACCTTGTGGCACACGCAGCCAAACACACACATTGTTTAGCCTGGAGAACAAAAGGCTCAGGGGGAACAGGTGGTTTAGGATGGATATTAGGGAAAATTTCTCCTCTGAAAGAGTGGTCAAGTGTGGAACAGGCTGCCCAGGTGGTGTCGCCATCTCTGGGGGGAGTTAAAAGCCATGTGGATGTGGCACCTGGGGACAGGGGACCTTGGCAGTGCTGGGGGAATGGTTGGATATGATGACCTTAGAGGGCTTTTCCAACCCAAACCATTCCATGATTCTATCTTGTGCCTCCCCATGGGCAGGTTTGAGAAGATGATCAGTGGGATGTACATGGGAGAGCTGGTCAGACTCATCCTGGTGAAGATGACCAAGGAAGGGCTGTTGTTTGGGGGAAGGCTCACACCAGACCTGCTCACTACCGGGCACTTTGAGACCAGATACGTCTCTGCCATTGAGAAGTAAGTAGGACCCGTGTGGTTTCCTGGGTCCCAGCCCACCTCCTGCCACCCCTGGATGGACCCCCCCTGCTCAAACCCCGACCGTCGTACGGTGAAGTTTGGATTCCCAGGAGCGAACCCTTTCTTTGCCCCACCAGGGAGAAGGAAGGGCTGCAGAAAGCCCACGAGATCCTGAGCAAGCTGGGCCTGGAGCCATCGCACGAGGACTGCGTGGCCACGCTGCGCATCTGCCAGATCGTGTCGACGCGCTCGGCCAGCCTGTGCGGGGCCACGCTGGCCGCGGTGCTGCGCCGCATCAAGGACAACAAGGGCGTGGAGCGCCTGCGCTCCACCGTCGGCGTGGACGGCTCCGTCTACAAGAAACACCCGCAGTGAGTGGCAGGTGGCTGGGACGGGGATCTGTGTGGATGCTGGGGGTCCCCAGTGGGTCCCTGCCCATGGTGGCTCACTCAGGACCCTTTTCCTCCTCCTCCTCCTCCGTAGCTTTGCCCGGCGCCTCCACAAGACGGTGCGGAAGCTGCTGCCGGACTGCGAGATCCGGTTCATCCGCTCGGAGGACGGGAGCGGCAAAGGCGCGGCCATGGTGACAGCCGTGGCCTACAGGCTGGACGCCCAGCACAAGGCCCGGCAGAAGATCCTGGAGCCCTTCAAGCTGAGCCACGAGCAGCTGCTGGAGGTGAAGGAAAGGATGAGGATAGAGATGGAGAAAGGGCTGGGCAAGGAGACGCATGAGGAGGCGACAGTGAAAATGCTGCCCACCTACGTGTGCTCAACTCCAGATGGGACAGGTGACTATCCTGTGGGTAAACCTGTGTGTGTCCTGGGTGTAAGCCCATGTGTGTCCTGCTCAGAGCCAGCGTGGCTATTCCTGATATCCTCAGGAAGGGCTGGATCCTTTGCCACAGGCAGTTCCCTCTTTGTGGTGGGAGTGGCGCAAACCTCCAGTATGATACTGGGAAAGCACGGAGCCTCCGGGACGTTCTGCACCTGACTGCACACAAAGCCTGGCTCTCGCTGTGGTTTTCCCCACAGCAGGACTCTCCCCCCCCTCATCCTGGGTTGTGCTCCTGGTTTTGCCTGTGGCTTGGGCGAGCGCCTGACCTTGGCTTGAAGCCTGTGGAGGTCCTGTGCGGGGCCAGGAGCTGGACTTCAAGGATCCTTGTGGGTCCTTCCAACTCAAGTTATTCCGTGGGTTTATGATTCTAAGCTTCATCATTGCACCATGTCAGGAGCAAACCTCCTCCACCTTCCTACCTGCACCCCCTGTTCCAACCTGCACCCCCTGGTCCCTGCTCCCAGCCACCTCTCGTTTTTCCAGCCCTCTCCCAGGAAGAGGGCAGATTCGGGTCTGCTCTGTGCCACATTCCGGGCGCTCTAGGCCGGGATCTCTCCTGATGATCCTCTCCTGGGTTGCAGAAAAAGGAGATTTCCTCGCCCTGGACCTGGGAGGAACCAACTTCCGCGTGCTGCTGGTGCGCGTCAGGAACGGGATGCGGCGCGGAGTGGAGATGCACAACAAGATCTACTCCATCCCCGTGGAGATCATGCAGGGCACAGGAGAGGAGGTCAGGATGGGCAGCTGGAGAGGGAAAAGGGGTGTCTTCCCGAGGGTGGCTGGAACAGGCCTCAGCATGGAGCTGGTTTTGCCTTTCCAGGGAGCAAAACCAGGAGTGGGGAAGGCTGGTGTTGTCCTGCCCTTAGAGCAGCAAGTTCTGCCCAAGGCTCTGCAGTTTGGGAAACTGGAGACTGGTTTTTAGGTTAGAAACAGTGTTATTCCCAGACATGACTGAACCTCTCTGAATCCCACACACTCCACAAGGGCAGATAAGCATCACCCGTTTCCCAGATAGGGAAACCACAACACAAGCAGGGAGAGACGTCTCCGCAGTCTTGTTTGGAAAGAGTTTTACAAACCACTCTGGGCAGTGCTCGGGGGCTGGGAGTATCTCCAGCAGGCAGGCTCTGGGGATCCCTTGCGGAGGGACCAGATTTCTGTGTTAGCCTGGGAAGTTTGTACCTCCCCCTGGCCCTTGTCCCTCCTGGGGCCTGTGAGGTGGGGTTTTGCAGGGATATGGCCACGTTGTGGGTGGGAAAGAGGGTAAAAAATGGTCTTTTTCAAGGTTGCTCACCTCCCACAGTGCAGCTGAGCAGTGTCCTGCTCCGTTCAAAGTCCTGGGAATGGATTTGAACATTCCAACAGGCCTGGAATGGGTTGGAATCTCCAGCAGGTTGGGTGGGCTGTGGTGGCAACTTCTCCCTTTGGCTTTGCTCGTCCAGCTCTTTGACCACATTGTCCACTGCATCTCCGACTTCCTGGAATACATGGGAATGAAGGGCGTGTCACTCCCGCTGGGGTTCACCTTCTCCTTCCCCTGCCAGCAGAACAACCTGGATGAGGTAATCACACCCCCCCGGCAGCGTCCCTGCCCGGTGCCGGCTGTGCCTCCCCCCAGCCGTCCAGGGGGACTCACTGAGGGGTTTTTCCCACAACAGGGAATTCTCCTGAAGTGGACAAAAGGCTTCAAGGCGACAGGCTGTGAGGGAGAGGACGTGGTGGGGCTGCTGAAGGAGGCGATTCACCGCAGGGAGGTGAGCGGACACGGGGCCGGGAGAAGCCGGCGGCTGCTCCCACATCCAGACTGTCTTTGGCATCGTTAATTGGCCTGTAAAACAAATTACTGGGCTGAGCTCAGGGCTAATGAGTGTCGGAAGTTTCACAGCCGCCCTTACTCATCACTTGAGGTTGGATTTTCAGACCCCGGAGCTACGGGCTGGCTCCTGGCCAGGGCTGGAGCAGACTTGTCTGCCCGTGGATTCGGGAGGCACGAGCTCCTCTCCTCAGCACAGACCACTCAGAGCTCCTGCCTGGGGGCTGCTCCTGGCAGGGCTGGCCCAGCCCCTCCGAACCTGGAGGGGTCTGAGCTCTGAGCCCACCTGCAGCCAGCTGAGGCTGCGGGATATCCGTGGAGGTGGGTGGTCGTGGAGGACAGGTAGTGATAGGATAAGGGGGAACAGTTTTAAACTAAAAGAGATTTAGACTGGATGTTAGGAAGAAATCCTTCCCTGTGAGGGTGGGGAGGTCCTGGCACAGGTTGCCTGGAAGAGCTGTGTCTGCCCCATCCCTGGAAGTGTCCAAGGCCAGGTTGGACGGGGCTTGGAGCACCCTGGGCTAGTGGAAGGTGTCCCTGCCCACAGCAGGGGGTGGGATGAGATGATCTTTAACGTCCCTTCCAGCCCAAACCCTTCTGGGATTCTATGACTCCCTCACTCACAGACAAGTCCTTTCCCAGCCATGGGAGCAGACATAGCAGGAATTCCAGGTCCTCCAGGAATAACCTGTGCAATCCCATCCCTCTGCAGGAATTCGACCTGGACGTGGTGGCAGTGGTGAATGACACGGTTGGCACCATGATGACCTGTGGGTACGAGGATCCCCTTTGTGAAGTGGGGCTGATAGTCGGTGAGTGTCCAAGTGCCTTTCACAGCCCGGCTGCCCCGGTCCCACCCCTGCCCCGGGGTGCAGGAGGGCTCTGAGGGCTCTTATCCTGCTCCTCTCCACAGGCACGGGCAGCAACGCCTGCTACATGGAGGAGATGAGGAACGTGGAGCTGGTGGAAGGGGACGAGGGCAGGATGTGTGTCAACATGGAGTGGGGGGCCTTTGGAGACAGCGGGTGCTTGGACGACGTACGGACGGAGTTCGACTTGGCGGTGGATGAGCTGTCCCTCAACCCCGGGAAGCAGAGGTGGGTGGTGGCTTTGGGGGGCTGGAAGGGACCCCTGCTGAGGCTGGGGGTCCAGGAACAGTTCTGCTCCTCGGTGTGTCCAGCAGATGATGAGCAGGGCAGAGGCTGTCTTTGGGACACACGGACGTGTCCCTTGTCTCTGCCTGCGGGGTGGGGGCTGTGCTGCCGGGCTTGCTCCAGGGGGTTGTGCCAAAGGCACCTGGCAGACCCTGGAATCCCCATCCAGGCCCAGTGTCCCCTCTCATCCTGATGTCCAGCCTCATCTTCTCCTTCTCAGGTTTGAGAAGATGATCAGCGGGATGTACCTGGGGGAGATCGTCCGCAACATCCTGATGGATTTCACCAAGCGAGGGCTGCTCTTCCGGGGACGGATCTCGGAGAGGCTGAAGACCAGAGGGATCTTTGAGACCAAGTTCCTGTCCCAGATAGAGAGGTGAGCACCCAGCTGGCAGTCAGAGCAGGGATAGAGTCTGGGGGAAGCATTCCCAGGGCTGGTGGGAGAAGTCCCAGCGCTCGGTCTGGAGCCAGGATGACCCAGGGTGGTGCCACGCAGATAAATCAGCAGAATCCACGTGGTTCTGGCAGCGCCGGTGTGGAGAGACTTGGAGACTGCCTGGGGTTGGTGGAACAGATGCCTCTTTATCCTCTGCCCCGGGCAGAGGGGGCCATGGGTTCCATGGGTGTCACGCTCCACTTCCATGGCTTTGTCCTGAAATAGCCTCCCTGATCAGGATGTGACACCAGGGCCACACCCACGTCTGGAGGCTGGGGTCGGAGGGGGGCTGCAGAGCCGCTGGGACCCAAGCCCTCGGTCTCTGGGCTCTGGGGGATGCAGACAAGGAAGGGGAAGCCGCACCTCCCGTCCGCTCTGTCTCCTAACGCTGCCCGTGCCCTCCGCAGCGACTGCCTGGCCCTGCTGCAGGTGCGCTCCATCCTGCAGCACCTGGGGCTGGAGTCCACGTGCGACGACAGCATCATCGTGAAGGAGGTGTGCACGGTGGTGGCGCGGCGGGCGGCGCAGCTCTGCGGGGCCGGCATGGCCGCCGTGGTGGACAAGATCCGCGAGAACCGTGGCCTCGACTTCCTCAAGGTCACGGTCGGCGTGGACGGGACGCTCTACAAGCTGCACCCGCAGTGAGTGCCTCGGGTTGTGTTCACGGGGGCAGCCGCGCACCCGGGGGGAAGGTCTGGGGGGGAGCGGGAGAGGATTTGAGGTGGTTTTGGGACACAAGGGCTGCCAGCGGCTCAGTGACCTGAACTCGAGGCACAGCAAGAGCCAGCTGCTCCCTAAAGGAGGGGGCACTCAGACAGGTAATGCAGCAGGGACCTCCCCCCAGTCCCACCGAGCTGGTGGTGACCGGGTTGGACCAGGACTCCAAGTCAGGGGGGTGGAGCAGGTCTGAACCAAGAGGTGAGGCCATGAACTGGATCACGAGGGTCCATGGCCACACAAAAGTGTGGCCATGCCAGAGGTGAAGGGTGGTGCTGCTGGACAGTGGGGCTCAGACAGGGACTAAAACACTGGACTGAGCTTAAATAGGTCTCAGGGGCCCATGGGCAGAGGGAGGCTCTGCAGACCCCCCAGGTGAGGCTGGTCAGGACTGCTGAGGTTTATTCGTGCTCTCAGGGCTCAGTGGGACTGGAGAAGGGGCTGAGTTTAGTCCTGAGTGAAGGCACGGCATGGTTGTGTTGTAACTGTGGGCTTGGGCTGAAGCATGGAGACTTGGGCCTTCCAAGCCTCATCCCTGGCAGCTCTATTCCATCCATCTGTCCATCTGGCCAACTGTTCATCCATCCACCTATCTATCCATCCATCCATCCATCCCCTCATCCATCCATCCCCTCATCCATCCATTCCCTCATCCATCCATCCATCCATCCATCCATCCATCCATCCATCCATCCATCCATCCATCCACCCATCCACCCACCCACCCCCCGTCCCTGCCCTGGGGGGTCTGCAGCGCTCTTCGAGGCTCTGTGGAAGGCAGCAAAGGGGTTTGGGGCTGACACCTTCCCCCCACAGCCAGTTAAACCAGCACCTCTGCCTGTGCCCCGCAGCTTCTCCACCGTCATGCACCAGACAGTGAAGGAGCTGTCCCCCAAGTGCGAAGTGACCTTCCTGCAGTCGGAGGACGGCAGCGGCAAAGGCGCCGCGCTCATCACGGCCGTGGCCTGTCGCATCCGCGAGGCCGGGCAGCGGTAGAGGGGAGGAGCTCTGCCCACGAGCTTGGTTTCAGCAGAACAGGACGTTTCCTCCCCCGATCCCTCCCTCCCTCCCTCGGTGCACACACTCACACCAGCCCCCTCCCCTCCAAGCAGACTCGTAGCTTTACTTGCTCTCCGAGGCACCGCGGTGGGACTGGAGGCGCCGTGGGCTCTGTACAAAGTGTTGTCGTAGGAGTTTCCTTGCATGCCATAAAACCACCTGTCGAGTAAAGCTCACAGTGTCTTTTGGCTTCTCCCTGCATTCCCAGGCAGAGCTGGAGCTGTCCCACCCCCAGCCTCCTCCATCACACCCCAGCTCTCCTCCCGCTCCCACCCACCCTCCCCTCCCCTCGTAGGGATAACGCTCAGATAATTAAGACACTGCATTGTCACTTTAATGGTACCTATTTATGTGTGTCGGAGTCGTAGGTGTCCGTGCTGTAGAAGCAAACCTCTAAGATTGGGCTAAAGACCTCCACTAGTCTTTTACCCTGATCAAGGCTGTATTATTTCCATGAAAGTCATGGTAACTCTTAAAGCACAGGGTGCAGAATTCCAACGGCGTGGGCCGAGGCTGCACTGGAGGTACCACGTATCTCCCTTGGTGAGCAATATTAGAGAACCTGCTGGAGCCAGGTCAGAGGTGCCCCTCGACCTGCTCCAGCAGAGCACGTGCCTGGAAATAATTGGGGACTCAGGGTCTAATCCCATTTCCTGACCTCTCACCCACACCCTGAGTAGAGCGTAGGAGCGTGGCATGTACGTAGGGTCGTGTTACACCCCTGGGCACCACCTCCCCCCTTCCTTCCCTGGTGCATGTGTGGGCACGAGGGGCTGCCACGGGCCGGCGTCTCCCCCGGAGCCCCCAGCCCCGTGTCTTGCCCTCGGCGCGGTGAGTCCGGTTTGCTTTGTGTCTGTGAAATAGTTCTGCATCTGCAGCCTTTAGGTGGCACCTGGATTTATACACTGTATATTTATGTTTTAAGAGATCTGACGTCTTTTTATGTACATAGTCTGGGGGGGGGTTGTCACCTTTTCATGTTATTGAAGAATGGTACAGAGTAATTATTTTCTTTTTTTTTCTCGTGTAATTTTTTTTTTTTTTAATTTAAAATTTTCTTGGGGTAGAACTGGAGGAAGAGACCCAAATTCCCGAGGATGGCTGTACAAAAGGTTTGGGCATTCTGACTTTATCACCAGGACAAAAGGGAAAGCGGAAAGCCAGGGACGCACGGGAGCAGTGGGGCCCTGCGGCGACGCTGCCGGGTTTAGGCTGGGTTTAACCCTAGGAGAGGTTTTATTTTGTCCCCTGCCCTCCCCAGCTGGGCTCTGGAAGGTCGTGTGGATGGGTGAGATAAACCCAGGGCTCTGCAGGGCTCTCGACCTCCTGTCCTGGCTGAGCACGGGCGGTGCATGTGGGATCTCAGTGAGGCACCGGCGAAGCCAACCTCACCTCCTGGGTGAGGTGACAGGAATTGGTGTCACTTCATCCCCCTTTGGCATCCTCAGGGCTGTCTGAGTGTCCCCAGGGACACAGCATCACTTGTGTGCCACAGCCAAACACAGAGATTAATTTTTGCCAACGTAAAAGTCTGGATGAACTAAACCCTGCAGGTCTCTGCCCCGGGGAGCAGAGGCCAACGGGGGGTGGGTTTCCTGTAAATATTTAGCAGAAGATAATGAAATTCCAGTGATGTACAAAAAAAGGATAATAACTAATAATCCCCACAAACAGCCCTTCAGATTGGAGGATAGAGTTTTTGTCTATTTTTATGTATATTTTTATACTGCTTGGGGTAACCTCATTACCAAAAGTCTCTCTTCTGTGTTGGGGGTCGAGTTCAGTAGCACAATTTTAAAGCAAAATTACTCTTTTGGGCATTTTAAATGCTTATTTTTTTATAAGCCTCGAGGCAATTATGACAATTAAAACCTGTGTATAGAAATGATGTAAGAAACCAAGTTTAGTGGAAGTTTTAGAAGGTGTCAAATAAATTTGTGAAGGATGATACAGAAATCCTCTAATCTGGTACCAAGCAGTTTTGTGTGATTTTTTTCTCAGAAAACCAGCATTTTGCCTACTGAAAAATGGAAACAGAGATGTTTTTAGCTGCTGAACTGTGCAGAGTTGCATTAGTGGCTGTTTTTACTCTTAGCCAGTCGTTCCCCTTCTGAAATCTGTAGTGTTTTCATCGGTTAGTGAGAGGCATTCTATACAACAGTAGTTTCGGGGGCAGAATGGAAAGATTGGGATCTGAGCAGCCCTGCTTTTGATCCAGACTCTGATCACTGGAGCAGGTGACTGACAGGGTGAGAGGGAAAGGTGGGGAGCTGAGCTGGGAGCAGGGTCACCACGGTCCCCTCACCCCTGTGGGCTGTAGAGGGGCAGGAAGGATCAGCCCTGAGCTCATGGAGGGGGGTGGATTTTTGGCTGGGTTTGGTCAGAGGGACATATCCCTGGTTACCCACCTGGATCTCCAGGAGAATCCCTTAAGGCCAGAAAGCTTTTGCTTTGACTCAGCAGGAAGCAGGGCCTGGAATGTTCCCAGTTCAAGGCAATACTTGAAGCGTTACAAGACCCGCGTGTCCCCTGGGAGCCCTCCCAGGGCTGGCAGGAGGGTCTGTGGGACAACCTGTGGGGGCTTTGTGCTTCTCGTTGTCCCCCAGGGGACGAGCACGGGGCGTTTTCTGTACAGTCTGACTGTGATGGCTGGGACCTCACGCCATGGGATGTTCTGTGAACGTGTTAAAATGAAGAAGGGAAGATTAAATCCTAATTACTGATATGAAGGGAAGATCAAATCTGTAGGGACAGACGGACAGACTGCTCAGACCGACTTGCCCAGTCTGTGTCTTCCCTCCAGGAAGAAGCGCTGCTTTGTGGATTTAGGATGGCTTGTTTTGCTTGGTTGTTCCCATTTGGATGCATTTTCTTTGCACTCCTGGCACTCCAGCATGTTCTCTGGCCACGCAGGCAAGCAGGGAACAGAGTCTCTGGCCTTTCCTCCCTGGCAATTCTCTCCTCGTTGGTACTTTGGTCAGATTTTATTGGGGTTTTAATATATATAAGCACAATCAGCATATACATAGATATATATAAACACGATCAGCAAATTATCGAGCCTGGCAAGTGGAATTTGCCTCTTCCCTCCCTGGAGTCCCAGGCTGCTTAGGGAGAGGCTCATGTTCTGTCACCCAGGGTGTACAGTTCGTATCTGTGGGCCCAGACCCGGGTGCAGTTTGACCCCAGATAACTCTCCCTTATCAGACCATCCAAACCTGTCCAGCTGTCGGAGAGATAAAGGGGGTGAAAGGTGCAAGTGCATGGGAGGGGAGAGGTGTAAAACGGTGGCAACAACCACCCTGCAAGGGTGATACAAGATAATAACAAAGTAAAGTGGGATGGGGGAGCCCTGAGCCCCCTCCCCACCACAGCCCCCTCCCCTCCTGCAGGCCAGGAAAACACCTGCTCTTGGCACATCATTTGCTTGCTCTGGTAAAAAAAACAAAAACAAAGGCAAAAAGAGGCAATTCCTGGTCACAAGGGGAATCTGGAGAGAGGGAAATTTCTTTCCCTTGTGACATCCCTGAGCAGCCTGAAACCCTTCTGGCCTGAAGCAAAGAAAATGCATCTGGATGTGGGCGCTGGCTCCGCGCGGGCAGGGGAGTCATAAAGCCAAAGACTGTGTGGCTGCAGAAGCGAGTGCTGTAGATTCACCTGATGTTGTTCTTTCGTGTTTACAATATTTATTTTTAGCAATTGACTGCAATGATATTATATATAGGCTTCCTTATTTTTGTACTTTTCATACCGTTTCCCCCGAGTGTGGTGTTTGTGCTGCCCAGCTCCCCTGGCCACCACTGCTGCTCCTAGTCAGTGACAATAAAGAGAGAAAAACAACCACCCCCCACTGCGGGGCAACTGCCTGTGCTTCGGTTTCTGTGCTCCCCTCTCTGCAACCCCTGAGGAAGGGCCCCTGCCCACACCCCATCCCAAATCCCCGGTCCTGGCCCCTGGGAAGAGGGAGGAAGCTGGGAAGGGTCTGACAGTCCCAGGACACCCAGGGATCAAGGTCCCTCATGTCTGGAAAAGGATGCCAAGATGAGCTTCCTGCCCCCCAGTCTCATGCCCTCATCACACTGGAGGGTGGTGGGTCCCCAGCACAGCAACCCCTGCCCAAGGTGAGCAGGACAGGGGGGCCCTGGGATCCAGGGGGGTGAGGGCAGAGCAGGATCAGGCTCTGAATGGGGGGTGCAAAGCCCTGCAGAGCTCAGACTTCACCCCAGTGCTAAAAACAACCTGGGGTTGATGTACATGGTCCCCTCTGCCATCAACCAGCAGCCCCTGTTGCCTTCCACTGAATCCGTGATGGCTTCAAAGAGTTGGTACTTCTGGTTAAAGCCAGAATTAAATATCTAAATACAATACATTTGATGCTGTAGAACACCTTAAAATGCTTCTGCCCTGCTGCCAAAACCACGTGACACAAGATCACACAGAGGTGCTGAATCCACGGGCTAAATCCAACACAAAAAGCTATTCCCAGCAGGAAAGGACAGACAAGGGCAGGATTCCACTTGAAATCATTTATTGACAAGTTGTCATGTTTTTCCATCTTGCCCAACGCATTTTTATCCCTGTTATATAGTACAAATGGTTTTATATTTTTCTGACATTAAAAAAATAGGCTAAAGAGGCAAAAATTCCCACTTGAAATCCAAAAATCCTGCTGTAAGAATTCAAAATTGCAAGAGACAAACATAAACCCCAACAAAGACCAAAGAGAGTGTGCCATGGCACGACTCAAAGCAACTGGAGAGGAATCCCTTATTTCCAGCTCTGCCTTTGGATCCTGTGACCTTGTGAACTGGTGTGAAGTTGGTGTTCCACATAAAAGGCACTCAAAGGTCACAAGTTCCTGAGCTAACACGGGATGTATTCCCAAGGTAACAGCTAAAACAAGCTACAGAAAATGTTTGAAAACTGGTATTTGGTTTGTGTAAGTAGAGTCAGAACCCCAGCTCAGTGCTGCTGCTGGGACTCAAATGATGGTGAAGAGTATTTGTAGTACATGGAAAAAAATACTTCACTTAAGAACATCCTTATTAGCAAATTAATGTGCCAAAAAAGGGAGAAGAATTGGCTGCAATGTTAAAACAAGACCAAGAATGCAATGTCTGCTTGTGAGCTGCCAAAAAGGCTTAAAATCCAGCGGGTGGGAAAGGCTGTGCAGTTAAATAACCAAAGTTGAGAGGCCACATTTACACAGATTATTTGGCCCTAATGGAAAAGGACCAGAAAAATAAGCAGAATATGGATCTGGTACTTACAGATCCGTTATTAAAAAAACCCATAACCAAAACAACAAACAAAACAACCAAACCCCACACGTCCTCCAGCGTGTGCTCAGAACCAACAGGGTGATCCAATCCACGCAAACTCCCCAGCTCCGATTTGGCTCAGTTTTCACCCAAAGAACCCAAGTGTCCCACTTCTCCAGCACGGAATGGCTGCTGCCTGAAGCTGCAGAACTGAACTAAGACTGCAACCAGAGGTCTGGCCTGGCTGGTGGCTGCTCTTCTCTTCAGAGCTGCTGAGGGGATCCTGAGGCCTGGGCTGGTTGTTGGGTCTGAGGCCCGGCTGCCCCAGCCTGGAGCGTCAGGGGGGTGGTGGAGCAGCTCTGGGGGGGCAGAGGGGCTGCAGGAGCCCTGGGGGGCCTCAGGCTTCCAAACTCTCCAGCTGGGCCTCGCTGTCCGCCCTCTTCTCCGGCGTTGTGTACAGGAAGTTGCAGCAGATGTAGAGTGGGAATGTCAGGAGCCTGCTGTCCAAATTCATCACGATCTGCTCCTGCAAGCACAGGGGACGTGGGTCAGACTATGGATTAAAATCAGAACACAAAAAATAAACCTAAGGCAGCAAGTCCCCTTCACCCCAAGTAGATGGTTTACAGCACTGCACTGATGAGACCCCCTCAGGCTGCCCCACAGCCCCAGAGCTCCCAGGCCTCTGCAGCACAGGGAACAACCACAGGAAAGCAAATCTACCCTCCAGCACTCTGGGGACAAAGGGGCAGTTTTCAGTTCCGGGAGATTTCACCAACCAGGCAACACTCAACAGTCTGCATTTTAAAGCAAATTGCAGTTTGTGGGTAGGAATTTTTGGGTTTCACTTCAGGAACTGGTTTTGGGGTAGCAAAATCGAAACTTTACCCTACAGTGAGGATGGCACTGCCAGGGAAAGGTTTTGTGTGTCCTCACCACCTCCATATCACTGCTGGCTGGGATCTGAGAAACTTGATTTACGAGTCCTACACTTGCCTCCGTAAATTCTGTCATCAGCCACTGGTAGAGAAGGGCACGTGTTTTAAGAAAGCTCTAAGGGGCTTTTATTGATTTATTTAATGCAGGAACGAATCTGACCCTTGAACAACATGTAGACATTCTTTTAACTCTTCAGCTTAAAAGAGAGTCTTCCAACAAACTCCAAATTTGTCTCTAAATAAGGATCTTGCTGGACAGATTATCCAGCAGTGCTGGAAGGTTGGGAGAGCAGCAGGTTCAGACCAGGGCACTGGCAGCACACAGCAGCACCACAGGCACTGATTTCACTCAAGTGGGAACTAATTTCATAATATCAACACTAGTGAAGCCCACATTACCTCACTCCAGTTCCACTTCACACATTAGCCTTAATCACCCACTGCCACCCACAGGAACACTTGAGATTCCACATAAGCAACAACAAGAACAGCAACTCCCCTCCAAGAGCACCGGTGGCTTCTCTGCATAGTTTTCATGCCTTGGACTCCACCAAGAGCTCAAAAAGCCAGAGACACACCTGGTCCTTCTCCAGGGTGAGGATCTGATAGCCCGTTGTCCTGCTGCAAATCATCTTGCCGCTGCTATCGAAGGAGGCCAGACGCAACCTGGGGGCACAGGGACCTGACCTCAGCACAGCACGGGGAGTTTGCCCCGTGCTGGGCGCAGGCAGGGCTGGCAGGGAGCAGGGGCCGTACCTGAAGGCGATGCTGCGGCGGGGCTGCAGGCTGACCGAGCCGCTGCACGGCTGGTTCAGCGTGTTGCGCTTGAACACGATGTAGCGGTTGGTGTAGGTGACCAGCAGGTCGAAGCCGAAGTTGAAGCCGGTCCAGCGCCAGCAGTACTGCAGGACAGGAGGGAGAACCAGAGGAAGCAGCCTGAGGAGGGGCCACCACGTGGATGGTGAGTGCCACCCGAACAGTGACGGCCACTGCTCCAACAGCCCGCCCTGGGAACGGGACCACGGGCTACAGAGGCGTGGGGGATTCAA
The DNA here is from genome assembly GCA_035583135.1 of Lophotriccus pileatus. NCBI lineage: Eukaryota > Metazoa > Chordata > Aves > Passeriformes > Tyrannidae > Lophotriccus > Lophotriccus pileatus. Next base: position 399,354 of record JAWWES010000059.1, read on the forward strand.
GGGGCCCTGCCAACACCTGCATGAAACACAGCACACCTTGGCAGGGCCCTGCCAACACCTGCATGAAACACAGCATACCTTGGCAGGGCCCTGCCAACACCTGCATGAAACACAGCACACCTTGGCAGGGAACCAGCTGAGTGCCAGCTGCCTCCCAGACAGACAAACTACAGGGCACAAGTGGGTATAAACCACTCTGCACTGCCAAGGGGGGTGGTCTGTGAGCAGCACTCACTGCAGGGCCCAGCCATGCCCAAAGCACTCCTTGGAGCACAACTTCCCAAGGATCAGTGACTTCAGAGGGGCAAATTCACGTTTCTTGTTTTTTCACAAGATCCATTACCCACAGACACAGATATGTATGTGCAACACAGAGGTTCTGGCTGTGATTATTACACATTTCATCTAGAGAAGTTCCTTTTCCAGCTAAAAAGAAAAGGATCAGAGCTCTATTTACTGCCTGCATTTTTCAAGTCTCAGATGACAGTCTCAAATGAAAACAGTTTTCCCCAACCCTGTCTCAGTTGCAGCACAAGAGCACCATGAAATCCCTTGCGGAGACAGCAAGTATTTCCCTCCTTCTGGGGACAACAAAATGATTTCCTTCTCCATGACATCTTTTGGATGTGGTTTGACAGCGAGGACCTGAGTGCTTTGGGAAGGCCTGACACGCCTTTGCCACGTGCCCCACTTACATCCCCGTCCTTGGCGAGTTTGCGGCCACACCTCATGCTGTTTCCTTCCAGTTCCTCTTTATTTATTTCTTGGGGCCTGAAAAAAAATAAAAGGGCATCTTTAAGGACACTTCAGCAGCTCTGTGTGATACCTTAACGTGGGAAAGATGAACAGACTGGAGTAAGCTGGTCTGACCACACAATCATGGAATACTATGAGTGGGAAGGGACCCGCAGCCAACCCTGCTCTGAGCAGAGGTGTGACCAGATGAGCTCTCAGGGTCCCTTCCATCCTGAATTGTCCCATAAACATCCAAATAATCTATAAAACTATCACATAAGCCAGGCTGTGAGACCTCAGTTAGGTAGGACTTCAAAGCTGTGGCTGTTGCAGTGAAATACATTCTCCAAGCCTCATAAAGACCCAAGTCCTTCTTAAACACATCAGTCCCATTTCCCAGGCCCAAGCAGAAAGTGGTGCTGGGGCACAGCTGCAGGGCCCTGCAGAGCAGCAGTGCAGTGAAGCAGCAGCCACGAGACACTGAAGGATTTCTCAAGGGGCTGGTTACACAACTTGCCTAAAAAAACCGCTTCCCTCAGTGCTCACGACGTGCCAGAGCCTCTCTGTTCTGCCATCTGACACCACCAGCAGCTCCTTTAACCCAGCAGTTTCCTCTGGTGCTCCCACATGTACAGCAGCCCTGCAGAGCCACAGGAGTGAGAGCAGCCCCAGTTTTCCAGAGGTTTGTTACTCACTTCACATACTGTGACATCACCAACCACCACTGCCAGAAAGTCTTGAAGTTACACCAGGCCAAGCTTTATAAAACCCAGAGACATTCCCCCCCTCCCAGGTTAAACTGTACACCTGCAACATCCAACAACATCCTCCAAGCTCCACAAGCCAGAAGAAATGCTGTTCTCTTCCTACTGCTCACACCCCCCAGGAACCTGCAGCTAAAGCTTTTGTGAGCACAGCCTGGGTCTTTGCTCTCCATTTCTGCAAAAACCAGCCCTGGGAGATGAAGTGTTCCATGAACAGCTTAGGCACATAAACTCATCACAGTAACCAAATTCACCCAAGAACTGCCCGTGTGTTTTTCCACACCTTCCGGCTGAACTGGTTCTGTGGCTGACCTAAATGCAGCAGTGGTGATAAAGGATTTATTTCTGTTTAATGAGTGACAAATTTCACAAACATTAGTCCATAGTGCTCAGACAGACATTAGCATCCCCCTCCCCACCCCGGAGCAGCCTCAGATGATGCAAAACTTCAGCTTTAACCACTTCCATCAGTTGCCACACAGGGAACAGTCGAGTTATCCCACTTCCTCCTCAAACTATCCAGCCCTGGGCTCGAAAGATCTGCCTGCCTTCTGTCACAGAACACATGTTTAATTAAAAGTGATCCACTTTAGCACAACAAGCAGACCTTGAGCAGCTCCAGTTCCAAGCCACAAGCTCCAGTGTTACACTAAAACATTCACCAATTCTGAAGAGCAAATTAAATGTTTAAGGCCTTTTAATTACAAACTTGTAAAACAGAAGAGAAACACTTTCTTCTCCCCCTCCCTAAAGTTATCAAGAGAAAACCACATGAGAGGTTTCCAAGCAGTGCCATTTCCCTGCTGGCAGTGTTGGGCTGAGCAGGTGCAACCACGCTCTGCCCCAGGTGGGGTATGGAAATAGAGCCTTATTTCAGCTCAGGGAGCCAGAGTCACATCCTGCTGCCATTCCCAAAGTGTTCCCTTACCTCTGAGGGAAAAAATGGGTTAGGATATCAATACAGGCAGCACGTGTGAGAGGAGGGGCAGAGCTGGGTGAAGGATGGGCTGTGGTTCCCCCGAGCCAGGAGGGTACATTTGCTCTGACACAGCCACAGCAGCAGTGCAAAAGTCTTCCCAAGAAAACCCCACATCAGAAACAGGCTATGGCCACCCAAAATTAATCTTTAAGAGTTGAATACGAGAGTCCCAGTTCTGTACTTTCCCTCCACGTTTCCAACAGCACTGCTACTGAGGAGAATCACTTCTTAAAGGCCTTGGCTACTCTCAAGATCAGAGGTTGGGGGATTTTTTACACCGTTACCTGATAACATCAAAAGGAAGTAATGAATATTTCCTATATAACACATAATTAAGCTATGGAGCCACACCACAGGGTGTTGGGGCTAAAGCACGAGCTGTTTCAGAAGAGAACTGTGTGTATTTAAGAACAGTTCCATGGGCTGTTGGTTGTTCAGTAACGATCCAGCCAAACCCCCCACCTGAAAAATCCTGAACTGCCACTGCCAGGGAAGCACAGTGAGAGAACAGGGAAGACTTGCACTTTTAGGGAAGATGGGAGGTCTGTAACTGAGCACTGCCCCAGCCCACGTGGCCCCTGGTTCAGATCAGGTCAGTGGTTCTCACACCTTCCAGCCTGTGACTGATCAGTGAACTCTCCTGTTGCAGCCCAACACGTCCGTCTCCACATCTCCACACGCTGGGCTGACACAGCTATGGCAGAAATAAACACCTGGGTTTGCTGGTTTTGAGAAAGAAAAGACAGGGACTACTCCCCCAGCTGCATTCTGCCACAGTTTTGGTGTTTGGAAGGAGATCAGGGGACCCCAACTCAGCTGCATTTCCCCACCGCCAAGGCAAGGCCAACACCGTGCAGCACGTGGTCCAGGCAGGAGAAAAGATGAGATATAAAATTGCAGGATTATGGAGAGAATGGGGTCTCAGCAGTGGGAAGGATGCAGTGCCTGGGCAAAGCTGGAGGGCTGGCAGGGGAGAGATGGCAAACACAACCCTGAGGGGGAAAGGCTGTGAAAGCAGAGGGGAGAGGGGGAACAGGTGACAGGATGCTGAGCCCTGCTGGGTGCTGGGCTCGCTGCCTGGGGGGCAGGATGGGAGAGGCAGGACCAAAGGTTATTGTGGAGTTATCCCTGCACAAGCCAAAAAGGATGGATTGCCTCCTGCACCAGCACAGTTCCACTGCCCCCACCCTCCTGCCCACCCAGCCCGGGGGCACAGGGGCAGGACAGACAGGCTTCTCCACCTGCAGCACTGTTCCCAAGGCATCCTGAAATTGGAAGGCTCAGAAAATACCCTTTTACAGCCTCAACAGTTACTTCAAAGCAAAGTGCTGGTGAGAAGCATTAACCAGCTTAAAAGAAGATACAGAACGTGTGTCCCCCCACCCAGCATTGACCTCTGGTCCCATTACACCAGTTTTCCAGAGTTGTGCTGGTTAATGGATGGGAGCCCAAGGGAACAGGCAGCCCCACAGAGAGCAACAGTTTAAAACCACCAAAGTATCCTTTCCCCCCCAAAAAAACCCCACTGAAATATGATGCCCCCCCTCCTCTTAGTGTAAACTCCCAAATTAATCACACCAGGATTTATATGAAAAAGGTTTCTAATTTAGGAAAGAAAGAAAAGAAAGCCTGTAATATACCTACCCAATATCATTGTCTTGTTCTGCTCTGAGCATGGCAAACCACTGCTGTTTGTAAACAGAGGACAGCCATTCTAAAATTGAAAAAAAATAAATAAGCTTGTTGTCTTTGGAGCTGGGAATGGGGATGGTCATAAACATTCGAAATAGAGAAATAAAATGACACTGAAATAATGAAGTTACACTTGTTAACTGGATGGCCTATGCAACCCACCCCCTGATAACTCCCTGTGTTCTCCAGCTCCAGCCTCTACCACAAGAGAAGGGGTACAAAGAAACATCCCCAACCCACAGGCAGTAAGTCCAGATCATGCTCATCTCCTCAAACATTCACCACTTCAACAAGTGATGCAACTCAACCCACTTTCTCAGCACACAAAGCTCTGTTCAGACAAGGAGCTTGTTAACAACCTCTTGGGAGAAGATGCTGCTTTCTGAATCCCCAACGGAGTTTTACACAAGTTAAAGAAGAAGAAAACAGAATCAAGGATAGAGGAAGCAGTGCCTTAACACAGATATAGTAAAACAAATAGAAATTGTGCCCTACTAAGAATAAACACAACTGGTGTCTTCCTTGGAGAGCACGCAAAGATTGTATCAGTTCTGTTAATTTAATGTTGCAACTGGGAGATAAAACAGAACAAACCCAAAGGGTTTGTCAGGCAGTCCCACAAAGGGGACCCAAGAGCACAGGCTGGAAGAAGTTCTCAGGCAAGATAATGAACAGGGGCAAGGTCATATGTGAGAACCAGTGCTGGGTGAGAGGAGAGGAGAACCACTGCAACCAGAACCAACCCAGGAGCTCACTGATGAAGGTGACAGAAGGGAGGAGGGATGGGGTCACACTGCTGAGATCGACTCACGAGTCCCAGAAGGAAAAATTAAAACCAGCCCTTGTCCTACTGACTCCAGAGTGAGAATTCAGACTGTGACAGGAGCAAACTGGGAATTAATCAAAGTACAACAAAGTGTAAAAATGAATTAAGGAAAATTGCACAGGGAAGGGACACAGGATGGATGTGTTAGAAGGGAAGGAATAAAAGCAAATCAGGAGGGAGAGCATCTTCTCTATTTGTTTACGTGTATGTATCTATTTCATACCTCATATGTCACCTGCAGTTCATCTGAAGACATTAAGAAGGAAAGCACAGCTTAGGAAATGTTCAGAAGTCCCCAAGTAAAACAGGACAATGAGCAATGTGCTCACACAGACACATCATGTGCTTCTGTCTCATGCACCTTTGCTGCCCAAAGAACAGACGTGTGAACTGCTGACACAGAAGGTCAGTTTTCTCCTGCAGGCCCCACACACACAGAGGGTATAAAAGTGAATAAATAAATAATCACAGCATTACTTCCAACTACTCAGTGTGATTTCCTTCTTCACCTCATGAGGAATTTTACCCAGAATTAGCTAAAAGGCTTCCACCAGATCACGAAGTCCCCAGCAAAGTCCCCCTTCTGCAGACTTTCAGCTATGAAGCACCCTTCAAATGCTGGATGCTGGCAGCCTGGATTCTGTTTACTCTATACATCACTTGATCATGTAAAATATCACCTATCAAAGCCCAGAGCTGTTCTTTGGGGGGATTTTTATGCATAACAAAATGTTATCATTTGCTGGAGGTCAAGCAAGTGTGGTCTGGGCACAACAGACCAACTCCCACTGGTGTGGAAGTGCTGCCTCCACCTGATGCTCAAAGAACACCCTGAAAGGGGCATTCTGAGCACAGAGTTCCTTCCTCTTCTACTTCATAAGACCCAGTGCAGGAAACAGCCTCTTCTCCAGCTGTTAAGGCACAAATTTAAACCAGAACTGGAAGGAGGGAAAGCCAGTACCTTTGAGCAGTAACTGTTCATTCTCACTCAAGAGATGGGCAGATTTCTGGGGAGGAAAGGCCCTGCTCCCTCCCCACAGGCACAGAGAGCCCTAATCCAGCTTCTGAGAACATCTTTCCAACATTTCAAAGGGGGAGAGAGAGGAGTTCAGGGTTATTCAGACATTCAGACACACAGAGTGATTAAGTCATTGTTGCTGGCAGAGACAGGACATGGCAGCACAGGAAAGACAAACTGAAGTGATCCTACATCAGCTCAAAGGCAAGGAAAGCCTTTTAGAAGGATCTAACAATTCCATCAGGCTTCAAAGGAAACATCCCAACTTGGCATCACAGCATCATGTTGACATCTACAGCAGCATGAAGGGAAAAGCCAACATGAGATGAAAAAAAAAGTTAACTTTATAGCAGCATAATTCAAAGACAGGTTAAACATTTAGGTATGGCAGAGCTCCACTGTGACCCCTAGTGCTGCAGGAATGGACTTACCTACTTCACACCTCAAATATGGAGAGGTGACAAGAACACAGATGTCAAGAAATTACAAATAAAAGTGATAACCAGTTCAATAAATTCAGTTTTAATTGGCACGTGGCTATTACACCCACACACAGATATGACAGACACATATGAACAGACAGTCACATTTTTTTAAATCCAAGTCAAACCCTGTATGTGACAGCCAGGAACAAACTGGCAGAGTTAAGATGTAAAAATCACTGTAAGGATTCACCTCTGACAAGGGGTCAGTCTACAAAACAGCTGAGTCTAAGGAAGTTTTGCTCTCTCACAAGCAAAAGGCTTTTTTTGCATCTCTGGGGCTCTGAGATCATTTAAACTTTGATAATGTATTGACAGCAGAGCACTTTGATGACCTGACTGATCAGCAGAATGCTTGACACCCCTGTGTGTGCAGACTTCTATGCCTGTAATTGTCATACTCAGCTTCTGCTGAATCTCCAGCCACAAACCAGATGTTGGAAGTAAACGTGAGCAGTAAGACAAGAGAACACACTCAGACCTTCCCAATTCCTCTGGGGCAGGACAGACTGGGGAAGGCACACAGCATGTGACCAGCTGAGTAGAATCATGGAATGGTTTGGGTTAGAAAAGCCCTCTAAGGTCATCAAGTCCAACCATTTCCCCAGCACTGCCAGGGCCACCGCTGACCATGTCCCCCAAGTGCCACATCCACATGGCTTTTAAACCCTCCCAGAGATGGGGACTGCACCCCTGCCCTGGGCAGCTGTGCCAGGGCTGGACAGCCCTTTCCAGGAAGGACTTTTGCCAATATCCAACCTGAACCTCCCCCAGTGAAATCAGAGGCCATTTACTGGGAGCAGAGCCTGATCCCCCCCAGGCTCCCCCCTCCTGTCAGGGAGTTGCAGAACCAGAAGGTCCCCCCTGAGCCTCCTTTTCTCCAGGCTGAGCCCCCC
>JAWWES010000059.1:406845-420278 GCA_035583135.1 Lophotriccus pileatus
GTTGCAGAGCCAGAAGGTCCCCCCTGAGCCTCCTTTTCTCCAGGCTGAGCCCCCCCAGCTCCCTCAGCCCCTCCTCAGCTCCCTTCCCTTCCCTGCATACGCTCCAGCCCCTCAATGTCCCTTTTGGGGTGAGGTGCCCCAGACTGATGACAGGAGTCGGGGTGAGGCCTCCCCTGTGCCCAGCACTCACCTGAGGGCAGCAGGGCATCTCTCTCCACGATTCTGGCTGAGGCCAGGTCACTGATGATGTACTGCAGCCTCAGGTGGGAGAACACGGGCAGGAACGCGCTCCCCTGTGCTGATTCCAGGAATGCAACATCAGCCCCAAACTCTGCAACACAGAGAACCTGCACTACAACTTGTCCTCCTGAATATCTGCCAGCCCCTCTTTATATTTGAGTTTTTACTTATTGATCAGAGATCGTGATTATGGGCAGGTGAGTCACCACTTGCCACTAAAATTAAGAAATTACTGGCATTCAAACCCCAAACCAAGGACGGGCAACTCCTCCTACCTCTCCTGCGCTCGGCAAACCAGGCATCAGCTTCAGTTAACACCTGCTTGAAAGACCCATTCCAAGAAGGCACAAGCTGAAGGAACATCCACTGGGAAAAACAAGCAGATTCTAGTGAGTCAGTGGAAGCAGGTTTTAAGTAAGTGATCAATGCATTAATAAGAGATATTTCCATAGTGCAGTCATTCCTATAGAGGCTCTGATGCTCTGTTAAACACTTTCACTCAGTCCCACAAAGGCTCCACTGCTCAAGCCCCAGCAGCCCCTTGGTGAAATAAATACCTTTTTGAGGGCAGTGTACACGTCCATTTCCACCTGCAGCACGAACAGGTTGGAGGAGCTGATCAGCTGCTTCATAAGGTTTATGCTGGAAAAAATCAATCACAACAGGTCAGGGAGACAGAAGAGAGAGAAGGAAGAAGGGCAGACAGGGAACAGCCAACCAGCAACAGCCCAGAAAACAACTTGCAGTGAGCTCTAGTCTTGGGCAGAGTTTGTCCTTTATCCCTGTAGGGAAAGTGCAGCCCCAGTACCTGAGTTCTTTGAAGAGTCCAATGCTCTGGTGGGTCATCAGGTTGTTCAAGAGCCACTCAAGGCACCTGCATGGAAAGCAAGTGACCTTGAATTAAGACCTTTGCTTGTTTTTTGTCTGTGACAACACTCCTGCAACAGGTGCTCAGGCTCACAAAGCGTGATGCTGCCCCACAGGACTGGCAAATGCTGCCTTAACCCAAGCCAGAAATGCATAAAAATATATAAAAAAAGAGTTCTTTCAAACACTGGGAGTTTACCAGGACATTTTCTGAAGCTCTTATTAAAGTTGCATTGAGTTTCTCGAAGGGCACAGCACAAGCAGAATCCCAAGGACTGTTATTGCCACGCAGAGCTCTGAGAACACACTGAGTCACAGCACAAGGAAGCAGCTGGGAGCTCTCAGCATTCTGCTCCAAATGTGGCATTAGCCCTCCTCAGTCCAAGTTCAGCTTTAACTCTGCAGATTAAAGCCAGTCTGTGATCATCAGTGTTACTTCACTGTCACACCCAAGACCAACCATATTGTCCTTACTAACGTAATTCACTCAGTCCCAGCACAGGCCAATCCACCTGCCACAACTGCATGGATTATAAGGGAGTTGATGACAGCAGAACCTCGACAATTCAGTAGGATGAACAAAGGCAAAATCAGGCAGCTCTCAAAGGATTAGAAGGGCCAAAGCCCAACAAGAACTTGATCTAGCCACTACAGTTAAAGACAACACAAAAGTTTCTATAAGTACACTGCAAAAGGAAGGTCCAGGTGTCTCCATCATTTATTCAATGCAGAGGGTAATGCAGTGACAGGGGATGAGGAACAGGCTGAGGTATTTAATGCCTTCTTTGCCTTGGTCTTTAATATCAAGACCAGTTGTCCTCAGGATACCCAGCCCCCAGAGCTGGAAGTGAGGGGTGGGGAGCTGAGTGAAGCCCCTGTAATCCAACAGGAGATGGTCAGTGACCTGCTCTGCCATTACACACAAGTCCATGGGCTCTGATGGGATGCACCCCAGAGCACTGGGGGAACTGGCAAAAGAACTTGCCATACCACTTCCAGCCATCCACCAGCGGTCCTGGTGAACTGGAGAAGTTCCAGCTGACTGGAAAGCAGCAAATATAACATCCATCTATGAGAAGGGTCAGGAAAATGATCCCGGGAATTCCAGGCTGTCAGCCTGACCTCAGTTCCAAGCAAGGTTATGGATGAGATCCAGGGTGCCATCACACGGCACATGCAGGACAACCTGGCCCAGCCAACATGGATGTACAAAAGGCAGGTCCTGCTTGGCCAACCTGATCTCCTTCTGGGACAAAATGACTGCCCAGTAAATGAGGGGAAGGCTGTGGATGTGTCTGTCCAGACTTAGTAAAGTGTTTGACAATATTCCCAATAGCATCTCCTGCAAAAACTGGCTGCTCATGGCTTGGATGGGTGGACTCCTGGATGGGTAACAATCTGGCTGATGGCCAGGCCCAGAGAGTCGTGGGGAAGGGAGATAAATCCAGTTGGGGCTCATCAGCAGTGGTGTCCCCAGGGCTGGTTTGGGGCCAGTGCTGTTTACCAGTGAGAGGGCCAGAGGAAATGGCCTTAAGCTGAGACAGAAGAGATTCAAACCAGATTTTTCCACTGTTTGGGTGGTCAGGCATTGGAATGGGCTGCCCAGGAAGGTGGTGGAGTCACCATCCCTGGAATGAAGAGGTGTATGGATCTGGCACTGGGTGATAAGGTTTCAGGGGTTAAAGTGGCAGTGCTGGTTGGACAGTTAGGCTGCCTGATAAAGGTCCCTTCATGATTCTATGGCTCTGTTCTAATAAAACAATTAACCTGGGCATCACTGTACTGTGTGTAAATTCTCTGATAATTAGCCATGTCCAAAGCTGCTCAGAGACAGGAATCCTTACTTTTTCTTCACGGAGTCCAGCCCGTATGTCCCCGCGGAGTTGTAGTACCCACACACGGTCTGCGAGGTGATGGTTTCCTTCATTGTCTCACCACACTGCTGGATTAACCCATCCTGCAGGGAGCGAGAAAACCCACAAACATTCCAAGTTTTCACTTCCCAGCAGGAAATGTCAGGCACTGTGCAGTTCATGTGGATTTTCCTGCCTGAGCCACCTCTGAAGTCGCCCAGGCTGCAGTGACCTGTGCTACGCTGCACAAAACGTTTAACCCACTGCCCCTCAGAGACACAGATTTGCCTTGGGAATGTTTCCCACGAAAGAAAAGCATGATGAATGCCTTCAGGGTATGGCAAATGAGCTGCAAAACCTACTTCAATCTGCCTTTAGATATGACTCAAAGCAGCACTTAATCTTACACCTGAATCTCAGCCACAGCGTTTCCCAATAAACCCTCTGCGTTGGGTTTGGGTTTTTTCCCCACTGTTCCTGAAAAGCTGATTCATTTCTCAGGGTGAAACAGAACATGCTGGCGAGGACATGATGAACTGTTCTGCCTCTCTTCAGGTGGAAATGGAAATGCTGGCATTTCTGACTTACCAGCTGCAGCATGCAGGCTGCTGCCAGCAGGGCAACCACGCGGCTGGGGTTTATTAGCACGTCGTCCCTGTACAGTGAGCCAAAGGCCACCTGCAGAGCTGCAGAGGGAACAGGAGCAAACAAAGAGCACTGAGCACGGGGCACTGAATGAATCCTCAACTGTAACCCAACCCCTTCACTGCACACCTTCTCTATGATCTCGGTTGCTCTGGACAAACAGCCAGTGCTGCCCGGCCCAGACACCCCAACAGCAAACACGAGATGTGGCAGTGACCAGTCCAGGACTGAGCTTCCACCAGTTAAACAAACCCCTCAGCACACCCTGAGAGCTGTAAAAGCAGAGAAACAGAAGTTCCACCTCTGAGGACCATGAGGTTGAGCCTAACCCCTGCCCTCAGGGTTTTGTTAAAGTAAGAGGTTCCCACTCACCTTCCACATCAATATTTTGGTCGGGAATCTCCAACTCTATGACATTCATGCTGGATTCTTTCCAAGAGCCACTGAACATACTGGAAAAGTAGCCTGACTGTAGGAGGGAAGAGGAGAGAAAAAGAACTCAATGAAGAGATTTCATCCCAATTAGAAGTGCCAAAAGCAGCACATGGAACAAAACATGGTTAATATTTACCTTTATGCAGAACAAACTGTGTTAAGGGAACTTTCACAAGCTGAAACATTCTGACAGATTCAAAAGGGGCCAATGGGATTTGCTGTTTCTGACACTGAAAACGCCTACAGGAAATTTGGGCTACATGTGTGTGACCAAAGAAAAGAGCTTTAAAAGGCCAGAAAACCCACAGGAGCTCTTTTCCTACAAACCACACCACCAGTGGGGGCAGAATTAGTCCAAGAACTAAGTCCTTGATGTTACCAGCAAACAACAATCCTGCAGGCATTAGGGAATGCCAGTTTGGGGATTGGGGAAAAATAAAAGAAAGGCATGCAAGACATACAAATTACTGTACAAGGCTGTAGTCTCATACCAAGGACACAGACACATACACCATTTACAGCAATATACCTTTTATTATTAAGTGTAAGGCACATAAAACTAGAATTTGAGAGGTTTCCATCCAAATGAAGGGAAAGATAATGCTCTACTAGGGTTCCTGATTTTCCTTCCCAGCAGCAGATGTGCCCATTATGAGATGCTATCAATGAAGTTTACCTGAGAGATCAAAAAAATAAAGTCTATTTGTACCACATTCCCTGACCTCTTCACTCAGCATTTCAGCCCGAGGCAGCAAATCACACCACCCCCAGTTTTGGTTTTATTTGATCAGGTCAGTAGTTCTGCGCCCTCAGTGTATCCCTAACCATGGCACACAACACACTCCTCTCAAACCCAGGACCTCACTAATCACACCCTCCTCACGAGGCTGCCTCAGCTTTGCCATGGAGATCACTCCCCATCTGCACAAGAACTCACCATTTCAGTAACAGCAGCAGCAAACAGAGATGTCCCGTGTCTCAGACCTGCTGTGAACAGTCAGAGCAGCACCTGCCTGTCCTTCATCAAGCTCAAGGCAGTGACTGAGGACCAGGGGAGCCGAAACAGGCTGAGAAAGTCTGCTCAGCAGTTCAGACTCACAGTGGCATTAACAGTCGTTTACATGGAGTTCTTTCTAACCTCCAGAGCTATTTTACCTACAGTAACATAATGCCAGTGCTGGAGCGTGACCTGAAATAGGACCTGCCTGACGAGAACAGTGAACTGCCCCGAGCCTGCTCTCCCGAAAAACATCGCTCTGCAGAACAAAGCCACAGCTTTCAGACCCTGCCATGCAGCTGCACCCACAGAAGGGACGTAACACCCAACCTCAGTCACCGACACACGCAAAGGTTTCGGGAGCAGCTTCACAAACTTGGGACGCAGCAACCCCTTTACTCCTCTCCAGAGCTCCTGTGCAAACCTTCCTCAGGCAGCTGCAAGAAATCCTTCCACAAGGGTTCACAACAACCAGGTAACAGCCACAGAGACCCAGCACCACCGATTTCCCTCCAGGTCCCTGCACCTGAACCCAGGGGACAGGAGAACTGAACTGGGACACCACAGGCTTCACAAATCCCATCTGGAAGTGCCTCCCTGACAGGATATTCACATCACAATAGCCACTCAGCCACCTGCTCAGCAAACAGGAACGTGTTCTCAGGACACCAAAGACAAATTTCAGGACTGTTTTCACAGAGGATGCACCGAGACTAACAATAAAATAAATTAAATAGAATTAAAAGAAATTACACAGGAAGAGAGAGAAGCTTTGTAAAGACAAAGATACAGCTCTGCTTCCCAGCACTGCTAACAGGAGCTGGTTAACTGGTTGCATGTACAGAAAGAGTGAAAGTCCTAAATATGGGGGGGGGGGGGGAGCGGGGGAAAGGAAAAATCTCCAGTCACACTTCTCAGATCCCAAACATTATTTTACTAAAGGCACAGTTTCTGCTGGGATTTAGAAAGGAGCCACTTACCTGACACAAGTAAATCTTGTGCAAGTTCCACTCCTCTCCCAGCGCACAGATTTTGACATCACTGTTCTCCCCATTCAGAAACAGAGTCTGATAAATGTATTTCGATGTGCTTTTCAATTTTTTCCTAGTAAAAAAACCCCAAACCAAACAGACAGTGAGACACTCCTTCCAATCCTCCCACTACAGCAAAAACAGGGGGTCTCAAGCCCTTGGAGAGTTTTCCCTGCCACCACCTCCCCACTCCCTGCCTGTGCCACTATTTGCCCAAAATGTGCTGAAATACCATGAAATTCAACCAAATGGGCCCCAAAAAGGAGATAAATTGGCCCCAAATCCCCCCTGGAAATCCAGAATTTCCCAGAATTCCAAGGTAGTCTCAAAATATTCTCCAAGCTTCTCCAAATTTCATCAAATTAGGAAATTGGGTAAACCTGATGCAATTTAGGGGAATTTGAAGCAGAGATGAGGAGATTTTGGAGACAATAGGAACATTTTGGGAAAATTTGAGAAAATGAGGCAATTTGAGAAAAAATTAGGGAAATTTAGGGGAAAATGGAGTAATTTGAGAAAAAATGGGAGAATTTGGGCAAAAAATGGGGAAATTTGGGGCACATTTGGGAAAACAGGGACGTTTGGGGGAAATTCATAAAATTGGGTAAATTTGGGGACAATTACAGGAAATCTGAATAAAAATGTGGAAGTTTTGGTAAACTTTGGGGGGAAAATTTGGAGAATTTGGGGGAACTGGTGAAATTTCGGGGAAACGTTGAGAAATTTAGGGGGAAAATAGAGCAAATATAAAGAAACCCGGGGAAACTTGGAAAACGGATGAAATTTGGGGAAACTCGAAGCAAAAATGGGGCTGGGGGGGGCAACAAACGAACAAAAACAACCCCAAAAAGCCAATTCTGGACACGGCAACTTCAAAAACCAAACCCGAAGGGCCTCCCCAACCCTTCCCGAGGGGGCTGGGATGCGCCCCCCGAGCTGCGGCCCCCCCGTGCCCTGTGCCCGGTCAGCGCGGCCCCCAGACCTGCGGCCCCGGGGGTGCAGCAGCCGCTCGTCCCGCTCGGTGTCGCCGTCGCTGTCGCTGTCCCCGGGCCCCTCGGCGGCCCCGCCGCGCTTCCTCTTGCCGTTCCGGCCGGCCCTGCCCGCCGCCGCCGCCGCCTCGCCCCGCGGGACGGGCCCCCTCCGCCGCAGGACGCGGCTGCCCAGCGCGCCCATGGCCGGCCCGGCCCCGCCGCCTCATCGGGCCGCGCCGAGCGGGGTCGGCACCGCCACCGGCACCGCCTCAGCCCCGGCCGCGGCCCCGCCGCTCCTGCGCCTGCGCGGCGGGGCCGCCCCGGACGGGCTTCCCGGGACCGGGAACAGCTCCTGCCCCCGAACCGGGCCCTTCCGGGACCGGGAACAGCTCCTGCCCCCGAGCCGGGCCCTTCCGGGACCGGGAACAGCTCCTGCCCCCGAGCCGGGCCCTTCCTCCTCCGGGAACAGCGCCTGCCCCCGGGCCGGGCCCTTCCGGGACCGGGAACAGCTCCTGCCCCCGAGCCGGGCCCTTCCGGGACCGGGAACAGTTCCTGCCCCTCAGCCGGGCCCTTCCGGGACCGGGAACAGCGCCTGCCCCTGAGCCGGGCTCTTCCTGGTTTGGGAACCGGCCTTTTCCTGATCCAGGAATGGCCCTTTTTGTGCCCCTGGATGGGCCTTTTCTTGATCCAGGAATGGAGCTTTTCCTGATCCGGAACGGACCTTTTCCTGCCCTTGGACGGGCCTTTTCCTGATCCGGAACAGGCCTTTTCCTGCCCCAGGAATGGGCCTTTTTGTGCCCCTGAATGGGCCTTTTTCTGCCCCTGAATGGGCCTTTCCCTGATCCGGGAACGGGCCTTTTCCCGACCCAGGAATGGACCTTTTCCTGCCCCACGAACGGGCATTTTGCTGCCCCTGAGCGGGCTTTTTCCTGATCTAGGAATGGGCTTTTTTGTGTCCCAGGAATGGGCCTTTTCCTGCCCCCAGAATGGATCTTTTCCTGCCCCACGAACAGGCATTTCCTGACACAGGAATAGGACGTTCTTGCCCCACGAACGGGCCTTTTCCTGCCCCTTGAACGGGAATTTTGCTGCCCCATGAACGGCCCGTTCCAGGGGGTTCTCCAGGGATCAGACACTTCCCGCTGGAAGGGTTTGTCAGGCAGGAGGACCCGGGCACCGCAATGCCCCAGCACAGCTGGCAGAGCTCAGAACACCATGTGATCCTGTTGTCTGCAAAACGTGGGATTCTTCACCCCCTTTGCAACACTCCAATAATGACAAAAGGTAAAATCAGGCCCTGGGCTCCAGTCCCAGCAGTGGAAGTCTCTGGTGTTGGGACTGTGATGGCCAGAGAGCCCCAGGAATGGTCAGACTGGGAAGTTTCCTTAACAGTTTGGTGACCCAGATGGGACCCTGGGCCACCATGTCTGGAGCCTCCCATCTCCAAACATCCAACTGCCAGCACTGGGTGAATTCCCCTGGGATCTTTGGAACAGGGAGAAGCAAAAGGGGTGAGCATTAAAATCCCCTGAGCAGATTCTGTGTAAATTATTGGGGTAGATGGGAGCCTCTCCATTTGTGTGGCATTCCGTGCAGATTGGGTGAAATCCTTGGCAGTGTGTTGAGCAGCACTGCTGAAGTCTGAGGCAAAGAGGGCAGAGTGTGGTGGGAAGAGGGGGCTAGCAGAGCTTTGGAGGGCTGGAAGCTCTTCAGGGGCTTTGGGGGGCTCGAAGCTCCCCAGGGTTTTGGGGCACAGCTGGAGGGTCCCCCCAGGTGGGGCTGCAGGGACAGCCCCAGCACAGGGGGACTGAGAGGAGCTGCTCTGGGGAAGCAGCAGGAGCACCACCCTGAGCTGGGGGTGCTGGGCTGCCCCCCAAACCTGCCCCCCACACCAGTGGGGATTTATAAACCGTCCCCACCCAAGGGACAGTGCCCCGGACCCCCCCACCCCGCCCTGCAGCCTCTCCCCACCCAGCCAGCCCCACGGGGCAGAAGAGGCAGGACAGGAGTCCGGGCAGGACACGCCACTGGGGCAGGAAGTACAGAAACAAATTCTTTATTCGTGTTTCAAAGCTTAGCAACCTGATACAAGGCACTGGAACTCACCCCCCACCTGAGCACCTCCAGCAGTCCCTGTGCTGGGCACGGACAATTCCCTGTCCTGAGCAGAGGCCTTGGGAAACCTGGATAAAGCTCTGCCTCCTCCCCCGGCAAAAGTCAGGAGTGTGTCTCCACTGGCAGCCCAAGGAGTGAGAAAGAAAACTATTTTATTGAAGGCCACAGAGGCATCTCCTATTTCAGCCTCTTTTAGAGGAAAATGAGTGATGGAATTGGGTGCAGCCACCTCAGTGTTTCAGCTGTGAAATTCCAACCTCAGTCTGACCCTTCAGAACAGGATTATTCCCCAGCAGTAAAAAATAAGTGGCTAAGCCAAACAAGAACCCCATTTTTGTAGTAAAAACAGCGCTCAGGTGAACAGGCAGGTGTGGAGGGGCTGGGGAAAATGTCTCTCCCAGAGGTTGGTGAGACCCAGGCACAAACACCTTGATGATCGTGTGACATGGGAAGGAGCTGGCACGTGGGGGAGGCTGGGGAGGTGTCACAGGGAGGTGTGGGGAGCATCCTCAGGGAGATCTGGGGAGCAGCCTTAGGGAGATCTGGGGAGTAGCCTCAGGGAGATCTGGGGAGTAGCCTCAGGGAGATCTGGGAGCAGCCTCAGGGAGATCTGGGAGCAGCCTCAGGGAGATCTGGGGAGCAGCCTCAGGGAGATCTGGGGAGCAGCCTCAGGGAGATCTGGGAGCAGCCTCAGGGAGATCTGGGGAGCTGCCTCAGGGAGATCTGGGAGCAGCCTCAGGGAGATCTGGGGAGCTGCCCCAGCACCAGGCCGATGAGGTGGGATTTTGCGGACAGGTCATTCCCTAAAAGGCACCATTCCAATGACATCACTTTATCCAGAGGAGGGTTTGTAACATAACCATTATTATTTATACTCCCATGAGTGAAGAAGACAGACCAAGAACACGGGGCTGCTCTAACCAGGGCAGCAAGAGGCTTTTCTGATGTCACCAGTGACATCTTCCCCATGACAACATACACATACAGTGCAGCCAGGCTGTTAATGCTCTGCACTAACAGAGGGCAAGTTAAGATGTAAATGTGCTTGTATTTTAGATATTCTGATTCTTTGTGTCAGTTATCTGGAAAAACTGAAGCAAGCCTGTGTTCTGCACTCTCCATGTACTGATGGGTTAGTTTTCCCCTGGGCAGCCTCTCACACTCTGCATTCAGGTTTGCTTCAGTTGACATGATTTGCTGATGAACACAACAGCAAAGGGGCATCTGGTCAGGAAACAATTTAACTTTCCTATCTTTGGTTACAACATTCTGTTTAAGCTGGGCTTTACCAGCCCAATTAGTAGGCAAATGGGTATGCCAAGCATAAAAGCAGATTGGCCATTACCAACCAGAGCATGAACTAACCTAAGGCAAATATCAGAGCAATTAATAAGGTATTTGGGAAAAAAATTACATGAAAGAAATAATTATTGGGCTGGCTGATCTTAAAGATCTTTTCCAACCTAAACAATTCTATGATCAGCTGCTTCCCATCATCCAGACAGTCCCCCAGGCCTCCTTTAATCCTCCCCACCACAGAGTCTGAGCAGAACTTTCCTGTAGTCTCCTGAGCAATCTCCCTAGAGAGAGCAGAGAAAAGGAACACAATTAATTTTACGGCTCCATACAAGGCAGGACTCCTTCCAACACACATGATTTGTTGTTGGGGGGTTTGTTGTTGTAGGGTTTGAATCCTCTTCGACAATTTAATAACCAAGAACACCCAGGGATGTTTTCAGTACATAAATGTAAAGCCTCCTTAATTCCACTCCCTCTGAAATACCCCAGGGGTGTTGAGAGGGGACGCATCTCCTGTGCTTCTAACATTGCAGAGCTTACCTTAATGAAGGAGTGGAGTGATTTCCCATACATGGCCAGGAATTCCCTCCGGATATACAGCATATCTATTTCCGAGCGGGACACCATCACCCGGATCAGCGTGCTGTCATCTGTGCCCAAGCCCTGAGAAACACAACAACCAGCCTCAGTGCAAGGCATTTTGGGCAGCTCAGTGACAGACACAAAGATTTGATCACTTGGCTTTCTGCAGGACCTGTTCCTAATTGGAACATTTTTGGATTAATGCAGTGATCCACCACCAGCTCTGGGCTTCCTGAGGGACAGGAGGTCCCATGGGAAAGCTCAGACTTCCCCCCCACTTAATACAGAGTTTCTCTTTCTTTAATGGTTGCTGTCATGCTACTGATTCAAGCATGGAAAGGCAGGAGGGGAAACACCAATCTCCCAGCAAAAGCTCTTTACCTTCATGGATTTGTACAATCTTTCAGCAAAATACGCAGGTTTATTCCGCATGCACTTCACTGCAAGGGAGACAAGAACAAGAGAGGCAAATAAATCCTGAAGGACAAGGTCTTCCAAACCCTTCCAGCACCTTCTCAGTGTAGGTGTTTACTCTGTAAAGATGCAAGTCAGCAAGCACAGTGCAGACATTCAGAGTCAGTGACCTGCTGTCAACTGATGTCTCCATGCTCAGTGCGCAGTAATAAAACATTTTTAAGGCTTTAAAGCTTCCTGACAGCAAATGTCAGCTCCCAAAGCATCCCTTGGGAAAGAAATATAAAGCACAGAGCTTTCTCACCAGGTTTTATCTGCAAAGATTAAAGGACTGCAGCTTGTAAAAAAGACAGTATCTGCCTCCTGAAGCTGTGTAAACAGCCAGGGCAAGAGACAGGGTCTTTAATTATTTAATCAGCTTGTAGACAAAGTTTAAAAGCAGGGAACTCACCCACAGCTAACAAAGCGTCCTCGAGGTCTCCTGACATCTCGGATTTGATGCTCTCTGTGATGTCCTTATTAGCAATCCCTCTGTACACATCAAAAACTAGGAGGAAGAGTGGGGGATAAAAAGAGCCAGTGAGCTGCTCCAGGGCACACCGTGTGCAAACCCCCGGGGATCACTTTGCAAGATCAAGCTCCTCCTGCTCTGTATGAGCATCGCACCATTATTGTGACATTGTAAGTTAAATCAGGGCTGCCCCTCAGAAATAATTCATTCTAATTAGCAGCTGTCTTGGTAATTGCCCTACCACTGCTGCAAGGATTTTCGAGAACTGCTAGTTAATGAAGGCAGTGCCCATGCCTGGCTCTGCCCCAGGGGAGTCACTCTTCATTATCTCAAATTTACAGGTTGGAGCAAGTTGCAGGGATGTTTTTCTCAACTCCCTTTTTGTCTCAGGAGGGACTAAAGCAGCCAAAAAGAATTGAATGGAACTGGCCCTGATGATACCTGTTGTTTTAGGGAAGGGTCACAATCAGTTGCTGAACAAGTACAAAGCTCCTACAGAAGTACTGTCCTCACACAAGGAATAGAAGTCCGGGACATCACAGAGGTCCTACCTCTCAGCAGGTGGCACCTGTTCCGTGTGCAGAGGATGGACATGAACTGCACCTCATCTGTTCCCCATTTCTTCTCCCCAGCTTCATACAGGCACTTGAAGACATTATAGAGAGACAAAGTGAGGCTAATTAAGAAGACCACATGTACATTATGAGATTTCTACTCCATAGAATCATTTGGGTTGGAAAAGCCCTGTGAGATTACTGAGTCCAACTGTTCCCCCAGCACTGCCAAGGCCAGCACTGTCCCCAAGTCCCCAATGTCCCCAAGTGCCACATGCACACGGCTGTTAAAACCCTGCAGGATGGGGAGTCCACCCCTGCCCTGGGCTGGACAACACGTTTTTCCTAACATCCCATCTGGTCTCCACCTGGGGCTGCTGTCCAGCACAGCTTCAGGCTTACGCATCTCCCGTGAAAGAAACTGAGGTCCTCAAAAAGCAGGGCTGCAGCAGGAATCACACAGACAAACCTGACAACTCCTGCAAGGAACAGACTGCTACACACCTGAGCATCTTGTTGAGCAAGAGCCTCATCCACAAATGTTCCCTCATCTCTGTTTCCCTGTGGAGAGACAAGGATGAAAAGCTCATTTCACCAGAACAACTCATAGAAGCAAGACCTGTGAATTCTCCATTAAAACCACTTACTGGAGATGCATAATGAGATTGTTAATGTTGAATAATGGGTTACAAACACAGCAAAACGTGGCTCAGATGTGATTTGTCCTTGCTTTTGAAATGAGCAACCATCCACTTTAATTGGGCCACTTAAACACCTCCAGGGACAGGGACTCCACCCCCTCCCTGGGCAGCCCCTTCCAGTGTCTGATCACTCTCTCTGGAAAGAATTTCTTCCTCATGTCCAACCTAAACCTCCCCTGGGGCAGCTCAAGGCTGTGCCCTCTTGTCCTGCTGCTGGT
>JAWWES010000059.1:420378-431319 GCA_035583135.1 Lophotriccus pileatus
TTGGAATCAGCCCATGGCTCCAGCCTGTCCAGGTCCCTCTGCAGAGCCCTCCAGCAGATCAACACCCCCCCCCAACTTGTCATCTGCTAATTTGCAGCTGGTGGACTCGAAGGGCAGCCCCCTCACCCTCAGGGTGCTCAGCAGCAGGTCCACCCTGTGCCCCAGCCTGGACTCACCGTGGCGAGGGACACGAGGACCCTTCGGAACATGGAAGATGTGTCTGACACAATGTCGTCCTCGAGGCTGGAGCCGTACTCTGGCCAGGGCACACAACAGAGCAGGGCTGTTAGCAACAGCTCCAGCACCCACACAGTGCCTGTCCCCAGCCTGGGCCAGCTGTAAGCTGGGTAAGGATGTAACTGTGCTCAGGGCCCTGCACACCACAGACTCATGGAATGGTTTGGGTTGGAAAAACCCTCTAAGGTCATCAAGTCCAACCTCTCCCCTGGCACTGCCAAGGCCACCACTGAGACCATGTCCCCAAGTGCCACATCCACAGGGCTGTTAAATCCCCCCCGGGATGGGGACTCCACCCTTGCCCTGGGCAGCTGTGCCAGGGCTGGACAGCCCTTTCCAGGATGGAATTTTCCCAGTGTCCAACCTGAGCCTCCCCTTGCACAGCCTGAGGCCGTTCCCTCTCCTCCTGTCCCTGTTCCCTGGGAGCAGAGCCCAACCCACCCTGGCTCCCCCTCCTGTCAGGGAGTTGAAGAGCCAGAAGGTGCCCCCTGAGCCTCCTTTTCTCCAGGCTGAGCCCCCCCAGCTCCCTCAGCCCCTCCTGCTGCTCCAGCCCCTTCCCAGCTCCTGAGGAATCCAAAACTGACCCCAGGATTGGAGGTGCCTCAGCAATGCCAGCACAGGGGGATGGTCAGTGCCCTGGTCCTGCTGCCACACCATGGCTGGTACAAGCCAGGATTATTCTTGGCCTTCCTGGATTTCCTCATAGCATTCCATATTTAGTGGCACAGGGCAAAAGCAAGCAGCACAGCCAGTGTGTAACCGGCAAAAGACCCACACAGGGACAGACCTCCAGGAGACAGACATAACCCCCCCACCCTGTTTTATTTACACCCACTCAATTGCTGGTCCTTGAGGCTGACAGACCCTTCTCCTCCCTCCTCACACCCCTGCACACACACAGGTGACCTTTCAGGCCGTGGGACATTGCAGAGGGCTCTACATACGGATTTTGTAGTTCTCACTGATGTGCCGGATCTCCCCGTTCGTGCGAGAAGCCAGAATTTCAATCAGGCAGCCTTCATCTGTTCCTGCTCCCTGGGGAATGGCAAAGACAGGATCCAAGATTATGACAACTGTTTGGATGGGCAACCATGACTTTTTGTTTGTTACATTTAAGTTAATAATAAGAAATGAATAATAAATGTACAATTATGCCATGTCATACAGAACTGACCACAACTTAAGCAACACGAAAGAAGATTTCCAAACCTTTAGAGCCCTCCTCAGCTCATGAACGTCGTACATGATGGTTGGAGTCATCAAACCAACAATCACCTTTTCAAAATTCCCACTCAGCTCAGACTTCAAGTCGTCAATCAAATCCTAGAAGACAGAGAGAGAGGAAAGGAGGTGAGAGAAGATACAGTTCTGAGAACAGAAGAACTTGTTCACAATTTTCCTCATGCTCCAGCCCTCCTTGGATAAAGAGTTACTTGTAAGTGAACAAGACCAAAATGAACTTGGCAAAGGAAAGCTTGTGCTAATCACACTGTCGTGGAGACCGGGATGTTGCTCACATTTCACCCCAGTGACAAAACCCCAAAAAATGTCTGCAACTTCCAGTTAAAGCCACAGGCACTGATCTTTGAAGAACACCCACCCTGCCAATAGTGCTTTTATAGGTGATCAGAACTTGCTGGCGCTGGGAAACGTTTAGCTTGGTCAAGGTCTCAATGATGGCATCTTCATCTGTGCCTGGAAGAAACCAATGGAAACCACTCAAGCTGCTTGGTCAAGAACCAGACACGTGCTCTGGTCGTGCCCAGGGCGTGCCATTAACCACACAACCCTCCCACCCCCTCACACAAGCTGGCTCTCAGCTGTGAGGCAGTGCCTCAGACACAGCATGGCAGCACCACCCCAGAGGGCAGAGGAAACAAGAGCCTGACTATGGCCAAGACTTGGATTTCCAGTGGGGTTCAAGTTGCTCAGTTCCTTCCAGTGCCCTCACAGGGCAGGGGGTGATTCCAAGGGCTGGATTTCGCCTCCAACAAACACCATGAAAACATTCCCAGTCCTCGGGGGGATGAAGGAGGGTTTAACAGTGGAGGGAAACCAACTTACCAAGCCCCTTCATGGCCTTCCTTAGTGCCTGTGCCTCTTGCTCAGCACTGAAACTCGAGACTCCCTTGATTGTTGCCTAAACCAACAGGAGAGGAGTTATGAAAGGCAGACACAAAGTCATGCATACACAGAGCTGAATTAAAAACAAAGAATATGCAAAAGATGCAAACAAAGTGACAGTGTAAAGTCTACCCAGCAAACAGGAGTGATTTTATACCAGGAATCCATCCTAAACAGAAATGGTTTGTTCAAGAGAGACGTCCCAGCCACATAAGAAACAAGCCACAGGAACACTGAAAGGAAGACATATCCTAATGTGGATGCCCATGGAGTATCTGGTTTCCAGTTAAATAATGGCACACTGCCTAATATCTCTGCTCATCCAGCTTCTTCCCAGCAGTTTTCCATGTAAATCATAGAAGAAATGTTCCCATCAAAGCCCTATTCCTGAATTCTCCAAGAGCAGCCAAGGACCATCATTCTGTTAAATCAACACACCAGGAAGTGCAGTGTTTTACCCAAAAGGGAGATTCACAAGCAGGTTTCTCCTGCCTCCTGTCCAGTGCCATTTCTGAGGGAATACACTGTCTCTTACAAAGCTCTCATGTTCCCAGAAAATCCTCAGCAAAACACCACTTAACATTCACATGGGTCAGGCTTTCTGAAACAGGGACGGGGAAGTGTTCCCCCATCCCTGGAAGTGTTCAAGGCCAGGCTGGGGCTTGGAGCAACCTGCTCTAGTGGAAGGTGTCCCTGTCCATGGCAGCATGGATTCAACCTGGAAAGAATAAACCCAGGAAGTTTATCTAGAGAAATTCATGCTCTTTGAACTAACTGATATCTGACTGGTTTGCCATTAACTCCCCAAAAGGAAGAGCCCACATTCAACCCTTAGTATGAGGAAGCAGAGAGGTGATAAATCCCCCCCATGAAGGGACAGACAGCGACTGTTCTTCCTGCTGGGTCCTTATCTGAGCTACACTCCCCAGTTTATCTGGCCTGGCACAGGGTGGCACAGCAAACACTCACCATGGTTTGAGCAATCTGGTACTGTCCGTGTCCCCAGGCACTCAGCTACAATAAAAAACACGGGGGGTGTTAGTTTTCTAGCAAATAATTAATAGAACACACCTTTCCTTGCAGGTTAATGGGGCTGGTGAAGTAACCCTCTAATTCTTTGAGGACTAAAAGCAACCCTGCAGTGAACATTGCAGCTTCCTTTCCAGCCCTGCTCTGCAGTGAGCAGGTCATGACAGCACAGGGCCAGGGCCAGGCTGGGAGGGACCTGGGGGGCAGACAGTGATCAGCACTGGTAATTTAATAGGATTCTTTACCATTGCCACATTGGTGACAGCCTGCCTGGGGCTACAAGGAGAAGCAGACAGGGTCACCCTGGGAGCAAAGACAACAGACTGGATTCCCATGTCCTTCAAAACACAGGGTTTCACCTTGGCAGGTGAGAGCCTGAGGGTGAAGAAGGGTGAGGGTGAAGAAGGGTGAGGGTGAAGAAGGGTGAGGGTGCCCACACAGCACTAAAATCCTTCATGGGTCCTGCCTGGGAGGCAGAGACACTTCATGGGGTGAGCAACAAAGGATAACCTCACTAAAGCACTGGGGCAGGAGAACTATTCCCCCTCTTAATATTTTAATGAAACATTTTGTATTCAACATCTCAGTTTGGTGTAGTGTGTTCTTCCTTGTAGGGCTGCAGTTTTAGCTGGCAAAGTCCTCAAAACCACCAAAGATTAACTGCTGTCAGGCCACAGTTCTTATTTCTGCTCATAATTTTGTTTTCACGCTTACAGCCTATACACCAACACACCCAAATTACTTTCCCAATATCCCTGATCATCTGACAGGATGTCAAGTACTAGGACAAGGTTCACCTCCCTGCAACTTGAGTTATCCCAGCACCACAGGAGAGGAGTCAGGAGAGGCAGGCAATATACACACACAGGGGAGTGGAATTAAATAAAAAATAAAAGATGCAACCACAGAGACAGCGAGTGAAGGCCACCCAGCAACCCTGAGTGGTTTTAGCCCAGGAGGGAGTGAGCTCTCACACTAAGGCCCTGAGGCAGAAGCAGAGGTGCCAGCAGGGGATGACATCTCTCCTCGTGGTGCTCAGTAGCTGCTCTCCATGAGCCCAGACAGTTGTGCAAGAGCAGGAGTGCGTTTGCTCACTCCACATGACTCCTACAGATCTGGAGTGCACCAGCAGTGCTGTTCAGGCCACATCACTCACAGTGTGACACCTGCCATGGATGTTACTCAGGGGCACTCCCCAGCGTTCCCCAGGTCATCTCTACGTCACTGCACCCTGTGCAACCAGGCAACATATGGAAATTATTAATGTTGAGTTTGCTTTCTTTCATCTGATCATAAATTTCAGTGTTCAGATTATGACCTAGGCCTCAGAAAAGTCATGTTTGCTCTTATCTAATCTTTTACAGAAGTAAAAAGCCAACTTTATTTGCTTTTGTCAGACACTAAATAGAGGCTTCAGATTTCACTGATGTTTTTATGATGCAGTTTTACCATCCAGCTGGTTTGCACACAGCAGCAGGAATATCAGACAGGCTGGTTCAGCAAGTCAATTAAAGGGCAAAAGAAAGGTCAGTAACAAGTGAAAGGGGGCAGGAGGCAGAGAAATTCTGAGTGCAAGTGAGCTGGCAGGAAGGAACCAGACCATGAGGAGAGGCTGCTGGACTGGACTGGGGGCAAATGCTCTCACAATATCCATTTACAGCAGGAATATCACACTGAATATTGACTGCAAGATTCTGATTTCTTCATCCAGTGAACATCACTGAGAGTCTAAAGAGCAGAGCACTGCAAAAGGCAGCACTGCAAACCCCACTGCTCAAGCTGCAGATGCTGGTTTGTTCCTGGAGTATTTCCAGTATTTCTGTAAGTGAGCCACTGAAGTTACAGGTGGGGGAGCTCAGCAGTCCAGCAATGGCCCCTGGCCCTGTGACCCTTTCAGAGCCAAAGGTGTCTGCACAGCCTGCTCAGGGCAGGGCTTTAGATCAATAAAACCCTCCTAAGCCACCCCTTGGTTAGCAGGG
The DNA here is from genome assembly GCA_035583135.1 of Lophotriccus pileatus. Lineage (NCBI taxonomy): Eukaryota > Metazoa > Chordata > Aves > Passeriformes > Tyrannidae > Lophotriccus > Lophotriccus pileatus. The sequence goes on from JAWWES010000059.1 coordinate 425,748, forward strand.
AGAGAAAGGAATTGCTCAGCAGATTTGCCAGTGCTCAGCAGCTTAACACAATTCCTGGCCTGCAGCTCCACCAGGGAAAACCAGCTACAGGATAGGAGCAACGTGGTTTGAAGGATTAAACTATGCATGCAAAGGGTCAGCCAGCCAGCCCTAGGGTGCCCTTACGTTATTGCTTTACCCCAGAATAAAGGCCTGATACAGTAAATCTGGCTTAGAACAGGCTCAAAACACTGTGCCCAGAAGACAGTGCAAGCATCCGTCCCATTCCTCAATTTTTTTCCATGGATGATCTTTTCCTGACAGGCAGTTATAAGTCCATATCAACATCCTCTAAAAGCTGAACCCAGAATAAACTTAATTTATCAGAAAATTGCTCAGACTGTCCTGTGTTCTGCAAAATCAAGCCTAGGCTTGCTCTGAATCAGAGCACACACAGGTACCAGCAAGCAAAGATCCCGACAGCCCCCAGGATATGAACATCGGGTTTTTTGCCCAGTTTGAGCTCGCAGCGTGTTGCCAGTCCCACGCCTGGGCTCTGCAGTGAAACCCGCTGCTTTGCGACCCATTCCCGTGCGAGGCAAACGCTGGACTCGTCTGACGAGTTCTCCCGTTCCGGGCACGTTCAGCCGAGCTCAGCCCACACCCTGCGCCGGCTCAGCTTTTCCAGCGCTCCGTCCGCTCCCGGAGCGCGGGATCAGCTCCAGGGCTGTCCCGGCTCTGCTCCCGGCCCAACCTGCAGCCCAGGAAAGCATCTCCCTTCTGCCCCGAGCCAGCTGAAATACCCCCCGCCTCCCACACAGTGACCTTCAGCTGGCCACTGCCCGCAAAAGGAATGAAAATATAATTTTTACAGCCCTGCGCTCCTCGTTTAGCCTGTGGCCCACCCCTGCCCTGCACCCCGCGGGGAGGACGTGCCAGTCTGGGGATGGCAGGAGAGGAACCAAAGCCCGCCTGCCCGTGTCCGGGAAGGGTCAGCCACCTTCCCCGCTGCCCCAGCCCAGGCTGAGCGCCAGGGCTGCCCCAGCCCCGGGCACGGCACCGCCCAGCCGAGTGTCACCGAGTGTCACCGAGTGTCACCGAGTGTCACCACTGCGCGCTGGACAGCGGGGCCAGCGCTTGGCACCGGCCCGGGAACCGCCGGCCCCGTGCCAGGGGGGACCCCGGTCCGCTTGGCACTCACCTGCAGTCCCAGGCGGGTGTCCGGGCACGATGGGGAGAGCTCCGCGGGCTGCCCTGCGTGGCAAAGTCCCCGCCCTGGCGCGGGGTGGGACCCACAGGGCAGTGACGGGAGGGCGATCGAACCCTCCCTGCCCTTCCCTGAACAAATAGTAGGTTATAAATCAGAGCAGGGAGAGGTTCCCCAGAGAGCCTCGCTCCATGTAGGAACTGCACTTTTGGGGTTATTCGGAGGACTGACGGGCCGGAATGGCTTCCACGCTCCCCCGCATTCCCTGTAAAAATCCCTGGGAATAGAGCGGGGCTGCGGCTGCAGCCTCTGATCCCGCATTCTGTGCTGTCTGGAGCAGGGTACACCCGAGGGGGGAGCGAGGGGGACGGCGGTGTGGAGCACACGGGCAGAGCAGCCTCGAGGAAGAAGTCCTGTCCTCCCCCCGTGTTGTTTGTGGGGTATTTCTTACCTGTGTCGTGTCTCCTTTGCTCCCACCGCACCTCTCCGGGTCTTCAGCATCATTCCCCCTTGTCTAAGAACTGTGTGTCACAAACGGCCACGATTTCTGCAAGAATTATTATCTGCATAAAGATTATTAATTTTGCCCTGATAAATGGCACCGCCCTCAAGTCAAAACCCTTCAGGCAAAGGGACTTCAGTCTTACCCCAATGTAACCCTGCCAGGGTCAGCCATGGCCATGCTCATGGGGCTGACAGAGGGAAATCAGCCTTGAATAACACATAGCTTGTCTTCAAGTGTTTATCCTAAGGGAATTTGGTCTCCTCTGATGCCAAAAGTACCATTATTAAAATGGGTAAATCAGCCCTCTCAGGTTCTTTTTCCGAGCTCAGAGGACAGCTCTATCTCACCCCTGTGTCTCTTTGCACGTGCTCTTTTGCTGGAAGGGACCTAAATGTAGCAGCTGTGATGCAGCTGTGTGGTTTTTTTATTACAGCTCAGTCTCCCAAAACTGCCCTACGGAGCCCGGCACCTACTGCTGATCCAGGGGGACATGAACCAGGGTAACAGGCAAAGCAGGTTCAAGCCTCCAGCCCTCTCTTTTTCCACTGCAGAGCCTCTTCCCTTGCAAACTCTGGCACTTTCCCCTGACCAGGATTCAGGGGGATGGTACATATTGCCAACTGTCGCTAAGGAGAAACTTCTCTTTCCTACGTCTACAAGAGTTTCCATTCTCATCCTTTCCTCTCACGTCAGCATTCCCGGCTCTGGGCCTGTTTTAATCCACCAGCAGAACTGCTGTGTTTCTCCATCTTATGTTGCCGGAGGTATTTTTAGCCTGTGTATTTGAAAAAGCTTCATCCTTCTGTTTGCTTCCCAGCCTCTTCAGCCCCGAGGACTGGAAGGCTCTGACACTGGAGTTGTTGGTATATGCAAGAGTAATTATTCAAGACCATAAGTTATTAATTTTCTTTGCAAGTTATTTATCCTTTAAGTATTGCACCAATCCTGCTGTTCATCATTTGCATCATTTAACCTTTTCTCTCCCCCGGGAGAGGCTCCAGGTAGGAGGAGTACTTGACGATACATAGTGTTTGTGTGGATGTTTTTGGCCACCCAGAATTAGTCATGTAAGTGTAGTCCATTCAGAAGCCTGATCCTGATGCAACACACAGTGAGTTCCCTGCAATCTTGGCTGGTTGTGGATGCTGGCTCTGGAGCCATCTGATTCAGACAGTCACGATTATTTGGACCAGAAAGGAAAACAAAAGTACAAAAGCTACTGAGCATGCTGAGAGTTGGCTGAGCTTCTCTGGAAGGTGCATGGAAGGACACAGGATTTAGGGAACCCTGTTGTACCTTGCTACAAGAGCTGTTCCCTTCAGGAAGGTGAAGGGTTGTTGCTGTATTTTCCTACCTGAGGTTCAGGTGACAAAGCTTTGTCTCTCCAGGAGCCCTTTGTGTGGAGTCTGCTCAGCTTTCAATGTGTTTTCATCTCTGAAAGGATGGAGAGGCTGTGGTTATCCTTCAGTACCTCCAGCTGAAGACTGTTTGGCATAGCTTTGCTGTCCTTGCATCGAAAGAGGGACAGCAAGGGACAAGCCCCCAATTCCTTGCAGTGCAGTGACAGAGCATGTTCATGGATATTTCCTGTTTGCCCCTCTGTAATAAAGCTCTCAATGCCCCAGACTCAACTTGGTTACACACCTGCTCTCTATTCCCACTCCATCCTGCTGTTCTCCCCTCTACAAAATACCTAATAAAAATTAGAGGTCACAGAAAGGCAGGGCACTGTGACTTCTGTAAATAAACTGAGCTCAAGAGCAGCCCATTAGGAAGGGGGTGTTTATTCAAAGTCCCACCATGAGAACAGAGCTGAGCCTCTTGAAAATGGCAGCATTTGTTTTTGCCCAAAGGCCTTTTAAATTTGCCCCTGAGAGAGCAGAGGAGCCCTGTGGTGGAAGAAGAGGTTTTCAGTGTGCCCTGTGATTACCAAGTACCTGCCTTTAGCTTCACAGGAGCAGCCTCACCTCATTCACTGAGCTCTAAATCCTGGCACTGATGAAGTCATTCACCAGGTGGGGGCCAGAATTTGGGCCTTTGGGGATCAAGCAGGCGTTTTCAGGAGGTCATAAGGAAAGAACACCAGCAGTTTGCAAGCAGCAGCCCCTACAATGGGGCTATTTAAGGGTTGCACAAGTGCTGTGGGAGCTGTGTTGGATGCTGCAGCTCAGGCAGTGCTGTCTCCATAGCAGCAGCACCCGAGGGTGGGGTGGAGGCTGAAAACCAGCCTTGCTTTTCTAAAGCACTGACTTTTGGGTGGTGGTAATAGGGTAAAGAATTCTCACATTCTGTGTATGGATATCATAATAATCCCAAAGTGACCCCCAGCTGTTAGGGCTCACTGCAGAGATGCAGGGGTGCTTCTGACCCTCAGAGCAAGGGTGTCTCCAGTTCAGCACCATGTAAGGTGAAATGTCCATTTCCACAGGTCAGAGGGAGAAGCAGAGGTGTTTTGGGGAGACTTTAGGAAAGGCCAGCCTGAAGCTTTTGTTCTGTGATTGGAACACAAGGAGAAGGGAGATGAAACACATTCCCAGAAGTAGGTAGGCAGTGCTTATGTGAGATGGGAAGACTGAACTATTCCAATTCACGTTCTTAGCTCTTCATTACTCTCCACAACCCTCAGAAACACTGTTTTTACAGTCAGTATTACCAGGGGAATGTGCAGCACTCCCCCTTTCAGCAATCCAGGCAGGTTTAGAGCTCTGAGCAGAGCATACCAGCACTGCTGTGTCAGTCAAGGGCTCTCTGGGTAGATTACATAAACATACATGTCACATGAGGCCAGGAAGGGACTGGGGAGCAGAAGTGATTTGAGAAAGTCCCTGTAACCCAAAGTGCCTGTAAAACAAGAGACCACTGGGCCATGGTGGCCCACAATGTGCTGTAAGGGGAGTGAGCAGCGTGTGAGAGAGCCAGGAGTCAAACTGCCTGTTTCAAGTGGGCCTCACTGGCATGGTTTTGAGCTGGGGATGCTGTGCAGGCAGCACACAGGAGGGGATCCTGGGTGCTCTCACAGTTCCTCACACTGACAGCTCCAACAGCACCTCGGGTGCTGCCGCTCTGGGGGCTCTCCCCACGCTGTCCCCCAGCAGATGCTGTGCTGACACTGCCCGAGGTGCCCACACACTCTGCCTTCCTCCCACGGAGGAACTCCAGGCTGCTCTTGGCCCCCAGCCCAGTCTGCTGTTTTCTTCCAGTGCCTGGAGCTATAAACAGCAGGGAAGGCAAACAGTCCAGGGCCATCAGGGGTCTGACTGTGTGGTGGGCTGCCTGTGTCCATGGATCCATCCAAAGGAGGAGGGCAGTCAGCAAACACCTCCAGAGTGGGGTGAAGAGTGTGATGAGGTGCTTGTGGGGTGACACTTTTACCTTAAAAAAAGCTCCCTGCAGTCATAGAGGTTGTCCTTTGCTTTTGATCCTTGTGCTGGCCCACCTTCCACCGTTCAAAGTAAGCTGAGGAAATCAGGGCTGCTGTAACATCCCCAGCAGAGCCTGAGGCACAGGCTGTGGAAAAAGGCATATAGGAATCATCACAGGATCTAGGGCTGCCTGATAAGCCGTTGCCATTACTCACTGGAAGGGCTGGAGTGCCCCCCTTACGGAGACAGGATAGTTGGAGTTGTCCAGCCTGGAAAAGAGAAGATTCTGGGGAGACCTTAGAATCCTTCCAGTGCCTAAATGGGCTCCAAGAGAGCTGGGGAGGGACTTTGGACAAGGGCCTGGAGGGACAGGACAAGGGGGAATGGCTTTAAACCGACAGCAGGCAGGGTTAGATGGGATATTGGGAAGGAATTGTTCCCTATGAGGGTGGGGAGGCCCTGGCACAGGTTGCCCAGAGAAGCTGTGGCTGCCCCATCTCTGGAAGTGTCCAAGGCCAG
>JAWWES010000059.1:431419-464054 GCA_035583135.1 Lophotriccus pileatus
CACAGGTTGCCCAGAGAAGCTGTGGCTGCCCCATCCCTGGAAGTGTCCAAGGCCAGGTTGGACAGGGCTTGGAACAAGCTGGGGCAGTGGAATGTGTCCCTGCCCATGGCAGCAGGGGGGAACTGGATGAACCTTAAGGCCCCTCCCAACCCAACCCAACCCATTCCATGATTTTATGAATTACACTGCATGTTGTGGTATAGCCTGATTACATCAAGGACAAGAGACAGGCCAGACCACTGCAGTTGTATTTATAATTATTTGCACAAACTGTAATGTATCTCCAGCATCCCCTCTACCAAGACTAACTTGGTAGTTAATCATTTCAGCCCCAGGCCTCAGGGCATTTGCCAGTCCCCAGAGATGCTCAGTCAGGGAAACTCCCAGTGCCCTGGGAAAGCTGTGTATCATCCGTGGTCCAACCTGACCCCTCCTTCCCCAAAGCTGCAGGCTATGAAATGCTACACCACTGCTGCCAGCAGCCTTAAATGCATTATCAAACCAAAATTTCATTTAATGGGCGTAATGAATGTTTACTTTAATTAGCATACATATAGTTCTGAAGAGGAAATTAGTAGCTTTCACTTTTTTCTTCTTAATTAGTATCTGCCTCTATGTAGTTCTATCTTACTGCTCTGCAATTTGACTGTAACCCAGCTCCAGGGGATGGAAACTGCTCTGACTGCCCAGCTCAGGGAAACTTCTAAGGCATACACACAGTCATTCCTTCAGGGAAGGGGTTAGAAACACTGGCTGATACAGTGAGACTTACAGCACAGGTCCAGAGCTCACCCAGCAAAGTCAAAACTCACAGAACAGACTGAGTTGGAAGGAACCCACAGGATCATTGAGTCCAACTCCTAAGTGCACTCAGTTCCCATACAGGGATCAAACCACCAACCTTGGCATTATTAGCACCCTGCTCCAACCAGCTGAGCTCATCTCAGAGCAACAGCCAGGCTTACCCTGCACTTCCCTAAAAAAAAGGGAGTCTCCTGGCCCTGCATTTAAACAAAGGTCATGGTTGTGGGCAGAGGGTGTGAGCAGAGCCAGGTGAGGCTGTTTGGGGCCAGGGGAGCCACTGGGGACCCAGGCACTTGAAACACAGCTGATAAATCCCTTCTCAGGGAGAGCCAACCTGCACATTTCCCTTAGCATAACAACAGCTGCTTTAAAGAACAGTGTGGAGTTGTGCTGCAAAGTGATGCTCCTTGGGAAACAAGGCTCTTTTTGACCCAGTGGTCCACCCTCTGGATGCACAGGGTCATCAGACAGGCAGGAGCCTGCAGGGCTCAATCAGCTCCATTATTTCCCATGTGCCTACTCTACATTTATTTACAGGCCAGGACTGCCATTACCATGGCTGGAAGGTGTTGGCTCCAGCTGCAGGAAGTGTACCCACTGCTAGAACCAGTGAGCATGTCCCACAAGGGCAAACAGGAGCACCAAAGAGGTGGAAACTTCCATTTTTTACACAGCTGTGAGTTTTGGAGTCTTTTCCTTCCTCTGCACAACTCCGAACCCAGCCAAATTCCTATCCCTGGGACAGCATGCTTGAGAACGGACCTTTCCTTGGGGGTGATGAAGAAGAGTGGTTTTTCTGCTCATACTAGTAGTGTTTAGGGGTCACTTGGACTTGGAAAGAAATGCTTGGATTCCAGAAAATCATGGGAGGAAAGAGAGATGGATAGAACAGTGGCTCTGCTCTTTAGCTGGTGAGAAGCTCAACAGATTTCTTTGCAGCAAATGTGTGTGTTTAAGGGGACAGAGAATCACAGACTCATGGAATGGTTTTGGCTGGAAGGGACCTTAAAGCCCCTCCAGTGCCACCCCCTGCCATGGGCAGGGGCACCTTCCACTAGCCCAGGTTGCTCCAAGTTCCATCCAACCTGGCCTTGGACACTTCCAGGGATGGGGCAGCCACAGCTTCTCTGGGCAACCTGTGCCAGGGCCTCCCCACCCTCCCAGGGAATAATTTCTTCCAAATATCTAACCTAAACCTCCTCTCTTGCAGTTTAAAACCGATATCCCTTGTCCTGTCACTGGCTGCCCGTGTGAAAAGTCGCTCTCTCAATATCCTTATCACGGCAAAAATAACCGGATGATAAAGCTTGATTATTACGCACTGAATTCAGGAAAATGTGACGATTACTTTGTTTCCCCTGGACTGTTAGGCGTCACCAAGCAGAGGAAGCTGTGCCGGCTCTTTTCTACATCGCAGCCGCTTCTCGAGCTGTCCAGGAGAGGCCAGTGTTGCCCTCGCCTTTCGGGGGCTGCAGGAAACCTTTCCAAGCGCGTGTTCCTATTTAGAAAACGCTGAGCTGTCTGGAAAGTTTGATGAAGAGGGATGCAGCTGTATTAATGTGCTTCTTCCTGGGGATTTGAATGCATTTTCTGGGCAGTGCAGGAGAAGCAGGGATCAGGGAAGTAGCTCTGCTGACCACATCACCGGGGCTCGGGTATTTTAAACCTCGTGTCAAGGGATTTCAGCAGCTAAAATCTGGTGTTTAGGATGGGCTGCATTAGTCAAACTGAGGCTCCTCTCTGCAGTGGGACAATTCTGAGTCGCTCCAGGCTCACATGGGAGGAGCACAGGCCATGTCTGTGCTGGCAGCCCCTGATCAGCTTTCTCACTAAGAGCTTTCAGGCTCAGTTGCCTCTGATCCCTGTGAAGGTCACTGGGATTGCAGCAGCGCAGCCAAGCCTCGTGCCTTCTGGAATAAGGAATATCCTCAGCATCTGCAGCCGGGGATCGGCTCCTGCCGTGCTCCTGCTCCCCACAGAGGTCCTGGCTGGGGCTGGGGGCCCGTGGGCTGAGCCCCAGAGCTCCAGCTGCGCGTGGGGCTGGCGCTCGCCTGCATTGCACCGCAGGTACGGTTAAAAAAAGCCTCTCGGAGCCAGGGAGGAGGCTCAGCACTGCATCTGCAGCTCTCTGCACGCAGAGGCTTTTATCTTCCCTGCTTGGAAATGAGTCATTTCCCTGTACTGTACAGAGATGCTGAATTTCCTTGGAAATTGTTCAGTTCTGCAGAGTCCCCAGAAATCCCCGATGAAGGGAGTTGCTGTTTGCATGGGTGTTTTACCTCAGTCTTGAGAGATGCCTGGGGATCTTTCACAGGGAGGAGGAATTAAAAAAATAACCAAAAAACATGGATAGAGGCAGCCAAGACTTCACCCAGTTCATCTTTATTCTGAAGGGCAAGTGAACCTTCTGTACTGACCACTGGAAATCCATCACAGAGCCCCAAACCACGAGCAGGTTTCGTGAAGATTAAAGCCTGACAGATGAAAAAGGACTGTTTTCACACATGTGTTGGCTGCCTGGCTGAAATGACTGCAGTTCCAGCTCTGTGGATTTGGGGTGTCTTGTACATGACGCTTGGAAATGAGGTGCAGCACCCTACAAATGACGGGTGACTAAAGGTGGTCAAGGAGAACCCTGAGGTTTGCAGGGTGGGCTGGTGGGCCCTTACCTACCAGAGCTGCTGAGGACAAGGATGATGGAAGAGGTGTAGCATTTACCCACAGCGACCTGCTGTTAGATCCAGGTGCTAAACGTCACCCCCAGCCTGTAGGTAACAAATTCGACTTGACTGTTGTGAGGGCCATATCCATCTTAGAAGTCATCAAACACCAGGGGACAAAACCAATTAGATGCATTTTACAACATGCTGATCCAATCTCGTTGGCATTGCTGGAAGCCTCTGCCCAAAACAGGGGCAGGATGAAGAAAAAGGGGAAACATTTCTGTCATCCCACAGTAAGCAGGCCTGGCCTGGGGACAGGGGCTGTCAGCAGGATGGCTGTAGTTATTACCATAATACAGGAAATAATAGTCACTGGGAAAATGGGAGCGTGCTTTGGTTTCCTCTTGTGTCTCAGCCCGAGGGAGGAAGGAGAGCGGTGTGTCACGAAGGAATTCCTCTGGAGCCGCGAGTTCCTTGGGCTTTGTTATTCTGGGAAAACCAATTTTTGCCATTTCAATGTTTCCCTCTTCCGTTTCAAATCCCAGCTTTGGCCTTCTGTGATACACATGGAGAGCAATCAGCTGCTGTGGATGTTGTGGGCTGGGAAGATCTCCTGGGTTGTGAGGAAAAAGGCCGAAAAAGCCCCAAAGTGGTTAAATTTAAAGGAAATTTCACAAGAGTTGAGCTAATCTAAACCTCTCCAAAGCTTAACCCAGGGGCTTTGGGTTCTGTGGATGAGCTGTGGGAGGTACTGGGGGGGGGAGGAGAAGATGTAATTTAACAGTCAATCCAAGGCGCAGGCTTTGCAAAACCAGCTGCCAAGTTTAAAACACTGAACAGGTTTTGAGGGCTTGGGATACCTCTGTTTATAGAGTTTATTGAGGATCTCAAACGAGGCAGCAGGGCCTGTGTGAGGACAAGCCTTGTGCTTCAGGTCAAAACCAAGATGTCACAGCAGTGGCCTTCTATTATTATATCACAAAAACACCGAGTTTAGCACATTATTTCCAAACCAAACATAAAACAGCCGTCACCAGGCAAAGCGCCAGCGCGGGCCGTGGATGCTCACGGACCGGATTCCTGCACCCATGCCTCGCGGCGAGGGGGACACCCGTCCCGCGGGGCCCCTCCGCTGTCCCTGGGGCCACCGTCGCGCCCGGCCCGGCCCGGCCCGGCCCCGCCGCTCTGACGGGCGACCCCGGCCCGGGGGCTCCGCCGCGGCCCCCTCACGGCCCCGCCACACAGCGCCCCCTGCCGGCCGCGGGGTCGCGGTGCACGCCGGGAGTTGTAGTCCGCGCTGTGCTCAGAGCGCCACCACCGCCCGTGCCGGGGAACTACCGCTCCCAGCGTGCCTTGCGCGAGGCCGCCATCCCGCCGAGCCCCCGCGCCGCGCTGTGGGGCGGGGGGTGCCCCGCGCTCGGGGGCTGCGGGACGGGAGGGCCGGGACGGGCGGGACATCCCTGGACGGGCACCCCGGGACGGGACACCCCCGGCCAACGGCACAGCCCGCGGCGGCGGGGCCCGGCCCTGCGGCTGGCGGAGGCGCGGGGGCGGTGCTCTCGCCGGCGGCCGGGACTTCCTGTGACGGCCCGTTTCGTGGTCGGATGGGGCCGGCGGGGGGCGGCGGCGGCGGGGTCGGTCCCTGCCCGCGTCCCGCTCCCTGACGGGCTCGGTGGCCGCCGGTGACGCCGCCAGGCAGCGATGCGGGCCCCGGGCCCTGCCGGCAGCCGGCCCCCGCCGTGAGCCAGCCGGTGGGGCAGCGCACGCCGGCCCCGCGGGGCGCATGGAGGCTCCCGCCGCCCGCTGCGAGGTACCGGGCACGGTCGCTGCGGGTCGCGGCTCCCCGCAGGTCGGGGCTCCCCGCGGGGGTGTCGCCGCTCCCCGTCACCCGCTGTGGTTTTGCAGGTGTGAGTCCCCCGAGGACAGCGCGGCGCGGCCCCGCCAGGAGAGCGGCCCCGGGGCCCCTGAGCAGAGCCGGGAGGGGCTCGGCACTGACACCGGCATCGCCCCCAGCGCCGGAGCCGCCGCCTCTGAGACATGAAGAAGTTCTTCGACTCGCGCCGGGAGCAGGGCGGCTCCGGGCCCGGGTCGGGCACCAGCGGCGGCGGCGGCGGCAGCAGCGGCCCGGGCAGCGGCTACATCGGCCGGGTCTTCAGCATCGGCCGGCACCAGGTCACGGTGGACGAGGTGCTGGCGGAAGGTGAGAGCCCGGCGCCTCTCGGAGCGCTCTGCCTGCGCTGCTTTTCCCTGCCCCTTTGCCTCCCCGAGCCGGGAAGGGAGGCCTTGGCCTCTCCCGGCCACCCCGCCTCCCCCTCGATCCCCGGGTCCCCGAATATTTCATTGTCCTCGGTGGAATTGCAGTCCAGGGGCATCTCCGAGCTGTCGTTTCTGAGCTTCTCATGTGTAAATACAATGCGGGTTTGCTAGATTTGGGGTTTTTTAATGCTTTAGAAATCAAGGGAATTTCAAAGTTAGTCGTTTCCCACCTCTCCTAAACTGGGAACTAAAAAAATCCAAACAGACCCCAAAACCATCAATTGTTTTGGTGCAGAACAAGGTGCTATAAATAATAAAAGCAGGGGGCTTCACTCTTTAACATTCTTCAGCTGTTACCTCCTTTCCTACCTTAAGCAGGGAGGATTATACACTGGAGTGAATTCCTGGCAGCTCTGTCATGCACATAGGTAGGCTGTGACCTGGGATGAGGGATTTCTGTGCGTGGGGGGTTTCTGCAAGGGGAAGTGCTGATCCTAAACTGCTGTATTTCCCCCCCCCTCCCAATAAAACAGTTGAAGAACTAAAAACGAGCCGTGGGGATTATAGAACTCATGACGTGTGCAGCCCTTGCAGTGCAGCAAAGCTGCTGGTGGCATTTGTTTAATTGTAACCAGCTCTGCTGCTTCAACTATCATTTTACATTTCATTTGTTGGGGCTGTGAGGAGCCTCCTGGCTGGCTCTGGCTGGTAACCTTAGCCTCGACCTTCAGAGGGATGTTGGCCTCCTTAGCCCTGCTCCTGGTCCCTCCTGCAGCATCCTGGGCCATTTCAGTCAAAACAGTGTTTTGTTTTGATCTGGTGATTGCGAAGGAGAGGGGAGCTGCTGTGAGAGAGCTGAGTGGGAGGACCTGTGTTTGCTTCTACAGAAAGAGCCCTAAAATGGAAAAGGGACTCTGTGTTCACTGCCAGTGTTCAGGTTTGTAAGAAGTCGCCCCAGTGTGCAAAAAATAGGTCTGTGACCGTCTTTCAGACGTGATTTCTGATGTGTTCTGCTGAGAGGAGCACCGAAACCAGGCTTTTAACTAGTAACTATAGTGATTTTATGTTTTTGTATTTGAAATTTGCGTTACAGGTTGGCCTCGGCTGGTATTTCCAGGGCCCTTTTGGCCCTGGGAGCTCAGGAACTACATGAGCTGAACCTGAGGAGCTGTCAGAGTCTTTTTTTAACACGGGTTGGCCTCATCCTGGTAACATAGGAAGGCAGAGGCTGTTTGTGCTGATGAGTAATGTGCTGGCAGGTTCTGCCCCGTGCTGACAGCACCGGGGAGCGGAGCCCGTGTGTCACCGGGCCCTCCTGCTCGGCAGAGGTGGAGGTGGAAGCACAGATTGCCTGGAAGAGGTGCCTCCCCTCCCTCCTCGCTGTCCTGGAGGAGCTGCTGCCTGTGGGGGCTTTTCCCTGCCGCTCCTGGTTTCTTGGCTGGCCTCTGGGATGGAGCATGGCCTAGGCTTGGCTGCAGCTCCTGGTCACACAGGCTGAGCAAGGCCTGTAGTCCAGGTGCTGAAATCTGTTCCTGTGAGGCAGGGGAAGTTCTTCTGGTGAAATGCATTGTCCTCACATTTAGACTCTGCTGTGAGCAGTCTGAAATCCTCCTGCCTGCTGAGTGAAGCCTCCAAGGGGACAGGAGCAAGGTGGTTTTTGTGGGTTTGCAGCTTGTCCCCTTTCGATGGGAACAAGAGAGGTGAAAATGCCATTTCCTCTGTAGGAAAGGGAGGTCATGTGGGGAGGCAGTGTGGGTCAGAAGTGCTGCAGCTCTGCATACGTGTGCCTGAGAGCTGGTAAACAGCATTTTCTCCCTGACTCAGCTGGAGACCTGGGGAGCTCGAGGGCAGCCTGCTCCCTGCACTCCTGACGTCTGAATCCGTGGCTGGAAAACCTCTTTGTATCTGCAGTGGTGGTTCAGCAGTTTTGAAAAGGCAACTTGTGAGCTCTTGGCTATTTTCTGCTAAAAGGAAAAGTCCCCTGGGAAGCACTTTGTAGGAGGAGTATCCTGGCTGGGAAGGAACACCTCTCATCCTCATTGCTTTAGGAGGCAGAGAGGAGGGCTGTGTTTTGGTGCATGTGAAGCCTGGAAAATAAATGAGGTGCAAAAGTGGCTTCAGAGAAGGAATCTCTGAGATGATGGTGGATGGTGTGGGAAAGACTTGAGCTGCATGACTGAGGAACTGGTTGAACCAGAACTTTTGGAATGGGAGTGTTGGGATTTACCTGTGTTTGTCAGTGCTGTGCCTGGTCACCCTGAATTCTGCTGAGCAACCCTGCTGACAGGGTGGAGGCCACGGTGCAGCACCAGCCTGTGCCAGGTGACAGATGGCTCCATGTGCTCGTTGGCTCTGCATAAATCCCCCAAAATACCTCCTGGGGGTGCACCCCCCATCCCTGACAAATAGTTGTGTCTGGTTACTGCTTCCCTGGGCAGGGAGCAACAAACCTTCCTTGGGGAAGGAAGTAGATGGGAATAATGTAGCAGGAATTTGGGTGGTTGGCTGTGGTGCTGAATCAGTGGGGTTTTTTATAGTGTGTTGCAATAGGTGACTCCCAGTTGAGTCTTTGTAGCTGTCTTGCTCTCGTCCATATATTAGCACAAATAATCTCCTGAAGAATTCCCTTCAAAGTTTGCACAAGGATTACCTGCTGTGGGGGATCAGTGCTGCTGGCCTTGGAGGTCTGCAGGGCCAGGGTTAAAGCCCACAGTGAGGGGTGTTGTTTCTGGTTTTGGGGTGTTTCACTGAGCTGAGGTGAATACCCAGGAGCTGCTGGAGTGTGTGGGTGAGTCCGGCTGCCGTCTTGCTGCTTCGTTTATGAAAAGGAACCAAAACAGTGTGAGCAAATCAGATGCTGCTCTTTGTTCCTGCCTGTGTGTAGGGAGAAAGGAACCAAAACAACAAAAACCCACCCCAAAACTCCATGTTGGAGCTGTAAGGAGGTCAATGTCTGTCTGAGGAGAATCAAAGAAACACTGAGAGAGATGTTGCCATAAATCAGGAATTTGCTAAGGAGTTTGAAGGATGTGCGTGTGTGGCAAAGTACCGCAAGCTGTGGGTACTCCTGAGCTGAATTCAGCAAGGTGGGGACTGCCCCGGTGTCCCATTTTTGAGGGGAGGCTGTGTTCTGTGTGACTGGATGTACTCACGGTGTTGTCAGAGAGTGCTGAGCTGACCCAAGGTGTGTGAGTGCTGTTGGGGCACATGTTTGAGCAGGATTTTGTTTGTCTTGCTCTGCTTCTAGCAAAAGGTACACAGGCTGTGTTTCTTCTGGTCTGTGAAAAGTCACTTTTAAAATTACAGTATCTTTTGGGAAGGTCTTTTCCCCCAAAAGTGTGTAAGTAGGGGATTCAGCTTTAATAATTGTCAAATATCTCACTGAAGCTTTTCACATTCATGCCTGTGTGCTGCCTGCTAGTGTGGATTTCAAAGCTCTTAATGGTAGACATTATGAACCAGTGCAAAGTCAGCTTACGTTTGCCAGCTGTGTTTTTTCCTCTGTACTGAAAAGAAGGACATGGTGGGAATGTTTCATCCTGACTTCCCTTGGCAGAACTGCAGGGCCAGCAAAGGCTGTGAGCGTCCAACCTGTGCCTGGTGGGGAGGGGGATCCCCTGAGCTGCCTCCTTGTGGGGTTGGGCTGTTTGCAGGGGCTCTGCTGCCCCTGCCCAGCTCACCCTTAGGGCTTCCTTCCCCTGCAGCTGTAACCTGCATGGAACTCCCTGCACTGCTGTAGCCTGAAGTCACTAAAATTACACCTGACCTTCTTCTGAAATAATCACACTTTAAAGCAAACCCCATCTGAGGTAAATTTTGCAGATTTACCTGATCCTCAACCCAGTGTGGTTGGGTTCAACACATGGCTTTGAAGTGCATTTGCGAGTTTTTGCTTTCTAGCTTCAGCCGAGGGCCAGCTGCTAATCAGCTGACCAGTGACATTTGGATTAGGAATTAAACTGTTTCTCCTCTTGGAATGGGACATGTGATGTTTATTTTTTTATTTTTTTCCCTGTTGCTTTTCCTGTGTTCCGTGTGAGGCAGCACATCTACCCTGTGCTCTGCGCTGCTGTCTGGGATGTTGCATCCTCTATGTTCCCAGAGTCTGGTTTTCTGAGGGTACAAGCCCTCAAGGCAAATTTGTGAGCAATCCCAAGGGAGTTCTTTGGTAAATGTCGAGGCATCCCAGGTGTTTTGGTGCTTTTAGCAGCACAGCTTCTGCTGGGACAGAGCGTCATGTGTCCCGAGATGTAATAAGGGAGGAAAAGCAGGTGTTAGTGGATTTAGGTGTGTAAGGAGGTGTGTAGCCCAGAGACTCACATGGCCTGGCCTGGCTTGTGGGCTTTGTGCAGCGTGTCAGAGAGGACGTCTGGGGCCATACCTGGGGTGGCTGGTTCCTGCTGTAAGAGCTGGGGTAGCTAAAAGCACATTTGAGGGCAGTGTCAGCCCAGTGCAGTCATGGGAGGGGCTCCTCTGCATTCAGCAACCCCCAAACTTCCCTGATAAACCAGTTTGTAATTCAAGCAGTCCTGCAACAGCCTTATGAAGTTGTTGGTATAGAAAAGCTTAGTTTTGGGATTCTGGCTGGGGGAAGCACAGGGTTTAACTCTCCAACTCTGGTCTTGCAGAAGTGTCCTAGCAGTTATAAACAGATTGCTATTGCCTGGTTGCAACACCAGCCCTGACACTGTGGGTCTCAGGAGAACAGGTACTGCCATCATGTTTTTACTGTGTCTTGGGCCTTCTTCCCTTTGTGCAGAAGCTTGTCAGCAGCTGAGGAGAGCAGGTGGGAAGTTACAAATGTGCTGAAGACAAGCTGGAATCCACTTTGGGTTTAGCACTTGCTGCCTTCCAAGCTCACCCACCTGCATTAATCACGACTAATAAGGCGTCGGGACTGGCTGGGTGCTGCACACTGGCACTGGGACTGGGAGCTGCTTCCTTCGAAGGTGACTTTTTTTCAGTGAAAATAGTGGTTTTTGGCCAGGCTGAGGCTGTGCCTTTGGAAGGGCAGCATGCCAACTGCAGGGCTTGTGCTGCTTCTCTGGAAAGTCACAGCCAATTTGCCCTCACTTGGACGGAGTGTTTACTCGTGTTCCACACATGGAAGGAGACAGGAAGTCTCCGAGGAGAACATGCCATAAGCAAACTCAGTTTGTGGAGGAGTTCTCTCTTCATAACGAGAGGTAACTGGATAAATAAGTTTCCCAGGAAGGGCTGCCTGCCTTTCTTCGATGGGGGGAGCACAGGATGTCCTTGTGGTGGTACCGAGCTGGAAATGTTCCTCCTTGGATCACATACTGACTGCTGTACTTTTGGAGTGTAGGAACAACACTGACAGTGATTAACAAGCACAGGGAGAAGGTTTGGAAAGGCTTAAGTGAGGCACTGCAAGATAATTCTCTCTCACTTGTGGCTTTTTATCATTATGGAAACTTTCTCCTTTTGTAGGAGGTCCAGGAATTGCCACTAAGTGCAATGAAGGTTACTGCTGGCTGCCTCCAGTGTGATGCAGCACAGGGGAGGCACAGGGGAGCTGCTGCAGCTCCTCCAAGGTGAGGAGCTCTCTCTGCCCAGAGTGTCTGAGCCCTGGCACAGCCTGTGAAACATGGCCCTCCATCCCTTGTGGGGCTGCTGGGAACTGAGATAGGAAGGTGAAGCAATGCAGAGCATGTGTGGCCAAGTCAGGAGCTGATCTCTGGCCTTCCAGATCGGGTGCTTTAATTGCAGTCCGTGTTTCCTCTCAAGTGCTGCCTCTCTGTGATTTCAGTGGACGTGCTCTTGGCACACGTGTGATTTGGGTGTAAATTTGCTCCTGCTCCATGGCAGAAGCTCTGCTGACACCAGGACCCCGGGCCATGTGTCACAGGATTGGATTAAAGACTGTTTTTGGGACAAGATGCTCGTAGCATCTGGTTTGCTTCATGATTTTGCAGAAACAAATTGCGTACCAGTGACGGGTGATCTCATAGATTAAAAATAAAAAAAGCCATCAGCAGCTGAGTTCTCTGAGCAGAGACTGTGTGTGCATCCCCCCCAGCTGAGCTGGGAGCTGGCTGTGCTGTGGTGAGGACAGGTACAGGTACAGCTGATCCCCACTAACTGTTAGAAACATTCTGGCTTTACTTCGGTGATCATGGAGCTGTATTGGGTGACCCCAAAATGTGCCTGTGTGAATTTAAAAAGCAATCTGGCACGCTGTCCTCAAGGGTGTGATTGCAAAATGCAAGACCTTCTGAAGCTCTGTAATAGCCCAGCTGTTTTTCAGATGATATCTTAGCTTGTATCTCTTTCTGTAAGGGAATTGATGCTTGCAAGGCTGACATGTGCTTTGCTGCCCAAATGGCAGCAGTAAAATAAACTCAGGCTTGTCTCAAAGCAGTGAGTGCAGAGTGCTCCATGAGGACACAACGTGGCTGGTGCCTGTGGGCTGCCCCTGAACACTGGTCTGTTCAAAGCACCAGAGCAAGCAGGAGGAACCCTTGGTTTGGTGTTGAATACCTGTTCTGTGACTTCACTGCTATCCTGGGTTGCATGTGGGAGTTGTGATCCAAAACTCAAGACTTTCAAAGTGGTTTGAAATACCTAAAGTGAACACAAACCATCGGTGCTGATGTGAGAGGCACAGAAGTGCAGATCTATTGCCTTATGTGCCTTCCCTGCTCGACCTCCCTGCTAAGTCAGTGCTACTTTAGTTACCTGTTGTGAACCTGTGAAGGATTAATTGCTTCTGACTTGGGAAGTGCTTCAGCCATAAAGACCTTTTCTCTGGCATTGAGCTGCTGCTTGGGAGGAGGGAGTGGATCGTTGGGAAATCCTCACTTATGGCTGCAGTGTGTCCACAGGAAGGTTATTTGTGGCTGCTGTTGACCCTGGCTCTGGTCTAATAACTCTTAATGACCCTTGGCAAGCAGTGTCTAATGCCAGGGGTTTGCAAATGGCTGGTGGCATGAACAGCACAGGGAGATTGTTAAAGAAATGTCCTTTGGAGTTGTGAGCAGGATCTGTGGAAGCACCTGTGTGTGTGCAGATCCTCAGGAGCTGCTAAGCTGGGGTGTCTCTGTGCCTTGTTCCGCCCTTGCAGTGCAGGTGGTGTCAGCAGGATGATGCCCCTGGCCTCGCTGGGAGCAGCTGATGTGCTCTCAGCTGGTGTGCACCGGGTATTCCCTGGGAATTCCCACCAGTGCTGCTGCACAGGCCAGTGTGTTCCCACTGGAGCTCTTTGGTGGCTGTGTGTCTGTCACGGCCCTCGCACAGGACAGTGGGGTAGTGTCACAGCTGTCAGCTGCTGAGATCCTGCCGGTTCTTAGGTCGTTTGGGTTTTACTGGTTGTGTTTGTAGGGCAATAGAGGAGTGCATGGCAGAGCACTGATGTGGGGACTGTGGGGAAGGGGCAGTACACAGGTCAGATTCTGTCCTGGGGTCCTTGAGTGCGTGTTTTTGGCAAGAAAAAAATGTCTGCTGAAAGTCAGAGCCTTTGCTTTGGTCTTTACCTGTTGCTTTTGAATTAGAACATGTACTTGGCTATGAGAATGTGAGTTTACCCTTCTGAGTCTGTGCCTGATTACCAGTCGTAGTTCAAACTCTTGAGCTGTGTCTGCTCCCTGTGGACGAGGTGTCACAACCTGTCTGTGGCTGTTCTGTCCCCTCGCTGCAGAGCAGGAGGGAGGGAGCCTTACCAAGTGATTTTACCCTTGAGAAGCTGAAGCCCATGAGGATGTAGTGATTTGATAAGGGCAGTGTAGGAGAGCAGTGACAAAGCCTTGTATTAAATGCAAATGTAACTGATTGTCTGGTGTTTTAACCGCGGGGTCGTTAATATTCATGTCACCATAGTATCCAGGAACTTATATCACAGGACCAGGGCCCTGTGTCACATAATGCAAAGGCAGAACAAAGCCTGCCCATGCTCCTGGGAGATTCCTGGCCCTTCCCTGTGCCTGCTGAGGCTCAGCACTGTGGTTGGTACCAAAGTACACTGGAGTGCTGCTGCCATAGAGCTTCTGGGAGGGAGCGGTGAGGTGCCAGCAGCTGTGATCACACAGCTGAGCAGGGCAGGGTGGCTGACACACGGGGGCTTCTGGAGGTCTGATGTTGTTCAGAAACCACAGGAAACACACCAACTCAACCTTGCTCACCCAGCATTCAGCAGAACACATGACAGGATTAAATGTATTGGATTTTTTTTTTTAAAATTAAATTGATGCTATTTTTGGAGGGGGACAGATGGTGGTTTTCTACCTTTTGCTTTTGTTTTAAACTTACCAGTGTGAGAAACCCTGACATTGTACCTTTGAAACTTTTTCTGCTGCTGAGCAGGCTGGAAATGCATTTATTGATATATTGCATGTAAGTTGGGGTTCGGTAGCAATTCTTTAAATTCATTTGAGCTGATGAATTAAATCCCTGATGGTTACAGGGTTGGTGAGTAACAGTCACAAGACTGCAGGTTCTGGAGCCCTGCAACCTTTTCCTGTTCCTGGACATCTGACAGATGAACAGACAAATGTTCACATCCCTCCTTCCTCACCTGTGTATATGTGGGAAATTCAAAGCCCTGCTTCATGCAGGGCTGATTTTGATTCTTTCAATGCTTAGTGATGATATTGTCTGCTCCTGGCTGTACCTGGGGGTTTGAATTCCCCGAGAGCTGTCTGGGGGGATAGGAGATACCTCTCTCTGTGCTTGGCATGTACTGAGGAGTTGAAAAGTTCACTGCTGTCTTCAGGGGTCGATTTGCATATGCTCTTCCAGAGGAATGGGATGTGGTCCTTAAGTTGTGTTTTCCTGTTACTCAGGGGGATGGCACTTCTGTGGCTCAAGGCTATTATACCTGTATTTGTATGGGAGACCTGGGAAGGCTGGAATCTGGATTCCTGGGTTTAAGCAGAGGAAACTGGTTTGAAACAAACCTCTATCCACTGCTGTAAAGCCCTTCCAGTATCCTGTGTTCTGGAAGCTTGGGCTCTCCCTGGAATGTGCATGTTTAGGTGTCTCCTGTGGTTTTCGTGCTGCGCAGGAGGGATGTCTGGGTGCTGCCATAGTAATCCAGATCCCTAAGTGTCGAACTTCCCTGTTGCCACAACCATGGATCCTTGCATAATTGCTTCCCAAATGGAGTGTGTTGTTACCATGGCACTTCAGAAGCCTGCTCTGCCTGCCCCTCGTGAGTCCAGTTCAGAACCAGCCCCGGCCCTGGCCTTCATCTTGCTTTCTCCTTCCCCCACACCTCCAGCTACAACCTGCTCTCTGCTCCACTAGTTTTGCTTTTCCTCTCCTCTCCTGCTGACATGATTCACTGCTTCCTTGCCTTTCCAGGGAAGCTTTTCAGCTGCCTGCAGTTGCTGCAGCTTCTTGCTGGCCTTGCAGTTCCAGCCGTGTTCGCTCCGAGCCCGTCATGCTCCGCAGCATGTTGATGCCAGTGCTAATTTCACTTGGAGATGAACAAGGGCTCAGATGCTATTAGCAGCTGCTTGGAATAATAGCAGCTGAAATGTGCTTTTTAAAGGGCTGACTGATAACTAAACAAATGATTCTTTTTCAGGGTTTTTTAAGCCATGAGTTATTCATGACCCATTAATTTTTATTTTTTTTCAGGCTTACAGTGGAAGTTCAAGGACTAAAATTGTCACAACAGAGAGGGACTGAGTCTGCCTTGCCAAGTAATGTGTTTGGAGGCAGCATATCTTGCTGCAGAGTAATAAAACACTGTTCCATCAGCTGTGGGTTTCCGAGTCAGCCTGTCAGGGGGGAGTGGAGTGGATGCACATGGCTGGAAAGCAGAGCACATGCCCAGCAAATCTCCCCACGTGAACACCTAAACGTGCTTCCTGCTGTGACAGCCAGTACAGCTCCATCGCCTCCAGTGAGCTGCTGTTTGTTATGAAATTGCTGTCACAGATACTGCAAACGCTGGGAGACTTTAATACCCTGAAATTGGGGTGTCTGGGCTGTGCTCTGCTGGTGTTCTCAGAGGGTGGGCAGTGCCAGGCTGTTGCTGCCGGTGGACTGGAGCTTCTGAAAGGGAAATGCAGAGTTAATGCACAGACTGAATCCTGCCCACTGATTGTTGCATGCTTCTAAAATGTTACTGAGTGGCAGAGATTAATTTCCTGCCCCTTCACGCCCCTTCTCCCCTCCTTTCTCTGCTATGGTATGATTTACAGCTTCCCCTTTGTGTTTGCCCTGGAACTGGCTGGGAGTTGCAGGGGGATCGTGCAGGGGAGAGGAGCAGCTCGTAGAGGTCTGTGATGGGATGGGGTCCTGGAACATGGAAAGAAATGAAGCTGAATGGCTTTAAATCAGCTCTATCAAAATAAACCCCCAGAGGAGTGAGGAGAGGCAGTTAAGCCTTTCCCCTGTTACCCATGCTGTGAAAATGCCTCTGACTATATAAATATTTTGTGTCTGTTTGCTGTTGAGAGTGTCATAGCTAATGAACTAAACACTGACCCCCAGAACTGCCACAGTCCCTCGGCAGCCAGTCTTGCTCTCCCAAAATGAGGAGAGGTGGAGGCCCTGCTTGTGCTCTGTGTTGGAGGAGCTCCTGGTTGTGTTGTTTTGCACAGCTCAGGCCCTCGTGGCCGGGGCTGCCACACCAACATTACTGATGACGCTCTGCCTGTTTGAAAGGAGAGGGTGGAGCTTGTAAATCTAAATCTGTCCTGTCGTGGCCTAGATGTGGCAGCAGTGACACGAAGCAAAGGCCCTATAATTGTGTTGGTAATATTGGATAATCACATTAGGATTCTCAGCTATGGTAAATCTGTGTAGGGCTGTGACTCTGGCCCTGCTTTCCCCTGCCTGAGAGTCTGACCCATGACTTCCACGTAAGCTTGAACCTGGAGAGAGGTCCTTTGCTCTGTTAGATGAGCTGGATGTTAAGTTTGGCAGGTGGTATTTAAAGCCTAAAGCTTAAGCAGTGCTTCAGCTGCAGCTGGGAAAGCTGCTGCTTGCTGGAGTCGGGAGTGAGAGGAGTTTGTGAAAAGCAGGGCTTTGCCTGAGCTGTTTTGCTGTATTGGAAGCAGATCTTTGCCCTGACGGTGTGGGTTGTCTAATGGGCTCTGGAGGAATCTTTGTAGCTGGCTGTTTGTTTTTTCCCCTTTTTCTTCCCTCCTGCCATTAAATCCCAGTTGCCTTTTGTGTGTGGCACCAGGCTGGCTGCTGGTGCCCAGAGAACTCGCTCAGTGTGGGGCTGCCTGAGGGGCTGCTGCTGGCCAGCCAGGGAGACTCCTCTGCTCTCTGCTTTCGAGCCAATGGAGCAGGGAAACTGCATTGCTCGTGTGCAAATTTACTTTGTGGAGATCAAATTCTTTCCAGCTCCAGTGTGAGCTCCGTGGAGAATTTCTTGCTGCTTACAATGGTTATTCCTGGGGGGAGAGTGGGGAGCCTCCTGCCCAAACTTTGAGACCTCTGGAACTGAAGGGCTGCACGTGTATTTCTCTGCCACAGACTGTGCGGAACAGTGAGTTTATGACCTGCTTTGCTCAGAGTTGATGTGAGTATGGACCAGGAGAGCACAGACTCCACCCTGATTCCCCAGCACTGCTTTCTTCTGGCAGGGCTGAGGCCTGGGAAGCCCCAGCCTTTGCTTGGAGGAAGTGAGCTGTGAACATGCTCTGCAAGGAGGGAAGGGGAGCTGGTGATTTGCCCAGCAAAGCTTGAATGTTCTTCAAGAATTTGTCCTGTGCCACGAGGATGCTGTCCTTGGCTGGCTTGACACACAATCTGTACCTGTATCCCTTGTATAGTTTCTTTAACTAAAATATCACTAGAAACATTTGTCAAATAGAAGCTGCATTTCCTGTAAATTCAGTTTAGCTCTGAGCTCTCCTGACTTTTTACAGTTGTCACTGTTATAATCTTCCTGTTAAATTCCTGATCTGGTTGCAAAAATACTTCCTTAGCTAATTTTCCATCTGGGGAGATGCAGGTTTCAGCTGATTCTCCTGACACTGTGCCCGTTTCAGGTTTCCTGTCATGAAATACTGGGTGTCCTTTCTGCTTTATCCAGCTGCCATCTACTTTCCCGCAGCTCTGGAGCTCTGATTCCCTCCTACAGCCACTTCAAATGGGTTGAAACGTGACTGACTGTGACCATTGCTCCTTACACAGACGAAGCTCTTCCAGCTGAACTTAGTGGTTTGCCTTTTTTTCTTTGCCCTCAAGATAACTCTTAAACATTCAGACTATTTAATTGGTGGTTGATGTTTCAAGATCTGATCTGATAAGTTTCCCAGAGCAGTTTTATCTCCACTCCAGGATGAAGCCTGTTAAAATGCAGTTTAGGGGCAGTGGAAAGCCTAGAGGAACAGATGAACCCACAGCTGACAGCTCAGTAAACCACCCAGGAGCTGCACTGGTGCTTTAGTGGTGTTCCTGTCCCTGCACAGGTGAATATGGGGAGCTCAGACACTGAGAGCTGGACCTTTCCTCATGGAAATGGGCACGGGGAGCTCCCCAGGGACTGCTCCCGTGCATGAAAGGCAGTTTGTGATACTTTGCTTTCTGTAATCTCATTTGTTTTGGAGCTTTTAGGCCTGTATGGACTGGAAGGACTTGTGGTGGTTCAGAGCCCTGAGCTGAAGGAGACCCTCTGCAGGACTGCCCAGAGGACCCCCCTGTGTACCCTGCAGAATGAGTGGGTTGTGTTCCTCAGATGGAGAGCTGCTTCAAATCCTGCTCTGGGAGGTGCTGAGCAGGCCTTTCGTTTGAAGCAGTCCCTTAAACTTGGCACTGTTACACTTTAGATAAGTGGCTTAAAAAAATACAACAAAACCCAACGAAGTAAAGCTTGTTATTTCCTGGGCTGAGGGAGGCCCTGTTTAGGTTGGTGTTATTATCTGCTGCTCTCAGCTGCTGGCAGGGGATGAGGGTTTGTTTTGTTCTTGCTCAGAGCTGGACTCTGGTTTATAGCACACATGTACACAAACACACACACTGTTTAGAGACATTTGGGTGTAGCAAGAGCAGGAGACCCACACCGAGGCCTTCCTGGCTGTGCAGAGCCTGCTGCTGTTGTCTGTGCCGTGTGTGCTGTGTCACCTCTGTCCCCCCTGCCACCTGCAGAGTCCTGCAGGTACCGCTTGCACCTCTGGGTCTGCGTGTGAGCCTGTGGCTGAGCTCACCCTGTCGCTGCTTTGTGCTTCAGCCCAGGGGAAGAAACTCCTGACTGTGGAGGCTGGATCCTGGGAAACAGGCACTGGTGGTGTCCGTGTGTTCCTGCGACACGATGCAGCCTCCAGTGCTTTCTGGGCATGCAGCTTGAGGGTGAATAATCTTCACTTCTATGGATATAAAATAGCATGTCAGTACCCAAATGCAACCAGAGGATTATGGAATTGGGTGGGAGAGTGAGTCACAGTCACTAATTAAATCCCAATCCCCAAGTGTCGTGTCATTCCAACATGTAGTACTAAAACAGCAAAATGCAAACACAAAGGAGAACATCAGTACAACCACCACTGCTCTGAGTCCCTCCAGTCTTTGTGCTGGACGATCTGGAAAAGGCTCTGGATAGCATCCCTCCAGATACCCAGAAGAGGGTGGAGAAAGAATTGTTTTCAGCTTGCTGATGTCTGTGGCATGTAGGGTAAGAATTTGGGGTTGAAATGAAGTCAGGGGAGAGTTTGGTGACACTGTGGTGGTGACAGGGTGACAATACCCCAGGAATAAACTGCCCAAGAGCGTGTGGAGAGTGTGAGTAGAGGGTGAAGGGTGTGCTGGGAGTGACTGGGGCAGTGTCAGTCGTGCCTGATGAGAGGCTGAGTCAGGTGAAATCCTGTGCCGGTGTGGCGTGGTGGCACTTCCAGCGTGGCCTGTGTGGCTCAGAGAGCCTGGAGAGGGTGAAATGAGGCTGGGGAAAGCCTCCCGCTGTCCTCTCATCCTGGCATACTCAACTCACCTCCTTTCAACTCCACCGGGATAGGAATAGAATCTGCTTTTTTATGCAGATTTTGTGTTAGTCATAAAGTTTTAAAACCACTGGAGAGAGGGAGGGAAGTTTGAAAGCCCCGAGTGCTCACCTTTGGGATGCTGCTTGGGTGGAGATGAGCTGCAGAGCTGCTGTGAGCTGTGTGAACAGGGCCTGTGCTTCGTGGTGCTGCTGTCAGCAAGCACTGTGTTGTCACACTGACCCACGTGTTCTCTAGTCAGGTTCTCAATTTTTTTGCCTTGTTTGTTGATCACAGGTTTTCTCACCCTAGTAGCACCATTTTAAGACCATGACTTGAAGAACAGAGAAATTAATTTGCAAATTGCTGGTGTTTCTGGCTGTCTCCGTCTGAAGGAAGTGGGAGCAGAGATAATGTTCCAGGTTGAGCTCAGTAAATCATAGACTGTCCCAGTGTTGTCTTTGCTTCCTTTGATATTTTTATGATCTTGGCTATTACAGCCCTAATGCAAAGCCTGCCTCTTGCTGTGGCTTCTTAATTACACCTCAAACCACTTTAAAACCAAAATGAGTTGTGTTTCTCTTTAAAGGTGTTAATGCTGATGCTCTGTAACGTTAAAGGTGTTGTAGATGCTTCATAAAGCAGAAGAAGCAATGTGCAGTGATCCTGATCCTTCCAGTCCCTTGTCATGTATCACAGCAGAACACCTCACAGTGCTGCTCCCAGTCTGTTGGCACACTTGGTAATAAAAAAGAATAATACTGGAACAGAAGACTTAATTTGGGGTGAAATGTGCTGTCCTGAAAACAAACAGCTCAGCAGAGATGGAGAAGTGGCATCCAAAGGGGGAAAATGGGATTTGAGCTGGTGTGTTTTCAGCAGGTATGTGCAGCAATACCCTCCTGCTGGGCAGTGGAAGAGTGGAATAAAAGACAGCAGAAAGAATGTGTTGGTGCAGATTAATAGCCACAAAAATAGCACTGTAATCCTAATGCCATCGTAGCTGAGTAGGGGAGCTGTAGTGAAAATAAAAGGCCCATATAAAAATGAACCACAGACCTGTGGGGGGCCAGACCGGATCATCACAGGAGACCTGATCGGTACATGAACTGTGTCCCTTCGCTTTCCTTCCTGTCCCTGCTGGTTTTGGGACAGTCTGGTGCCTTTTTAGGAGCTGTGGGCTGAGTCTCCTCAAGACCCGTGGTGTGGTGCCCAGTGAACGTCCCGGCAGTCCCAGGAAGGCTGTGTGGAGGTCTCAGCAGCCCCAGTTGTTCCAGGACACGATCCCAGGGCACCTCGGTGAGGAGTCACTTGTCCATCTCCATCCTGGGTTTGCAGCTGGGGGAGCCAAGCCTGGGTTATTCCTTCAGCTTTGTTGGAAGCTGGCACGGAGAGCTGTGGGAGAACAGCACTGGCACACGGAGTGCTTTTCCCTGATGTGCCTGCAGAGCTCTGTGAATGTTGGCTGAAGTAATTACAGATGATTGCATTGCTTAGCTTGGGCCAAAGTGTTTTCCTTGGCCTTTCTGCTGTGTGGTGACTCTGCTTTGTAAGTGACTCCAGAGTTGAGGTTTGCTGTAGCCATCTCTGTCCCTGGTAAAGATGCCCCCAAAATGTTGATGCTTTAGGGTCAGGAATTGCCTCATAGCATGCTTTGGGTTGGAAGGAGTGACTGTTGTATACACACAACTAGGAAGAACCTCATATTTTTGTTAAATGACTGTGTGTTGGCCCTGTTAGAGGTGTCAGAGGTGCAGGATGGGCTTCCTTGGGACAGCAGCAGAGAGCAAATGGTGCTGGTGTTGCCAGGGGATGATGTCCAGTGGTGGGGAACAGGCAGGGTCTGTGCCTCAGCTTGTTGTGGCTACGACTGTGGGGCAAAATAAATCACTGAGTTTTAGTAAAGCTTTGGGAATGGTGAGCTGGGAACACCCCATGCAAGGGAGTCACTGTGATTTTCCTGCAGCTGCATCACAGCATCCTGGTTGTGGGGGGAAAAAACAAACCTGAGTGAGCCCTGCCCCTTGTACTTAGGAAGGTAAATGCTAAGGAAGTTCTTCTGGCTTGTGAGATAAGGCAAAATATGACATAACTCTTGGTGGATAAGGATCAGTGAGTATTGGAATTGTGCAAACGAGGGGTGGCTTTGTGCCTGGCTCAGCAGAGCACTTCAAATGAAGTGCCTGCCAGCACAGCCAGAGCTGAAAATGCCTCACCGGCCGTCCCTGGAGGCTGAACGTTCCTGGGGCGGTTCTGGGGACATCTGAACAAGCACTGGGCTTGTCCCCTCAGCTGCAGGGCTGAGGCACAGTGGGCTCTCTGCACAGAGTCTTGAGGGGGATGAGGTAGAGCTAAAACACAGCAAACTGGGAACAGTTCCGTGGAAAACCACATGCACTGTTTGTCCAGCTCAGGAAAGAATTTCACCCCTGAAGAATAAAGTTTTTAGTGGCATCCACAGTGTTTATCAGGAGCTGTGGTAATTCCAGGTATGGTTAATTTGTTTGTAGAAGGGTGATGGAGAAAATTCAAAATGAAACACTGATTCCTTATTTATTCTTGCAAGTGGGAATTGATGATTTGACAGTTTTCAAAGCCAGATGATCTGACCGGCTTAACTGATAAGAGGAGCAATTCCTCCTCAAACCCAACAGCTTTTGGGTTATTCAGCATAGCCCTGGAAAAAAATGAGGGATGTGATTGGAGACAAACCTTGAAAATGTTTGCAGAGGGAAGACACATCTGTGGAGATATTTCTGTAGCTGCTGTTCAGAGCACAGACGTGCAGCTGGAGATCACTGTGCTGTGTCTCCTTTGCTCCTTCGTGTCTCTGGGAGGTACACTCAGCAGGATTTTAGAGGGAGGTTCTGCCTAACTGTGTTTGGATGAGGCTGTTCCTGTTTGTTGGTGTACCTGCTGTCTCTGGCAGGGCACCAGCATGGCTGGGTAACACAGAAGTGTGTTCTGGGAGCACTGGTGGCCTGTTGAAAGGCCTTTGGTCCTGCAGATCCCATGAAGTTCAACCTACTTGTCTCTGTGTGTACAGGGCAGAGTCCAGCCCTGCTCCTAGACTATGATTAACTCGGGTGAAGTGGTCTGCTGAGCTGGGGCTTCAAACACTGCCTGGCTCCAGTTGATCTTGCTTCATTTTGGCCCAGCATCGACAAAACATGGTGGGATTCTTGCGCTGCCCTGGGCAGGGCTGGGAGTTGGACTTGGGTCCTTGTGGGTCCCTTCTGTGGTTCTCTGAAAACAGGGCCTGTCTGGCAGGAATGCCATGTTTCAGCAGTTCCCTGAGAGGGTGAAGATGTGGAGCAGGGCTGAAATGCAGCTCAGACAGCTGAGGAGGGGATGGTGATGATACAGTTGTGGTGGTAGGACGGGGGTTCTCAGATGGTTCCCTTGCCACCCCCAGAGGGCCATCCCAGAAGGAGCAGGTGGCTGCAGCAGACCCTGGCTGTGCCAAAGGGGTGTCCATGGAGGATGAGGTGTGTCCATGGAGGGTGAGATGTGTCTGGAGGATGAGGTCTGTGCTGTTCAGACTATGGCTGCAGTCACAGCACTCACTGGGCTTGGCTGATTTATGTGATCCCTGGTGAAAGGCACCTCTGGAGGAGCTGGTCACAAAAGGGTGATGGAAGAAGCAGCAACCCATTTCTCTGTGCTCTTCCTCAGTGCAGATTCCATGGAACAGCAGTCCTGTGGTTGCTTGCAGGTCAGCCCTGCTGGTTGCAGGATTCCAGGCGTGCGATCCACGTGAATCCCTTAAACTCAGCACGGTGCTATCTCCTTCCCTTGGGGCGGCTCAGGGGGATCACGTGCAGCCCTGGGCAGCTGCTCTTACCTAGTTCAGCAGTGCTTGCCTGGCTGTGAACAGCTCTGCATCCCGCTGAAATTACAGCGGGGCTGAAAACATAACTACCAGTGCTGGCCCCGGGCCAGTGCCCTGACACAGACCTGCACGGAAAATTGCTTTGGCATCTGTATGGACTGGAGATAATTGGAACTTCCCGGTATTTTTTCAGCTTATCCTAAAACCTTTTAGCAAGAACAGCAGTCAGGCCAGCAGTGTGTAGCACGATAACCATGTTTCCCTGCTGTTGACACAGGACTAAAGTGCCAAAGAAGCACAAAAACTGTTTTCCCAGAGACCTGTGGCTGTGCTGGCTCTGAGCTGATGGTGATCTCAGTGCTGACTGTGTGCTGTCTGCTCAACAATGTAAATGTGTCTTAAGAACGAGCATATAAATAACTTTTTATGTCTTAGAATTATGGTAAAATACAGCTTCTGTTGCTGGTATAGGAAAGGAGTTGAATTTCCCTCAGAACTTTGAGCTCACAGGCACTTGTGCAGGGGAAAACTGTCTTTGAGCTGACACCCAGAGTTAGTTCTTGCTTTTGTGAAGCTGTATTTTTTTGCCCAGATTTAGCAAAGTTAGGGGTTGGACTGGAGTAAGGAGGGAACAACTGGTTGTGGTCCGAGGCTCTGGCAGCTGAAAGTCCTTGAGGCTGAGGAGGTGGTGGTTTGTAGATCTGTAATGGGCAAGGAGGAAGGGTGGACCAGCTGTTGGGAAGTTAAGAGCCAAGGTAAGGGCATTCATTTCAGCCTGATGCTGTGAGAGACACTCAGAGTTCAGGGGGTGCTGGGTGGTGGGTCCTGCTGCCCCTTTCCTGTCACACCTTGCTGGGAAACCTGGGCTGTGTTTGATGCCAGCTGCTTGACCCACAGGAGTGCTGCTCCCGAGGTCCCTGCAGGAACACAGCTTGCCCTGAGCTGCTCTTCGGGCCTGAATCTGAAATATTGGCCCCAGTCTGCAATAAAAAGATTTCAGGTGCTTCCAGTGCTTTGAATAACCTGTGTGGGCACCTTCACCCCAACCTTAATGTGTTAAACTTTTGTCCGCAGTGCAACAGTTTGGGGCCAGTGCCATTTTCTTTGCACAGTCAGGAATAAACATTTGGGGGATTTGAGTGGTGAAAGATAGACCAAAGCTACCAAATCATCTCCTGTGCATAGAAGACTTGACAGGAAATCTCTGAAGGTCTGGGCACGGAGTGCCAAGGACATCCCTGCCATTTCAGACGCTCAGGTACACAGTGGTTGTGGCACTAAAAGCCCATGGGCAGATGTACTTTCAGCTCTGACCTTGGCCTGGGAGGACCCAGCACTCCTGGAAGGAGCGGGATTCCCCTTTCTCTGCATGCCAGACTGGGAGTACTGAAGCCAATTAGCAGTGGAAGGTGTAATAAATGCAGAGAAATTCAAATTAGGCTGGTATTTTTCACACCTTCTGGTTGAAATGTGGAGTGACCACCTGGGTGGGCGGGGGTTAGACCTTCTTGATTCTGTTGTGCCTTTCTGGACTAAATCCTGGGTACCATCAAAACCTGGGAAGGAATGTTGTGGTCTGCTTTGGCTGAGGCAGGTGGAGCAAGTGATGCATTAGTTGTTTGAAAGTGAAACTCCCAAATGCATGTGGAACAGCAGATTTTGCTTCTCTGAGGGCACAGTCCCTTTCTCTGGATTGCTGTGCAGAAAGCTCTGTGTCCCTGATGGAATCAGTCCTTGTTTCCCAGGAGGGAGCTGTGCTCCTTTTCCCAGTGGCAAAATTGTCCTGTTTTAATGTGCAACCAGTGGGAGTTTAATAATAAAGTAACCAAGCAGGTTCAGTGGTTGTGCACAGTTCATGTGGGGTGTCCTCAGCTGAACTGCAGGAGTCAAAGGTGAGGGGGAAAAGGACACGAGGGTGTAATTTTCCTGTGACTTGTACAAGTGCAGATGTTGCAGGATCCTCTTGAATGTGGCTTCACCTGATGTATTTGTGTCGCTGCTGCATCTGGAAGGGGCTCCAGGCCATGTGTCTGTGTTGGTGTTTCACTCCTGTATCAGAAAGCATTAGTTTAATTTTTATTACTTTGTTTATTTATTATATTCTGAATACATATATATTTTATATTCTGAATGTCTCTCTGCTCTGAGCTCTCAGGGTGCTTTAGCTGTGCTCTCCCTTGCACAGAATGTAATTTTCAGTGCCAGTTGGCTTGCAAGCAAATACCATGATGTGCATATTCTAGTGAGGGTGCTCTGGAGGTGACTTTGCTAATAAGCCCAGGATCCAGGGAAAGGACCTGTGCTAACGAGGCATGAGCAGTTGGTCTGAAGAGGCACCAGTCCCACCTGGCTGTAGTAAAGATTTAGGAGGAGGTTCTTGAGGTTAGTGGAGCTGCCTTTTTTTTTCCCCCCTGAAGTTTAATTGCTCTCTTTTTGTTGCTCAGCTCGTGTTTCCTTCTGCTGAGCACAGCACTGTAAACAGAGGTCCTGGATCCTGCTGGCCAGGCCAGGAGCTGGGAGAAGGGAACTGAACCCCGGGAGAGGAGAGGGGGCTCCTCACGGGTCACTGCTGATTTCTCATTTTGGGGGAAAAAACCTCCCAAAAAAGTCTTGTGATTACCAAAAAGTTTTGATGATGACTGAGCTGTAAGGAGTTGGGAAAAACCCAACTATTTTTTGTAATGTTTTCTCTAGATTTGGTCTGAGGTTGATGGAAGTATTGTACAGAAATTGAGAAAAAGAACCCAAACCTGATCTCTCCAGTGATTTTTGGAAAATGTAAAATGTTAAGAAAGTAGGGATTGGGGAAGCTGTGTTGGTTATGGGTCCCATATCTCTTACTGGCTCCACTGTGGGCTATAAGAGGGGGAATTAAAATCAGTAGTAGTGTTGCTTTTTTCAGCAGCCACCCTTTGGGCTAAAGATCCCCAGCGGGATGTGCGGATTTGTCCTCCAAAAACGAGACAAATGTGGCCGGGGAGAACAATAAAGCTACTGCTGCGGGTTCAGGAGCTCTTAGAAACGACTTGTAATTTGAGATCCTCGACTTGCAGCAGCTTCAGGGAGAGAGTCGGGGTTATTTTGGGGTCTGAATGTGAGCAGTGTGGAGGGAGGCCCTGCAGGGCTCCGGGGGTTGGAAGCAGCTGTGTGACGTGCTGTATCCCAGGGCCATGTCCCAGTTTTCTCCATTGGAACGTCCATTTTGCAGCCTGGGTGTAGTTTTTAAGACTTTTACTTGAAGTCTGGATGCTTTATGCTTTTTTTCCTTCCCCCCTTTTTTTTCCTTTCCTCTTTCTGTCCATATTTTTGCAACGTCTCTGGGGCTGCTCCTATAAGTCAGTGGGGCTTCCTTGGAAGTGCTGCTCTAGTCCCTGTGGCAAACTGTGGTGGATAAAACTGAGGGCTTTGCATGCTAAGAGGGGTTTGTGTTTAGCAGCTCTGGAGCCGACAGGTGTGTTATTTGCGTGTGTAACTCCTGTGTTGTGTTGGCAGATGGGCTGTAACCTCAGAAGAGCCATCTGATAACAGAGAGGGTTATGCATTGATCACAGCGGTGTGATCTGGCCATTTGCTCTTCTTCAGTCTTTTCTTAGTGAAAATAAAGCCCAGTTTTAGTGAAAGCTTCAGGGGGCCTTTTGGCTGTGGTGGTTGATAGGTTAACAGGTTGTTTCAAGAGTGGAGTTGTCATGTGCAATCAATTTTACACTGATTTTTACTCAGGTTTAGCTTTCTGTTTGTCACGGGCCGCATGTCACATGATGGAGGCAACTCTCACCAGTGCTGAATACCCATTAGGTACAAACATGTCTCATGGAGCTGTGTTGTGGCGTTGATCTGGTGGTTTCTGGCTGCTTGCGAAGAATGAGATTCACCAAAGGGCTCCAACTTTGAAAAGAGAATTCTTTGGGGTGTGAGCTGCCTTTTGTGGTGTGCAGCTGCTGCTCTCGTTGCTGGGGGACTTGTGAAGGCCATGACAGCCCCAAGACAGAACTCACTAGTGCGCTGATGCTTTAGGAGTCCTTAAGCTTAACTGAAGTGTGTGGTGCAGTGTAAGTACCAGAGAACAGATACGGACGGTGCTGTTGGGTTGTGCCTCCCTCTTTACCATCTTGTGGCACCTCTGGCTCCTTGTATCCCTGTGACTCTTTGTCCTGATTCATTCTGATCTCCAGAGCCACATGTGAAACTTTGATGCCTTTATTCCCCATCCTCAATCACCTTCCTCTGTCTGCCAGAACCACAAATACAAACCCATGTATTTGGATGCAGTGCTGACAGAGATGAAAGGCTTTCATCCTAAACAAGTCAATTTGTCCTGGGAGTCCTGACTTTACTAATAGCAATGACCACAGAATGAATTGTGGCTTTTTATCCCTTGTTCTTCTGTCCTATTTTAAAAACACAAACATCAAACCACGTGTGGGGGATGTTTTGTGCTTCTTGCACAAATCAGCTTTGTAATGTAACTCAGATGCTTCAAAGTTGGGGAGCCTTTTAAGTTCAGGGCTGTGGTGGTTCAGTAGGTGATCTGTAGCTCTGGTTTCTGTCCAAGGCAGCGTTGCTGTCCTTCAGCTTTCTTCTTATAATGGAATTAATGGCCCAGTGTGTGGCAGGACAAGGAACTGGTGTCATTGTGTGATTTTATGGAGGTGTTCAATGTTAACTTTGCTGCCATTAATTGAAGATTTACCCCCTTGTATCCCTTTTAGTCCCAGAAATAACTGTCTAGGCAGAGCTGGAAGCACATGCAGGAGCACTCCCACCCTGGAGTGGTGGCAGCTGCTCAGTGCCCTCCCTCTTCTGGCTGTTCTCCGAAGGCAGGGGTGGGGTTGGAAGCAAAGACCAAGAAGTTTCTTTGTTAATGCCCAGGGCGATTTTGTCTCCCCCAGGTGGCTTTGCAATAGTGTTTCTGGTGAGGACGAGCAATGGGGTGAAATGTGCCCTGAAGAGGATGTACGTCAATAACGAGTACGACCTGCAGGTCTGCAAGAGGGAGATCCAAATCATGGTGAGTCGCTGCTCTGGACTGGGACACCACGCTGGGGTGGAGTGCTGGGACAGCCTGGGCACCTTCTGTCTGGGACCTCTGTAGCATCGGGTCACAAACTGCATTTTCTTAGCAAAACTGGCTCTCTTTTGGAAAGACCTGACTCCTGGAGTTACGTGACTGAAAATCTGGTATTGAATTATTTAAAATGTAAGTAGTTCCAGTGGACAAGCAAAACCTGGTAGCTAAAACACCCAGGGAATTTCAGGAAAATGGGGGCAGGAAAAAAGCTTCTATGTCAACCCTGTGGGTTAATGGGAAAAGGAAGAGCTGAAGAGGCAAGCATGGCTGGGGGGGCTAGAATTCAGTCTGACAGTCTTCAGTTGAGAGCTAAAGTCTTCAGCCTGTTAGACCTCATCAGAAAAGGCTGATGGTTCTGATGTAACTGTATCTGAACTGAAATCAGTGCAGGCATGGCAGACCCCCATCACAGCAGCTTCTAATCCTTTGGGGCAGGAGGAGGGTTGGGAGATTTAAAGAGTGTTTGTGAGGTGGTCACTGTCAGGGCTTTTGAAATGGGAAAGTATCTGTAACAAACTCTGGGATATTTCTCTAGATTTTATACATACAGGGTTTATATGATAGGATAGCTGGTTTTAATAACTGTTTTAAACTTAGCATCTCTGAACAAAGACAAAATGGAGATGATCCAAATAGATTTGCCTAATCTTGTTTGCAGCCTGGTAAACATGGGAAGTGCCACTTCTGAAGTTGTATCCAAAGATATTGATGAACATTTAGAGCAGCTGCAGGTGGGGAAGGAAATACAAAATATATAAAATCCTCATTCTGTGAATTCACCACATGAGGTACAGGTTTGGGGTAGATGGTCCTGTCAGAAACTCTTACCTGTGCCAATTCTGGGTGTGATTTTTGAGGTAGCTTTTAGTGAGGTTCATACCCTGAAAGTGAAGTGCTGGTGTTTGTGATAGCACAGGGAAGCTTTAGGCATGGTCTGTTGTCCCCATGGCTACGTGGGGAAAGCTGAGATCAGATCTCACATCAGAGGTTTCAGCTGTGCTCACAAAGCACTTGTTTACTCGGGTTTTACTTGTTGGTGCTTTCTGTTGTCTCCATGTCTTTGGTGCCTTGGGAATGTGTGGCTCTCCTGGAAGGTGAGGGTGAGGAGGACCCTTCTTATCCAGCAGGTCCTCTTGCTCCTGGATGGGATCCTAGGCACTCATCTTTGTCCTGAGGAACCAGTATGTTCCTAAAGGGAAACAATTCCTTCTTTCCCAGCTTGTCTGCAGTAAGGAATTATTTTAACCCTTGGTTTTTGCAGGCCTGCAGAGCCTTGATCTCCTTTATTGGTGAAGCTGACATCACACTGGGCTGGCTGTCAGACCCGGGAGTCTGTGTGAAGCTGGAATCCC
This sequence comes from Lophotriccus pileatus, assembly GCA_035583135.1. Classification (NCBI taxonomy): domain Eukaryota; kingdom Metazoa; phylum Chordata; class Aves; order Passeriformes; family Tyrannidae; genus Lophotriccus; species Lophotriccus pileatus. The sequence goes on from JAWWES010000059.1 coordinate 461,287, forward strand.
AAAGAAGTGACTTTTCCCTGCAGGTTTAGCATGTTGTCCCCATGGCAGGGGGGTGGAACTGGGTGACCTTTAAGGTCCCTTCCAACCTAAACCAGTCTTTGATTCTATGAAAAGTCACTGATAACAGAACTTGTGCTTTAACCCATCAAATTACTTAAAATAAGGCACTTTGAAAAGCAAGGTTAAAATTTATTTTATTGGTTTAGTGGGTTTTTTTTTGGTGAAGATTCAAGATACTTTTTGTCAGCAGAAGAGTGGAAGGAGATGAGACAAGTAAGTACAAGATGTACTGCGTGGCCATCACCACCATCTGCCCTGTGTGGAGGGGAGCTCTGCGGGCTGGGCCTGGGAACGTGCCAACGTCTGCACCGGTCCTGAACAGGTCAATGCAGCAGGTTGGCTGTTTCTCTGCTGTTTGTCTCAAATCCTTGTGCCAGGAGAACAGGTAGAGCCAGAGCTCAGCTTTGTTCAGGCTCTGCGTTGTGATTAACCCCAAGTGACAGGAGCCTGTGCAGCGTGGAGGGAGCAGACGGGGAGGTTGCTGGCTCTGCCTGGCTGGTTCATGGCTGCAATTTCTGTGCCTTCCAGCGGGACCTGTCTGGCCACAAGAACATCGTGGGCTACATCGACTCCAGCATCAACTCCGTGAGCAGCGGGGATGTGTGGGAAGTGCTGATCCTCATGGACTTCTGTCGGGGTGAGTGGGGGCTCGGTGTGTTGCTCGGGGGTGGGCTGGTCCTCCACTGCCTGCAGGGAACTTGCACAACACCTTCCTTTAAAAAACAAAAGCTGCTCCTAGGCCTGGCCCTTTTTTGGCTGCCAGGGAGCAGTTCTGAACAAAGCAAAGCCAGAAGTAGGGGTGGAGAAGTGGATTGACACGTGAGGCTGTGTGGACTCTGCTAGTGGGATTGGTACCGCCCTTTGCTCCTGCCTGGAGTAGTCCTGGATCCTTTCCACTGTGAAGGAGAACCCTAAAATACATATTGCTATTGTCTGTAGGCTGGTCCACGCAAGGAGTGGCTCTTCTAAAGCTCCCAGGCTGTGGAATGAAATTGTTCTTCACTTTATGGTGCATTGCAAGCTCTGTTCCATTTCAGCCTGACTTAGGATTGTTCTGGAAGAAGCCTGACATGGCTAATGTGAAGCCAAAAAGCATTCCTCTTACCTCTGACCTTTCTGCTTGGCTGGCTGTAGCCAGCCAGGCTCTCCCAGCCGTCCCAAAGCTTTGATCTTTGTGGCTGGGATGTGGTGTTTGGAACATGACGTGTGTGCTGGGCTCAAATGCCTCTCTCAGGAAGGGTGTTTAGCAAAAATAACGCTTTGTCCAGGTGACTTCAGGAGTCTGTGGCTGGTGTGGATGGTGGCAGTCAATGCAAATAAGTGTTCCCTTCCATCTGAAAGGAGAGCTGCAAGATGGCATTTCTCACGTGGCTTGCTCTTGCCAGATGCTCTGCTGAGCACAGCCTGTCTCCAGCACTCAGACTGGAATGGCTGTTACACATGGATTTTCCCTTGGTACTTCCCTTCTGTGGCAAACGGTTTGCAAGCCAGATCAGTGTCTTTGTGTGCAGCACCACACTCATTCTGAGTATAAAATGTTCACAGCTGTACCATTTATTAAACGGGGTTTTTCTTTCCTACCGTGGAAGTTTTCCGACACTTGGGATGCGGAGTGATGCAGTTCTGCTGGGCCAGAGCCTCAGAAGGGAGTTTGTCTCTGTCTGTATGGGGCGTTTTGAGGGGGAAAGAACCTCTGGATGGTTTTGGAAAGGCCTTGACAGTAACAAAACCTCAAAGTTGAGGCCAATTCAGGACTCGTTCATGAAAACTTGGTTTTGTTTGTCTGGAGTTTCCCTTGTTACAGATGGATTTTTAATTTCTATGCCAGTTGACAACTTCAGCCAAGCCACTGAGTGTGTGGGTTTTCTGTCTCCCTCCCTCCCTCCTCTTGCTTACATGCGGCAAAGCTATTCTTTGGACTGTGGGTGCCCCAAATTCAACCTTTTATTCCTCTAGTCAGACAAAGTAAGTCTTGCTTGGAAGAAAGAAAGAAAATTACATGGCTAAGGCAGAATAACTTGAGTGCTGACACGGCCAGGGGAGGGTGGGCTGTGGGAGCTGGTGTGCTGCTCTGGAAGCTTTGCTTGGAGCCCAGGTGAGCTGTAACACCTGCCCAGGTGAGCTGTAACACCTGCCCACGTTATGCAAACCCTGGGATTTAGGGGGGGGAAATGAGAACAAAGCAAGCTGAGTAAGCAGGTTGCAAAAAGCCGCTGGGGAAGGAGGTTGGTTGTGAGCTCAGTTTGAAGGGATGAACTCCTCGTGTGCCAACTGCAGAGCCCCAGCTTGGGGAGCAGACCACACCTGGGGCTGGGCCGGGGTGGAGCTCACCTGTGTGCCTGTTTGTCCCCAGGGGGGCAGGTGGTGAACCTGATGAACCAGCGCCTGCAGACCGGCTTCACCGAGAGCGAGGTCCTGCAGATCTTCTGCGACACCTGCGAGGCCGTGGCCAGGCTGCACCAGTGTAAGACACCCATCATCCACAGGGACCTGAAGGTGAGCCCTGGGTCCAGGGGGTAGCTGGGAGGGTCTGAATAACCCGGAGTGCTGTGGTGGTTCCGGGCAGCACAGTGTGAGGGAGATGTGAAGCCCTTGGAGAGTGTCCAGAGGAGGCAACAAGATGGGGAAACTGTGTGAGGACACTGAGGGCACTTGGTGTGTTCAGCTGGAGAAGAGGAGACTGAGGGGAGACCTCACTGCAGTTCCAA
>JAWWES010000059.1:464154-490539 GCA_035583135.1 Lophotriccus pileatus
TGGTTGGCACTGCCCAGGCTCCCCAGGGCAGTGGGCACAGCCCCAAGGCTGCCAGAGCTCCAGGAGAGTTTGGACAATGCTCTTAGGGACATGGTGTGACTCTTGGGGATGGGCCTGTGCAGGGCTGAGGGTTGGACTCGATGATCCTTGTGGGTCCCTCCCAGCCCAGCACATTCTGTGATTCTGTGATCCTCACTGTCTGCCTGCTGCCTACGCCAGTGCCAGTGCTGTGCTTCCCTCGTTAGTGATGAGGAAGTGGGCATGAATACACCTCTCTATTGGAAGATTAAAAAAGAAATGAGCCTCTCATTGCTGCTCACCATATGTTTACCATCTATAGATCTCCTTAAACACAAATGTTTGTGAATAATTCTGGTCTGCACACGTGCCAGGGTGTCCTTGATGAATTATTCACAGTGACTTTCTACCCCCCAAACGCCCTGGATGATTTAAGGTTGCTCACTAAAAGTGTGCTGGGAAGTTGTTACCTGGACCCACATTAAAAGGAGCTGTTGGCCTTGGGCAGGAGTTGTTGGGGGCTTTTGGAACTGGCCTCTAGAGCTCTGACCATGAAAATGTGTTGTAAAACTGTGTGTGCTTAGCTGGGAACAGGGCTGGGCCTGCAAGGAGAGCTTGGGAGAAATCCCATGCCTGTAATCAAGCGAACAAAAAGATGTTCCTTTTCCTCTCAACGTGCTCGTAAAATGCCGGAATAAAATATTCAGCCAAGAAGGAAGGAGGCTGCTGAGTAGATTTGAAATTCAGATGTGCTTTATGGGGCAGGTTCTATTTTCAGAGCCCTCACAGATGTTTGTTTGTGCAGCGTGGTTTTGTGAGAGCCAAAGATGCCACTTGAGCAAGGAGAACCAGGTAGGGCAGGGACAGGAATCCTCTGGCTCCGGGGTGGTTTGGCATGTTGGAAGTGACTGTGGCCCCACTGCTCAGTCGGTTTGGATGGAGAAATTACTCCTGTGTGTGTTTCTCCAGAGGGAAACAGGTGGTCTCTTAACAATTTGAGGCCTGGATTTGGAGCTGGTAAAGTCTGTGGGCATCTTGCAGAAGTTTGTACAGGCCAGGGAAACTGGGGTGGGAGGATGAGGAACAGGAACCTCTCCAGCTGACATCAACCCCTGCCGTTACCTTTTTGGTGAATCCCTGGGGTTTGTCATAAAGAACAGGCTCATTGTGTGGCCTGGGAATGAATGTGGGACATCTGTGCTGGCTTAGCCAGCTGAGTGTTACTTTCTGCCCTGAGCTGCAGTTGAAAGGGGCTGTTGGGGTCTGATGCCCAGCTCCCACTGCCTAGATGGGGGAGGTTTTGCAAGGCCTGGCTCTTGGTGAGCTGTGCCCAGAGTCAGAGTTGACTCTTCTCTGCTTGGCATCATTTTCTGGTTGAACAATGTATTATTTCTGTCGTGGGGACCTCTAGGGATCCAAGCACAAATGCAGAAATAATGATTTATATATATTTTGACTTCATTTGAGTTAATACTGCCAAGGGGGAGTTGCAAAGCCAAGAGAGACTAAGGGCCAGAGAAGTTCTGTGCAAGCTCTGGGTGTAAGGAGGGCATCCATCCTTAGGTGTTTTCTTGGGGTGACCATAACCCTGCTGAAGAGGGGCAGATGCTGGTTTTGGAGGCAGCTGCCTGGGGGTTGGAGGCCTTTTGTTGCCTTGCAGCTCTTTGATGTGTCTGGTGCTGGAGGTTCCTGCCAGCAGAAGGGATCCTGTGAATGGGCTCTCAGGCCTTTCAGACGAGTGCAGCTGGAGGAGTCTCTGACTGTGAATTAACCCAGCAGGCTTTGCCTGAAGCAGAACCACCTCCTGTTGGCAGAGTCCCCACTGGTGGGGAGTGACCAAGGGCCAACAGCACCTTTACCCAGAGTTTCTGTAGGCAGAAGGGGACATCTCACTGCGAGTGAGAGCCACGAGAGGATCCCGTGTCACCCCTGTGCGTATTAAGTTTTCCCTTCCTGGTCTCATTAACTCAGGTGCTGTGTTAGCTGCATGCTGTGCAGTTCAGGCTGTGATGTTTTGTTTCTTCTGCTTTGGTTGCCACAAAACCAGGTGTTTATTGATGCAGCTTTCTCCTTAAAATGAGGAAGCCCCTTGTGTGCTGCCTGTGCCCCAGTCCAGACCCCTCTGAGGCAGATTCACTGGCAGTACGATCTTGCTCTTGCAGGCACTTTCCTTGCCCTTAGGGTTCATGGGCCACTGCTGCTGCAGGGCAGTCCTAAAAGGTTTATTCTTGTTCTCCTTTCTGGAGTAAGAACAATTCCTGTATCTTTAGCTTAGGCCTTTTGACAGTGCAGAACAAATGGCCCAACCTTATGGCAATCTGTTCTATCACCCTGGCTGGGAGGTCTCTGCTGCTGAGTTGGAATCTCTGTAAGAAACCAGACCTGTCAGACCCCAGAGGAGCAGGGTTTAGTGAGGTGGAGGAAGGGCAAAATCTGCCTGGGGCTGATGATACTGATTTACACAACTACCCTGTACCTGGTGGCAGTTGTTTGCGTGGCTTGTTTTATATTTAACCTCATCTTTCCAGTCTCACATCTCATAACTCGTGATGTTCAGAGCAGCAGCTTAGAACCAGCTTTGATTTCTGCAGGGAAGGGTCTCCCATTTCTACCTGTGGTGCTTCTGGTGGTCTGAACCCTCCTGGTTCCAGGAGCAGGTGACTGGATGGCAGATGTGCAGGGGTTTTTAAACTTCAGTTCTGTTTTAGCAAAGAAGCATTTGTTTTGGAAAGACTGAAGCTACACTCTGTAACCAAGAAAACTTACAGCAACACATTATTTCCACTAAAGGTTTCTGTTTGGGGTCTGAGTCTGACTTTGTGTCAAAGGTTGCAGCCAGGGCTGTAAATGCTCAGCAGTGGTGGGAGCTGGAGTGCAGCTGTTTGGGTGTTGGACCAGAAGAAGACACCTCCATGCTCCTTTTAAAGATACTTTTCTCTGGCCTGGCAGGCAGTAACAGTGATTCAGAAACTTTGTTTTGCTGTATTTATTTTTTCCTTTTCCTGGCAGTTACTGCCCAAGCCTGGTTGCTGGATAGTCCAGTGCTGGTGTCTGACAAACCTTGCAGGATGTTTCAGTGAAAAATCACCTCAGACTTCTCGACCAGATAAAGAGGGAGGACTCTTCTGGAAATGCTTGAGAAGTATTTGCAGGGAAGAGAGAATAACAGTCAGCGTGGCTGTGCTGGGGAGAACATCTGTGTGCAGTGCTTTATTCAAAGCAGATGGATGGCAGGAGGAGAAGGGGGATGTTTAACCCTTGGTTCCAAGCCAGCCTTCTCCCCCTCAGCTGCTCTAATTTGGCTGCATTTTCTGATGCTTAAAATGCTGACTCCTCCTTTTTCTTTCCTTCTTGTAAGGCTCATCCTCGATGGGGAGCTCCACTTCCAAAGGGTTTTGTTAGCAAACGCTTATGTGGGGTTTTTTTTGGAACTGTGTGAGCAGTGTGTCTTATCTCGCTGTTGTATCTGAGCATTTGACACTGATTGAAGATAAAGACATGAAAAATGGTGTGTTCCCTCCAGAGAACATGCTGGCAATGCCTCTGTACAGATGAGGAGTGGGAACACAGGGCTGCTCTGCCAAAGCAGAGATCTGAACCTGGGCTTTTACACATTTTAAGTCTGTGCTGAAGCATTCAGGCACTTTGCTAGTTTTTGTTAATGCATGATCAAGTGTGAGTACTGAGGGGAAGGCAGTGTTTCTGCTGATTTTATTTGTTTTTTTCAACTGTCCCATGTGTTTGTTTCAGTTGCCTGATTCAAGGTACTATATATTTGAAGGGAAGGGGATCATCTCAGCAGCCTGGAGGAACCTTGGCTGCTCCAACCCCCATTCAGGAACTGTGGGGCACCCAACAGCTTCCAAGAACGGGCCCCTAAAGTGTGAGCACTTTGGACCAGACCCTCAGGGTCAGGGGAAGTGCAGGCAAAGGCCTGGAGATGGGTTTTAATTTCATGAAGTACAGAAGTGTGTGTGCTGTCGTGGGTTTGCCTCCTCTCTGTGCCATGCACAGCCCTTGCTAAAGCTGGGGACAGCTTGGGTTTGCTGTCCCCCGTTCAGGGGGCGCAGCAGCTCAGGGACACCGAGCACCCGAGACGCAGTTCTTGCCCTGGTGGTCCTGGCAGAGGCAGAGAGCTGTGCTTGCAGGAGGAGAAGGGAGGGCTGGCAGGATGGAAGGCAGTGTTACAACTGTGCTTCCATCATTTGACTTCTATTTTAGGGGATGTGACAGAGGCTTGATGCCTGTTTTCTTTGCTGTCGTGTTACGCCTTTATGTCAGATGTGTCTGATATGTCTTCAGGCACTGAAAACCTTGGCTTGTGATAAAAAACCTGAATGTTTTTTGTGTCTGAGTGACTCTGTGTCTGTCTGTGATGCCTGTAGGTTGAGAACATCCTGCTGCACGACCGTGGCCACTATGTGCTGTGTGACTTTGGGAGTGCCACTAACAAATTCCAGAACCCCCAGACAGAGGGGGTGAACGCCGTCGAGGAGGAGATCAAAAAGTGAGTCTGCTTTGCCTTTTCAGCTCGGGCCTGGTTTGTGTCTGAAGGGTAATTTTGTCCTGTGCTGGGATTAATTTTGCTCAGGCCTGTTGCAGCAGATTGGCTGTGCTGCATGGCAGTGTGTGCTGCAGGTAAATGAGTGCCCGGGGGAAGGTGAAACAATAAATTGAGTTTGATGTAATTGCTTTGGAGCTGAAAGACTGAGAGTGTAATGCAGAGGAGCTGCCCCACCGTGCAGGCAATGACCTGTTCTGTTCTGTGTGGGGTCACTCTGTCTCTGTCCTTCGTCTCCCTTGGTCTCTTTGAGCTGCCAGGCAGGGATGACACAATCCCTCTTCTCCCTGAGCCGCTCCTCACAAACCCGTGCAGTGACCCAGGGCCCCATCTCGGCTCTGCATGGGAAGTGCCAAGCCCTGGAGGAGTTTAATCCAGCTCCTTCTCCTGTCCCATCCACCACCAGCTGTCCTGGCAGCACCTGGTGCTCCTGGGTGCTTCTACAAAGGGAACTTCACTTGCAGTTCAGCAGGACCTGGATCAGGGGTGGAGCACGCTCCTGGTCCTCGGTCTTGCTTTAGTTTTAGCAACATCACTGCAGCAAACTGGCCCCTTCTGTCAGTACAACATCCTGGCTAGTTAGAGATGTGTGCAGAGCCTCCTTTTTGTTAGGATGCAGCTACCCCTGCCTGGATTTCTTAGACTTGTTTGACTGGAGTTGTCAGAGCTCTCCTAATCCAGTGTTGCAGTCCCTCCTGTTTGTACCCTTAAGCCTACAAAACCTTTGCCTTTAGTGATGCTTTCCTGTGATCAAGGTAAGCAGCAGGCAAAGTGCCACAGCAGAAATTACAGACCTGCTGGTAGGAAATCTCATCAGAAGAGTGTCTGGTGCAGTTTCCAGCTGTATTATTTGTGGGGATCTGTTAAAGTGAGGCAGATTCCAGCTCTGCTTTGAGGTGCACATTGACCCTCCCCTTGCTTACAGTGGCTCTGAGCAGGAATCCTGGTGTGGAAATCCAGTTTTTAGGAGCCACATATCCAGCTACAATCTCTGTGATACAGTTGGCCACAGCCCTGCAGTGAGGACACTGCAGAGGACAGCTGATTATTGACCTTGTTAATACTTTGCATCCTTGAATATTTCTGTTGTGGTTCTTGAAATGACTGTGCATTTCTGTAAGTGAATTCCTTGTTTTAGAATGGACTGTGGTTACTGTTTTGGCTTCCCAGGGCAGTTTGCAGGGGTGTTTTATTGCTAGAGGTAGAGGCAGTGTTTGAGGTATGCAGCACATGATGCTGTTAAAGGTTTTTTAAATAGATATCTTTAGTATCTTTTTCCCTAAAATGAATAGGGAAAAAGAGAATTTGGATGTATTTAGAACTGTGACACAGTGAAAAAGCCTCTGATACCCGTTTTGAGCTCCCTGATGGATCTTTCTCTGCAGGTACACCACGTTATCCTACAGAGCACCAGAGATGGTCAACCTGTACAGTGGCAAACTCATCACCACAAAGGCAGACATATGGGTACGTATGAACACCACTGGACACCCTCCACCAGGCTGCAGCTGCTCTCATTGCCATGCTGGCAGGGAAGCTGGGCTAACCTGGTTTCCTGCAGAGCCTGGGCAGTTTCTGAAGGAAGAGTTCCTCTGCTGACGTGTCTGATGAGTTCTGCTGAGGAGGGGCGCTGCTGGATGAGACATGTGTGCTCCTCACATGTGGTTTGAATTCAGAGATGTGTGAAGCTCCAGGGTTGAACTCCTGAGAGTTAAAGCAGCAAATTCAGACTCTTTTAGTTTCTTGTGCCTGGCTTGGGGTGTAAGCATGTGAACTGCAAGTTCCTGGTCAGAACTGAATAGAAGCCTGAGGAAAAGGACCCACAGTGGTGGTGGGTGATCCTGTGTGACACAGGGCTGAGTTGTGAAACTGGCCAAAGGCCAAACCCCTGCCCTGCTGTTTCTGCTGATCAAGGCAATCCTGCCATGCTCTTCGTGGTGAGAACAAAATCCAGCTGGGGTGGAACCCATTCCTGGCTAACCTGATCCAGGGTGGAAGGCTTCCCTTTGGGTAGGACAGAGGTGGAAAAGAGTCTGTGCTGTTTGGAGCGTAGAGGTAGCTCAGCAACTGTGTTTCAGAGTGTTTAAAATGGTAATTGGGAGCCTGTTCGTGTGGTTCCTGGAGCCGTGAGCAAGGAGGTAACACAGCAGGAGCAGAAAAAGGGTTTTGATGTACAATAGCTGTGCATGTACCAGAGGGAAAATTGCTGGTGTGACACCTGCTGGGAAGAGTCCCCTGTTCTCAGTGAGCTCAGCTGGAGGCAGGGAAGCAGCAGCTCCTATGGGAGCACGTTTCAGCAGGACTCTGTAGGATCAGGCCCTGCACAGCACTGAGTCACCCTCCTGGGTGTGAGTGCAGAGGGAAGGTCACAGCTGTGACAGCGTGAAAGGACAGGCAGGGCCTCAGAGGCAGCCAGAGGGAGCCAGGATTTGCACTCCTTCCTGTGATAATGGGGGAAGGTGGAGGTGCAGGGGCTCAGCTCTTCCTGGCATGGCAGGAATTCTGTTCCTGTAGCCCTTGGAGTTTCCAGACCAGCTGTATGTTGGGGGGCATAGGGGAGCCTGAGCTTCCAGGGCAGTTCCAGTGCTTGTCCTGCTGCAAACCTCTTTCCCTTCAGACTTGCTGAGGTTATTTTAAACCAGAGAGCAGTTTAATTGTGAAACCCTGTGACAAAAGAGATGAGCCGATGATGAGTTGCTTAGGATTAGGAAATGTTTCCTGCTCTCCCCTCTGAGGTGGTGGGAATGTTTCATAATTAGCCCTTTGTGCAAAAGTTGTGTTTTCTTTTGCAATAGGTGGTGGTTCTTGCTGCCAAAAGCAGCAGGGCAGTGGAGGGAAGGGTGGTACAACCTGGCAGGCTGCAGAATGAGCTGTATTTCCCTGGCATTTATTTAGAACAGTTGAAAGGTTGTTTGAACTTAAGCTTGGAAACAGTTTGGGCTTCTCTTTGTCAGAATAAATGTATTAATGATGATGGTTGCCATTTATTTGTGCTGTTCCTTTCCTTTTTCTTCTCAGTGTGTGGCACAAAGAGGCTTTGCCTGTTCAGTGACATGAAGGGTTGTGCTCCGCAGAGCTGTGTGGGGTGTGATGATACACAGCCCCCACATCAGGGTCTCACTAACAGGGGAGAGCCGAGCTCTCCATGGATTTGCCTTGCCCTGTACCTGTGTTTCAGGTCCATCCCATGGGTGTTGGTCCATCCCTGATATCACACGGGACCTGGATACCCAGGATACCCCTCCCTGTCTGCACCGCGGTGTTTGAGCTGTGCTCTTCCCTGCTTGGCTCAGTTTGCTCAGTCCCTGCTCTGTTCTCTCTCCCCAGGCCCTTGGCTGTCTGCTGTACAAGCTGTGCTACTTCACCCTGCCGTTTGGGGAGAGCCAGGTGGCCATTTGTGATGGCAACTTCACCATTCCAGATAACTCGCGGCACTCGCAGGACATGCACTGCCTCATCCGTGAGTGTCTGACAGAGGGGCAGTCCCCTCCCACAGCTCAGAACGCCCAGCAGAGCTGGCTGTTCTCAGATTCCCTGCTCCCACAGGAAAACCAGGACTTTCCCTCCCCTTTTAAGAGACTTGCTTGCCCAGGGGTTGGTTAAAGTGATCTTTTAGAAGCTTTAGGAGATCACTCTTGGAGCGCCAGCTGTGACAAAGGGATTTCTGTTTGGCCAGGCTGGGCTGAGCTCTGGGGAAGGGCAGGAACACAGACAGCCGTTTGGTTTGAGTCCTGCAGGAACTTGCACAATAAGCCTATTTATGCAGAAACGTATTTCTCCAGTAATAAATCTGTTTGGATAAGGAACTGAAAAGAACCACAGTGATAAGAATTCATCTTCTGTGAACTGGGAAGCAGAACTGAAATGATTTATAAATAACCCACTGACTAGAGTGAATGTGTAATTAAGTGTACAATGCACTACTCTTGGCAAAGCTGGGGCAGCTCTCTTGTTTCCAGCACAGCATTTGATTTTTTCCCTTCCTAGCCACAATCTTGACTCACACAGAGTTGGATGTGTTTGCAGAGCAGCCTGATATTTTCTTTGCTTATGTGGGGTATCTGTGCAGTGATGTCTGTGGCTGCCTTGTCTTCCTGCCCCCTGACACACCAGGGCTGGATCAAGCTCTTCTCCTGTGGGTTCACTGGGGAGTACAAAGTCAAACCCAGTGCTATTCCCTGACCAGGCATCATTTCCCCTTCTTGCCCTGGAGCTGCAGATTGGTCATAGCTGTGTTGGCAAATGTGTCCTGGTCCATCCTGTCTGTCCTGCTCCGTTCCCAGCTGAGCCCACCATCAGCTCAGCCCTGCTGAGCCCTGACCTGACCAGGTGCTTTGAAGGAGGCAGAGCACCCTGTTAGCACCTGATTGTACCAAATGTAGAACCATGGAATGGTTGGCTTGGGAGGGACCTTAAAACCATCCAGCCCCACCCTCTGCTACAGGCAGGGACACCTTCCATTAGCCCAGGTTGCTCCAAGCCCCCTCCAGCCTGGCCTTGAACACTTCCAGGGATCCAGGGGCAGCCACAGCTTCTCTGGGCGACCTGTGCCAGGACCTCCCCACCCCAACCATGAGAAATTCCTTCATTACATCCAGTCTGAGGAGCTGCCACAGCTGGCTCAGGTGCATCTGTCTGTTCTGTTGTCTGATAGCAGCATCTCTGCCTCTTCCAGGGTATATGCTTGAGCCAGACCCTGATAAGAGACCTGACATTTATCAGGTCTCCTACTTTGCATTCAAACTGGCAAAGAAGGAGTGCCCAGTCCAGAACGTGCAGGTGAGCAGAGGGGTGCCCTGAGGGAGGCTTTGTGGGAGGAGACTGGGGGGCAGCTGCTGAATGCTGAACCTTTAGCTGTATTCTGCAGGTTGTTCCCCAGTTCTGTAATTAGGAGAGTAATTTTTTGTGTGTTTGTTATTATCAGTGCTGTTTGATTTGGGGTGGGGGGGGGTGAGGGCAGGAATCAGGGTTTTTAATATGTTACTTATTCCTGTTTGTCCCTGACTGGCCTCCTTACCCAGTCATCAAGTGTGAGACCAACCAAGAGATCCTGTGCATGTGAACATGGAAAATTAGGCCATGCTTGGGAAACCAATTTGATTTCCAGGCACACTCATCGTAGCCTGTGTGATTTGGGTGCAGTTGGTTTAAACACAGCAGTTTGGGGTCTGTTGGCTGGCTGGGACTTACATTTCAATTGCATCAGTCCTTGCACAGCCATCTGCCCCTTCTTAGTGTGCTGTTAGAGGCTTGACTGAGAAACAGAGCTGACAGTTACTTTCTTATGGTGTTGTGGACACCTGTGACAGACATTTTATTTTGTTGTCTCCAGGTAAATAGAAACCTACTTTTTTCTCCCCATGTTCAGGTGGTTATTTGTGGTCTTTATGAATAAGAGATGCTTTTGGTACTATTATGCCTGTGTTTCTATAGCACTGTTAATAAATATTGTTGCTGTTGTCTCCAGGTTTTCTTTTAAAAATGCCCAGATTGTGCTATGAATCTTTGTGTTTGTGCTCCATGTGTAGTAAATGGTCAAAAAGCTGAGCCTTTTTTTTTCCTCCCTTGTAAAGAGTCTCCCAATCTACTCTTTCCCCATGACGTGAACTTTGAGGAGTTTGTCTTGTCTCCAGCATGAGGAAGAATGGCTTTGGGGACCCCCCAATCTCCCTCTTTTATTGTCATGTTTTTGCAAATTATTTCTGACTCTGTTTTCTGCCAAAATACCAAGTTGGGTGTTTTTGGGATCTGCAGAACTCTCCAATCCCTGCTAAACTCCCAGACCCGGTTAAAGCAAGTGAAGCTGCTGCAAAGAAGAGTCAACCAAAGGCCAGGTAACCCCCTGCTTTCTGCTGCCCTCTCTTTTACTGCCTGTTGTGTCTCTGCTGTTGACTGGCAAAGGTGCATTTTGCTGTTTCCCTGGGGACAAACACTGCAGTCCTGAGGGCAGGAACGTCCCTGGTGTGAAGGGCAGCAGATGCAGATGCTGGGGAGGTTTGTGTGCAGGGGTGGGATTTGGGGATGCTCAGTGGGACTCAGCAGCTCTCTGTGCCCCAGGCACTGCTCCACAGCAGCGCTTGGAGCTTGTGCACCCGGCTGGATCCAGGGTGTCATCCTTCCAGAGGCATGGAAATACCGGAGAGCAGGGTCAGGACAGAGACTGCACTGGGCCTGGAACGGCCCCAGAGGACACAGCTTTGCTGAGAGACTCCTCAGGGACTGATGCTGAGTCTGACCCTCGACAGACCATAACCTGAGCCAGGAGTTACTGCATGGATTTACTGGGATTTCTTTGGGGGAAAACACAAAAGCCCAGTTGTTTCCATCTGAAGAGCCCAGTTAGTGGGGACACCACTGTACTCTGTGGGTTTTATCCTCTCCTGCTGCTGCTTGCTCTGCTTGTGGTTCTGTGATTGAGACTTGCCAATTGTGTTGGACAAAGCTCGGGTCTTCTTGCGGTGCAGAGTGAGCAGAGCACAGGGGACACTCCAAACCCAGCTGCTCCCCTCAGATCTGAAATGGGGTGTCTGTCCTTCTGCCAGCCCCAGCCCTGTTTGTGTTCATAACTGAGTGGAGTCACTCTTAGGTTGGTCAGGTCAGTTAGGTATCAGGAACAATTTCATATCTAACAAGCCACTGTATCCACAGAAGGGCAGGGAGCTATGGCTGCTTCTCTCCCTTGCTCTGCATTTTTGGAGCTCAGTAAACTCAGAAGAGTCCAATGGCCCGATTCTGGGGTAAATGTACCGAAGTTAAGGTGCATCTCAAGATGGCAATTTAGACAACCCTGCCCAAAGGTACCAGCTGCTCCTGAGCTAATCTGTCCTTCATCTGCTCATTCAGAACTCTGAGTGGAGTTAAACAATATGCTGTATCGAATATTTGAATGAACTGAGTGGTTTTGACAAGTCCCAGCTGTCCAGCAGGAGGAGATGCCACAGTTGGCAGAGAACTCGGAGCGACAGTGTTGGATTAGTTGTTGTGAATGCATCCAGGAGGTCTTACTGAGTGTCCAGATGCCCACGAGTGTTTCACCTCTCCCAGGCACACCCAGCTGGCCCGTGGATGAGTGTTTAACCTGCTGTGTGTTCCCTGACTGTGCTCTCAGCGCTCTCCTTTTCTTCCTCGCCAGGCTCACAGATCCCATCCCCACGACAGAAACGTCCATCGCCCCCCGGCAGAGACCTAAGGCAGGGCAGACCCAGCCCAACCCTGGGATCCTGCCCATCCAGCCCGCCCTGACGCCCAGGAAGAGACCCACGGCCCAGGCAGCCGTTCAGCCCCAAGGTGAGTGCCGCTCTCTCCCTGCGGGGTTGCTGTGGGCTCTGTGCCCCCCAGGGCTGTGCTGCACGTTGATCTAACGCCCTCTTGGCTTTTCTCTCCCAGTTGCAGGCCCGGCTGCCCTGGGCAGTGCCCAGCCTTCGCTCCCTGCCAGCACCCCCCAGCCCAAAGCAGCCCCCCAGCAGCCCCCGGCCCAGCCCCAGGCCAAGGCAGCGCCGGCCACGGCGCCGGCCCCGCAGGCACAGCCCCAGGTCCCCTCCACACAGCCCCAGGCCACCCCTCAGCATCAGCAGCAGCTTTTCCTGAAGCAGCAGCTCCTGCAGCAGCAGCAGCAGCAGCAGCAACAAGCTGCCTACTACCAGCAGCAGCAGCAGATGATGCAGGCGCAGCAGGTGGGTGAGCACGGCCGGCCCGTTGTGTGCTTACAGTGTCTGCAGGGCTGAGTCTCTGTGATTATGGCATTTATATGTATATTGTGGTTTTGGGGGGGAACAGGGGCAGGTTTTAGGCGTTTTCCAGTGCATCCCCAGTTCTCTAGTAAGATTTGCTCTCTACAGCTACTTGAAAGGAGGTTGCAGTGAGGTGGGTGTTGGTCTCTTCTACCATTTCTCAAGTGAAAGGACGAGAAGAAACCCAAGTTGTGCCAGGGGAAGTTTGGATCAGATATTTCACTAAAGGAGTGGCCAGGCCTTGGAGTGGCTTCACAGTTGGACTCAGTGATCTTGAAGGTCTCTTCTAGACTTGATGATCCTGTGCTACACAAGACTGGCATTTTTAGCTGTCGGCATGGAAGGTCTTTGGGATAGTTTTGTCATGCACGAACATAAAATCAGCAGTGCTGGTTGAGATGTTACAGCTCCAAGTGCTTCAGGGTCTTGAAACACTTCAGTGCTCAGCTGATGAGCAGAGGGTACAATTTATCTCCTTTTTGTGCCTCAGGAAGCCTGGGGTGCCTTTTCAAGGGTAGGATTTGGGTCTGGTTTTTGGTAGACTGTGGTGGTGATAAGGAGGTCTGTGAACACATGATGTATTACACAGAGATGACACTCACATGCTTATCTGAGGTGTTTATAGCAGCACAGATCTCTGCTAAAGGATGTTTAACAGTGGAAGCAAAGGAACTGTAAATATTCCTATCCTGGGGAAGGGATGTGTACCTGTTAGAGCAGGTGCAGAGGAGGCCATGGAGATGATCTGGGGGCTGGAGCCCCTCTGCTCTGGAGCCAGGCTGGGAGAGCTGGAGCTGTTCACCTGGAGAAGAGAAGGCTCTGAAAAGACCTGAGAGCCCCTTCCAGAGCCTAAAGGAGGGAGAGGGACTTTTTATATGGGCAGAGAGTGACAGGGGGAATGGTTTTAAACTGACAGAGGATGGGGTTAGACTGGATGTTAGGAAGGAATGTTAGGAAGGAACTCTTGGCTGTGAGGGTGGGGGGGCCCTGGCACAGGTTGCCTAGAGCAGCTGTGGCTGCCTCATCCCTGGAAGTGTCCAAAGCCAGGTTGGAGCAACCTGGGATAGTGGGAGGTGTCCCTTCCCAGGGCAGGGGGTGGGGCTGGATGGGTTTTACAGTCCCAACCCAAACCGTTCCATTATTCTGTGAAAGGTTCAAGGATCTGGTGTTAGACCAGGAGCCCGTGTCCCACCACCCCTCTGCGGGTGGGGTCCAGGCCACTTGCAGGGTCTGTGCTGGCCCCAGTGCTGGAGGTGGTTCCCAGTGCCCAGGCACACACCTCAACGGCCGCTTGTTTCCCAGTTCCCAGTGATGCAGCAAGGAGCACCTGCACAGCAGCAGCTGATGCAGAACTACTACCAGCAGCAGCAGCAGCAGCAGCTGATGGCCCAGCAGGCAGCCATGCAGCAGAAGACAGTGGCAGCAGCTCAGCAGAAACAACAAACCCCGGCACCCCCCCAACCCCAGGCCCAGCCCAGCACGGCCCAGCCAGCACAGCCACAGGAGCAGGTGGGAAGGAGTGGGGCACTGGGATTTGGGGCACTGGGAGCAGGTGGGGACAGCCCTGTGGGAAGGAGTGGGGCACTGGGATTTGGGGAACTGGGAGCAGGTGGGGACAGCCCTGTGGGAAGGAGGGGGGCACTGGGATTTGGGGCACTGGGAGCAGGTGGGGACAGCCCTCTGGGAAGGAAGGGGGCACTGGGATTTGGGGCACTGGCAAGTGCTCCTCTGCCAGGTCCTGTATGCTGGGTATGTACCACATCCAGCTCTTTTCGGAGCCACAGAGGCCAGGCAATAGGTGCCAGAGGAGAATTACGCTGGATATTGGGACAATTTCTTCACCCAAAGGGCTGTTCAGCCCTGGCACAACTGCCCAGGGCAGTGGTGGAGTCCCCATCCCTGGAGGGATTTAACAGACACGTGGATGTGGACTTGGGCCGTGGGTTAGTGGTGACCTTGGCAGTGCTGGGGAGTGGTTGGATGTGATGACCTTGGAGGGCTTTTCCAACCCCAGCCATTCCATGATTCAGGAGCCTGCTGGCCCCACGTGTCAGCACTGACCTTGCTGCCTCAGAGATGTGCAGTTGCTTGGATTCCTCTTTCCAGTGGGATGCTGGACTCCAAGAGCTGTGCTCTGCATCCATAGGAAGAAAATGAGTAATGGATGAGTAAAAGCAGATCTGAGTAGCTGCTTAATGCAGCTTCTCTCCATCCCTCCAGGGTCACGTTGCCATAGAAGGCATGTGAGAAACTCTTAAAAATTAGTTGTACTTAACACATCAGGATGGGCACCAGGTACCAGAGCTACTTTATGTCACTCCTTGTTTGGAAAAGTTCTGTCTGATGTTCAGAGGAAGGTACAAAACAGCTTCCTGGCTGTTTCCAGCATTGGGATAACTTTTTAATGAATGCTATGGGAAGGAGACCTTTCAAAGGAGACTTTTGAAAGCACTGTATCTAAAAATAAATAAATCAATCATCCACTTTACTAATCATCTGAAAGTGCATCCAAAATAAATGCTTTTTACTTGATGGAAAACATGGCCTTGTGCAGGAGGAACGAGCAGCTGCCCACAGGGAGGGGCAGGAGCCTGGAGCCAAAGTGCTCTGCAGTGCTTGTGGGGGGAACCTGTGCCTTTTGTTTCCATTCCTGTGCAATCTTATCTGCTCTTCCCTGGTTCTGGGAGCTCACAGGAGAGTCCCTAACTCTAGGTGTGTGTTGGGAAGAGAGCATGGGCAGCAGGCAAGAGGGAGCAGCTCTGTTATTGTGCTGTCCCAGGCTGCAGGGGTACAACAAAGAGTCTGGTAACAACCTGCTTCAGGTGCTTATTCCTGAAGTGCTCAGGGCCAGCTTGGACAGGGCTTGGAGCAGCCTGGTCTAGTGAGTGGCACCCCTACCCGTGGCAGGGGGTTGGAACAAGATGATCTTTAAGGGCTTTTCCAAGCCAAACCATTCCATGATTCTGTTGTTTCAAAGCTACACGCTGTCTGAGCCCAAGCTGAGGGTCACTCTGTGCTTGCTGCTTCGTGAGTTGCCAGTTAATTAATCTCTCCAGTGCAGTTCCTTTGAAGTGACAGCAGGAATTCATTTGACTAATAAGCTCCATAAGGCCTGACCTGGGCAGTGCTGGGGGAGCTGTTTGCTTTGCTCCCTGGTGTGCCTCAGGGCTCTGCCATCTCCCCCCCTTTGCTGTTGCATTTTCAGCCCTAAGCTGGTGCTTTGGGTGGGGGACAGTCTGGAGCTGTTGTGTTTCTGGTCTTGTTCCTGTTGTGGTGAATGACCTGGGGCAGGTCAGGTTATTGAGACTGAGGGGAGATTTTTAGTGTGTGCAGGCAGGTTTTGAGTGAGGCCCATTATTTCCCTGTTCCTTTTGGAGCAGAAGTGCTCGAAATGGAGCATTGAATTGGGAGCTTTGCTGTGATTCGCTAGCACAGAAACAGCCTTAATTTTATTAAATCAGCTGGCTTGAAAATGAGCCTTATTCCCCTGGTAGGCTGATCAGAATGGACACATCTGGACACTTCCACTCCTGCAGTCAGGAGGGAAAAACAGTGGTTGGCTCATTTAAAAAATGATAGTGAGGCCTGGTCTCTGCAGAGCAGTCTCAGAGCAGAAGACACCAAGCCAGGATCTGTCAAAAGCTTTTCGTGTTGGCTGATTTCAGCTTAATAAGCTCTGCCTTCCATTTCTGTGGTGATTTCAGTGATGCCTTTTTATCTCACAGCACCAAATGTCCTGTTCTGCAGTGACCTACATAGTGGGATGAGGTGGGGGATCAGGAGAGGCAGGTCAGGGAATGGGTCTGCCAGAAATGCAGAGGAGAAGCAGGACAGCTCACCATTGTTTGCCTTTGTCCCACTGAGCTTCAGCACCACCCTGGGGGTGTAACTCTTTCCTGTTGCCCTCTTAGGTCTTCTCAAGTGCTTCATCTTGCTTGGAAATGGCCTGGGAACAGGGAGCCAGGCAGGGGAGGTGATGTGCACAGCTTGCTGCTCCTTGCATTCCAGTTTTCCTGCTTTAAATCCAGCCATGATACCTGACTGACAGACAGAGTGAAAAACCACACAATCAGAAGTGATGCTGTTGTTTATCACTACAAAACCATATTTGAAGTCTTTGTGGGTTTGTGAGTGTAACACAAGACTGAGGCAATGGAAAAATAAGA
The DNA here is from genome assembly GCA_035583135.1 of Lophotriccus pileatus. NCBI lineage: Eukaryota > Metazoa > Chordata > Aves > Passeriformes > Tyrannidae > Lophotriccus > Lophotriccus pileatus. Next base: position 480,630 of record JAWWES010000059.1, read on the forward strand.
TCAGTGTGAGGAAACCCCATTCAGTTTCCAAGGGGTGTGTAGCTGGTCTGTCTTGGCTCTCACCTAAACCAGACATGCCTGGTTTTCTCCTCCAGATTTTAATGGCAAACGGTTCTCCTGTGGCCTTTTGTTTTCTTTTTTTTTTTCCTTCCCCTTAAGAGAAAGGTTTTTGCACAAGATTTCTGCACAAGTCTTCCCCCCATTAGGGATTTGGTCCCAATCACACGTTACCTGCTGAAGGCAGTGCTGCCCTTCACCTTACCCCATTCCCTGTGTCCCCACGACAAGACTCCTGTGAACTGTGGTCTGCTGTCTTGTTTTACCTCTGCTCTGGATCTCTGCCCCTTGACCTGTGAGCGAGTTTGAGCCCAGCCAACCTTTAACAGGTGCTGATGGAGGCTTTGCTGCACCACAGCAGGGGGAGGGAGTCTCTACCTGTGGAACTGTAGTAATTCCGAAGCGCTGCAAAGCAGCAAATCCCCCCGCCACGATTCCTCTGCGTGTCTGCTTTTCCCCCCCGGCACCAGCAAGGACGTTGTGCTTTGCTCTCTCTCCCAGGCTCAGGCACAGGTGAGGCAGCAGCAGCAGCAGGCTCAGAGCAGCCCCCCTGCCGCGGCCCAGGGGCAGAAGGTGGGCTCCCTGACCCCGCCATCGTCGCCCAAGGCGCAGCGCGCGGGGCATCGCCGCATCCTCAGCGACGTCACCCACAGCGCCGTCTTCGGCGTCCCGGCCAGCAAGTCCACCCAGCTCCTGCAGGCAGCGGCTGCCGAGGCCAGCCTCAACAAGTCCAAGTAGGTGGTGGGGATGTGGCGTCAGAGGGCAGGGAGGGGGCTCGGCGGGGGCTCTTGGTGCCTCTGGGATGGAGGCGGGCACGAAACTCTGAGGGCTGAACGAGCCTCTGCCTTCCCAAGAAAACAGTTCAGGGCTTGGCAGAAAGTTGCTGAAAAACTTGCCCAGAAGTCCTTCTGATGGTTACACACCCCGCAAAAGCCCAGGGCCTTGCTGTGGATCACAGTGTCGTTTCAGCTGTTCACCAGTAGCCCTGGTGCGCTCCTCACGCTTCCTGCTTGGCATCAGTGCTTCCGGAAGGTTGGACTTGATGATCCTGGAGGTCTTTTCCAACCTTAATGATTCTGTAATTCCCAGGAGTACTTGCCAGCTCACTTTTGTAGTGTCTGCAGACAAGAAACCTTGACCTGGGCACTGAGGTGCTTGTTTTAAGCCCTGAGACCAGGATGCTCATCCAGCTGAGGAGCAGCTCAGGCTGAACAGTTCCTGGATTTCTGGGCATGCAAGTGCAGCAACTTACGCTGAGTGTTTCAGTTAGGAAGTAATTACAGTGCAGTAGCTTGGAGCAGCTGGTAGTGCTGGCCAGAGGATTTCAGATGGGTTATTAATGACTTGTTTGGTTGGGATGATCACATCCAGATCTGCTTCCACCACGCCCTCGGGCTCCCCGCGGACCTCTCAGCAGAACGTCTACAACCCGCCCGACGTGTCCACGTGGAACCCGTTTGATGATGATAACTTCTCCAAGCTCACAGCTGAGGAGCTGCTGAACAAGGACTTTGCAAAGCTGGGTGATGGTAGGTCCATGGGGATGGTTTAACACCTGCCTGCTCTGGGAAGGGAACATGGAGTGGTGATGCCTTTGGTCTGGTGTTCCTTTGGTGCTCTGTATTCCTGTGATCCTCTGAGCTAAATCCTTCCCACGTCCCTTCTATTTGCTCAGCAGTTCAGTGGTACCTCAAAGGCAGAGGTACCAACTGCTTTTACCGTGGCCCTGCTCAGTTGTCTGTAGAAGCTGCAGTTTAAACTCTGCTTCATCTGCAAGTTGGGATTTGCAGGAAGGGGCTTAAGTCACACACTGAAATAGTGTCCTAACCAATACAGATAAGCAGCCTGCTTTCAGAATGGAAGTTTTCCCCCTAACTCTGTGTCTGGCATTTCAGGGAAAGCTCCAGAAAAGGTGGGCAGTTCCACAGAGAACTTGATTCCAGGTTTCCAGCCAGCTTTGTCTGCAGCCCAGGCGGACGCATTCGGTGGCTCTTCCTTCACCGCTGGGTCAGGTGAGTTTGAGAATGTGAACTGCAGGGCAGTGCCCTGGGCAGCACTGCAGAAAAGTGGCAGCTCTTGGTCATAATCTCTTTGAAAGGGAAGTAAAACTGATACAAATTGAGCTGGGCCTTGGCACCAAGAGCTGTAGGGAGGAGGCTGGCACTTCAGTGGAAATGGGCGGTAGGAAGGGCGCGTGTCCTTGTCACAGCTGGGTGGCAGGGGCAGGAGGCACTGCCTGTAGGCAGAGGTGAGGCAAGGAACTAAGTGAGCCCCTTAATTCACAAGAAAGCTCTCTAGTGTGTTGAAGTTCCTTGGAGCTCCTAATTAGAGGTAAAACATGTTTTGTGCACTAAGGGAATTGGCCTCGGAGATGTTGGTAGGACACGCTGGAGCTGTCGGGCTGTTGGAAGGAGGAGAGGAGCAGGGATAGGAATGTTTCTGCTGCAGAAGGAGGGTGGCAGGGATGAGTGAGCAGGGAAGGTCCTCAGAGGACAGCACAGTCTCCTAATGGACATGTTAAATGCTGAAGGCAGTGGGTTCTGCACTGGCTGTGCTGTGTGGGTCCAGCGGCCCTGCGTCCTTGGCTGCTCTGAGGAGTTGCTCTGCAGAGGCCTCTGCATGTGGGATCTTGTCTTGTGTGTCTCCTTTGGTCTGTGGGTCCCAAGGTTTTGCCATGAGCAGCCCAAAAACCTCAGTGAGTGCTGCTGCTTGTTGTAGTTCTTTAGCATCAGCTCTCCCTGAGTGCAGCACAGACCTGCCCAGCACAGTGTTGGAAAGCTGCTTCAGGAGCTCCAAATGCCAGTGATCCTCTCCCTGCCTTGTGCAGCCCTTGTTACATGTGACAAATGCAGCTGTTTGATGCCTCCCCATGAAAGCAAAACAGCCCTTGGGGAGAGGAGTCTGGGAAGAGACTGAGGAATCCTTTGTGGGGCAAGAAGTGACAAATCCATTTATGCTCATTTCTGTCTATAAAAGGAGCTTTAGAGGAGCTTATAAGCGAGCTCGGTACTGTTGGCTCCTACCCGAGAATTCGGGAGTTAAGTCAATGGAACAAGAGTGCTCTGGGGAGTTGTTTTCTGCATTTGTCCAGCTGTGAGCAACTTCTGGTGTTCCATCAGCCTTTGTGGAGGGGTGTTGAGCAGCAGCAGCCCCAGATTCAGCTGTAATGTACCTTCTGAAAGCCTGAGGAGCGTCTGCATGTTCTGGGCATTGTTCTGTGTTCAGTTCTTTTAGGGCTGTCTTTAAAATGTACCCCTTGACTCTCCTGTCCTGGGGTTTGCACAGAAATCTTGGTGCTGGGCTGGACCCTTCCAGTCCTTCTCCTTCTTTCCTCAAAGACAGGAGTTTCTCCAGGCCTGTCTGGTACAGATGCTGCATCTTTTATTCCAGACACAGAGGCCCGACATGGGCTGTGTATCCTCTGCTGAGGCATTTCACCTTTTGTGCTGCTGTGAAGGGAGATAACAGCACTTCCCTGCCAGGGAGTGTTTTGAGATCTGTGTGTTGCAGAGCTACACAGTAACAGCTGTTTGGTGGTGTTGTTTGGCTTTTTATTCTTTTCACTTTAAACTGGATTTGAGTGTGTGTGTGTGTTGTTCTGTCAGGCTGTCGCTGGGCTCTGACGCTGAGCTGTGCCTGTGCTGAGACTGCTCAATGCTTTCTGCTTTCCTCTTCTCTGTTTCACTCTGCCTTTTCTCTTCCTTTTCCCTCCCAGCTGAAAAAACGAAAGACATTCTGAGTTTGGACTCTAACCCTCCTCTTCTGACTGTGCCTGATCCTTTCATTCCTCTCCCGTTATCTGACACGCCAGGTAACAGAGCAGAGTTTGTGGAGGGGGGCTTTGTTTTGTCCTCTCAATGTTCTGGTTCTATTTCTAGGCACCCCTGAAAGCCTGGGCTCAGCCAGTGGTGCTGGGCACTGACAGGCTCAGCTGAGCTCGGGGCAGTGCTGATGTGATGTGCTTGGTTTTCCTGGCAGACTCCAGGGTTGTCTCGTTGTTCCTGATGCCAGCAAGTGTTGGTGTTTTTAAGGATTCAGTATTCAAAGGCTGGAGCACCTCTCCTAGGAGTTAAAACTGAGAGCTGGGGGAAGGGAAGAGAAGACTCTGGGGAGAGCTGAGAGCTCCTTCTACTGCTCAGAGGGGCTCCAAGAGAGCTGGGGAAGGACTTGGGACAAGGGATGGAGAGACAGGACAAAGGGAATGGTTTTCCAGTGCCAGAGGGCAGGGTTAGATGGGATATTGGGGTGTGAGGGTGGGGAGGCCCTGGCACAGGTTGCCCAGAGGAGCTGTGGCTGCCCCTGGATCCCTGGAAGTGTCCAAGGCCAGGTTGGAGCAACCTGGGCTAGTGGAAGGTGTCCCTGCCCATGGCACGGGGGTAGAACTGGATGGGCTTTACCATCCCTTCCAACCCAAACCATCCCATGATTCTGTGAAAAATAACCACCAGGTGATTAATCACCTCTTCTGACCTTTCAAATTGGTCTCCAACTTTGAAACTGTAGGTTTTGTTATTTTTAATCCTTCTTTCCTGGAAGAGTCGGTGTTTCTTTGGCTTCCATGGTCTGCTGCAAATTCGTGCATCATGTGAAGCACAAGTTACATGTGACCTTTTCTGATTTGGCAAAGTTTTCTGGTGCAGTTGGTGCTATTTCCATTTCCTTTGCAGTGCTGCTTCTGTCTTTCCTCTGTGCACATTTCTGCCTGCAGCAGCCAACACTTTTTAGCACAAGATTATGTAAGTGCTTAGGAGCTTATTTGCAAGTCAGTGGGATTTGGAAAATGGGAATGTTTTTGTCTTGGAGTCTCTCTAAGCCCTCCAGTGACTGTGAGTGACAGTCCCTTGTCAGTGAGCCCCAGACAGGTGTTGGTGGCAGCTCCCACCCTTGTCCTTAGCCTAGGCTGTGGATCACTGGGGCTGTGACAGTAGAGGACCCAAACTTGGAAATGTGCTTGTGAAGGTGTCATCTCTCCATGGAGAGCTGAGCAATTCAGGAGAAAAATAAATCTCTCTTTTTTCCAGAAGTCTGTGGAACTTGCTTCCACAAGAAATGTGGGTTGGTCCAAAAGGGATTTTATTTTACCTAAATACTGCAGTTTGAGGGTAGGAAGAACTTGGAGGCTTTGTCCCCTGTGTGAGCACGTGCCAGGAGTGACCTGCCCAGCTGTGACTTGAGAAGAGCCCACAGAAGGCATCTGACTGCAGGTTTTCCTTCCCCCCTCAAGTGCTATTGGAAGTGTTGTTCTTCCTGGTTGAAGTCTGTCATCCAGACCATGTAATTCCCTGCCAGCATCATTCCAGGCTCACCCAGTTGCACACCAGGACGTTTTCCTTGTTGCCTCTCATTTTTTAACATAAAACTTGAGGCCAGGAGCTCAAGTGTTTTTTCAAGGGCCAGATCTGGGGACTTACCCTTAGCTTTCAAAACCACCATATTTTGGCTGCACTTGTAAATTCAACAGAAATGATAAAAATCCTGGATTTGGACTCAGGCTTTGAGTCTGTGTCTGTCTTGTAGGACAGAGTTGTCTTTGTTCTTCTGTGTTACCTGTGCAGAACCATCCCACAGCTCAGAGGGATGTGCTGACTGGCAGGTGAGGGGTGTTTTCAGTGGGGCCCTGTGAGTCAGCAGAGCTGGGAGTGACTCCAGTCTCCCAGTACAACATCTCCAGTTTCTCCTCACCAAGCTGCCTCAGTTCTTTGCAGGAGCAGCTGAATTCTTGGAATGCTCACTGAATATTTCCTTTCATTTGGAGTATTTTTATTCCTGAGAAAACCTTGATAACAGTGAATGTCCTTGCTCTGCAAACATTTTACCTTAGCCTTTGTGGGCTGGGAGGGTGCACAGCCCTTCCAGAAGTTCAAGTGTGAGCCTTCCCCCTGTGCTGTCAAGGGCAGTGTTGTTCAGGAGGGATTTCAGTACCCAGGTGAGGTTTTATTGGGTGTTCTCCCTGTTGGTCATACAGAGCCAGCTCTGTCAGTCCTCTGCCCTCTAGACCTGCAGCAGCTGAAGGGCTGGTTAAAGCTCAGCTGCTGCTTCTGCTTCAACCACAGCCTTGCTCCCTTTGGCACCTGGAGGTGCAGATGGCATCACTTGAGTGTTGGCCAGAGACCTCCTGGGCCTCCCCCACTTCCCTCTGCATGCTCAGGACAGATGTCATCAAGTGGCAGTGGGATGGCTTCCAGTGTGTTCCTCCTCCTCCAGTGGGTAATGGCTGCAATCCTTAATGGAATTGTAGCTAGTGAGAGGAGCTGGCAAGGGGGGTGTGAAAATATGGCAAAACATCTGTTAAAATAAGGAGGAATTAAATATTCATGCTGAAAACATTTTTCCTTGTGTATGTGCAGGAAAATGAGCCAAGTTGTTCTAATGAGCTTATTGCAGGAGTCAGCACTGACTAATCCTAATGGAGTGTTGATCAGTGGCGACTCTCTGCGTGGGGCTCCTGAGTGTCTGTGCCCATGGATTGAGCACAGGGGGCTGCTCTTTGCACAAGGGGTTCTGCAGGCCTGAAATTAAACTGAGTTCTGCACCTGAAATTGTTAAACTAAGTTCAGGACAAGTCTCTATCATTGAGGTTTCTCTCCCTGAGTGGTCCCAAGTCTGGGGTTTCTAAACCAGCTTGACTGAGAGGTCTGACCCAGAGCCCCTGATGCTGCTGCTCTGGCCCACGTCCCTTGTTTCCCACTGCAGTTGGGGTGTTAAATGCTGGGTACCCACGCTCAGCCATCCCTTAGATGGGGTCTCACACACATCCTTTGACTTCAGAAGCATCTGCTCGCATCAGGATTTTGAGTAAGTGCTGGCTGGGCCCAGGGAAATGCCCTCTGAGATACTGCCAGAAATGTTCCTTTCTGTTGTTGGGGGTTGGTTGGTTTGTGTGTGGGGGATTTGTCTCTTCCTTGTCTTATTTCCAGATAAACTCTGTGTCAGTTCGGTGCCACCTTGGCACAATGAGTCAATCTTTTTTACCCCTTTTTTAACAAAGAATTGATCATTCTTTGTGAATTTACACAACCATTTCCTCCCTGCAGTAATTCTGTATCAGCTGCAGCTGAGAGACAAACATGTCTGTGATGGAGGGACTTACTTGTTTGAGGACCAGCAGCACCAACCAGCCTCTGCCACGTTGTCTTGCCCTTAAAAAATACAAGATGAGAGAAATTCCACATGCAGCACAGCTCAGTAAACATGCAGGGATAGCTGGGAGAGGGTGCACAGGCCAGGGAAGGACGTCTGAATTCCTGGGTTTTGTGGAAAGGCAAACACTGTCGCTTAGTGTCACGCTGGGGTTCTCCAGAGCCTTTAAACAGCACAGTCAGGGTGTTCACAGCAACTGTAACAGAAAAAGTGTATTTCCAGTGAGAATTTGTTTGTCCCAAGATGGCACGTTGGGATGAAGTAATTACAGATGTGCCCAGCCACATATTGGGGTGTGCTGATGATCTGAGTTTGCATCTTGAGTGGGGAAGGTGCAAAAAGGCAGCTACTCATCTGGGAACATGATGGATTAATTGCTGCAGTAACTGAGAGGACAACATGGTGATTTGGGGCAAGGAAGCCAACAGACCTTGGGAATCACAACTAAATGGGTGTAAACAGCATCTAGTGTTGTTTTGCCTGGGCTTTGAGCTTGATCTGAGGGGGTATAATTTATTATTTTACAAATATTTGAGATCCTGAATGTGAAACTAAAATTACTTGACTTTGATTTCTTAAGGAGCCCCTGTTAAGTGTTGTCCAATTACCCTCCATGGTGCTCACAAAGTCCTGTGTGTTTGGAGCTGTGTTTATTCAGCTTCTCTTCCTGTTTGTGCTCCGTAAGGAGCAATCCCATTTCACAGCAAGCCCATTAGGAAAATGAAGCTCCAGTGCCTTCCTTGGTCAGCCCAAGTCCTCTGTTGCTGAATAACATTCAGGGCCTCCTCTAATTCGTAGCACTGGATCAGTCAATAGGCAGAATTGTCCCCAGTCCCTGTCCAGGGAGTGATTCCCTCCTGCTCCCAGCACAGGGACCCAGCAGGAGTTTTACAACCTTGCCTTTCTTTCCCAGTTGCCACCCGAAGAAAAGGACTCTGCTGTGTCCTCTCTTGAGTTGTCTTTCCCTTTGCTCTCCCTCCAGTCCTCCAGTGAGTAACAGCCTTGCTGTGTGTGGTGCTGCTGCCCCTCCTTGCTTGCAGATGGTGCATCTTGTTCAGTGTGTTCTCAACTCGGGGCAGATTTTTGCCTCCACTCCCTTTTTAACTCGCAAGTTTCTCAGGAATCTTTATTCTCTCTAATAGCCTGCTCTGACTAAAAGCCCATTTGCCTCCCTCTTCTCTTGATTTATATTTTTTTTCCTAACTCTAGTCCTTCTTAAAATGCTTTTTGCATTTTCTTTGTTGCTTCAGGGGTGTGTGGCCCCCAATAACTGCAGCATGTCAGTGGAGAGTCCGGAGTGGTGGCCTCGCAGATGCAAAGTCTGTGCAAACTGACTAATTGTGCACCTCAGTCAGACCTGTGCATGTGGTAGAAAACGGATCTGAAGCCAAAGGGCGGCGTTTTCTCAGTGGACAGTCCAGAGCTGGGCTGCTCAGCCACCGCATGGCGTTTGAACTTGTTTGCTTGTGCCAGGATACGAATCCAGAGTTAATTCAGGGGCTTCATTTCCTTCTTATGTTGGTACACATCAAGGGAAAGGCTCTTGCTTTCATTCCTGGAGGAGGTGATTCAGTTTTCCAGTCTCTGAAGCCCCCAGCACGAGGCATTTGGGGTCCTCCAAGCCCCCTTAGCTGTAGGCTCTTGCTTAGCTTCTTCTGCAGAGAGTTTTCCTTGCTCTGACAGGAAACAATCGGGAACTTCTCACTGTGAGGAGCATGGAACTTGGGAAGAATGTGAAATATTCATCCAAAGGCTGCAGTGTGTGGCTGGGCTTTACCCCTGGAGAGGGTTGATGGGGCACTTTTTGATCTCCTTGTGTGCTTTTGAGCTCAGACACCTCCTCAAGGCTTGCTAATGCCCTGCTTCCTCAGCCATGGCCCTCCCTGGTGCTGCACAGCCCAGGCAAGGCAGAAAATCCAACAGAGAGGAAACACCCCTGGCCAGCTTATCCTGAACCTGGGACAGAACTGGTTCCCTGTGACCTGGGAAGCATCTGCCAGGTTTTTGGGAGGCTGACTGAGGATGTCTCCAAGGGGCAACTCCACGTGGGAGCACAGTTGCAGATTAAAGCTCACCTTTCCCAGCTGGAGTTGGATGAAAGCCCATCCTGAGAGCTCTCCAGGAGCTGTATGAGATCAAACACCTTCCTGTGGGGTTACACTGTCTTAACCTTGTTTATCCTCGGGCTTGTTGGTGTGTCTGCATGTGAATGGTCTTGGATTTGTCTCTTGGATTTGGGGCAGAAGTACCTGTGATACTCTAAACCCCTGAGTTACCTGCATGGTGATTGATACAGATGGTGTTGTCCTGTCACACTCCACTCTGAGCTTCATACCTGCACAAAACTGGTTGTCAGGAGCCCTGAAGCTGCAGCATCGAGGGAGTCACTCTTATTTCTTGTTCCACTGCTGTTTGCTGCATCTTTGCCACATGACCTCTCCTAAAACCAACCTGGGGTTGTGCCCACACACCTGGAGAGCCACCAGAAACTGGTGCTGCAGTGGCAGAACATCTCTGTTGGTTCCCCCAGTAGGAGTGCTGGTTTGTCCCAGTGGGAGTGCTGGTTTTTCCCCAGTAGGAGTGCTGGTTCTTCCCCAGTAGGAGTGCTGGTTCTTCCCCAGTAGGAGTGCTGGTTTTTCCCCAGTAGGAGTGCTGGTTTTTCCCCAGTAGGAGTGCTGGTTTTTCCCCAGTAGGAGTGCTGGTTTTTCCCCAG
>JAWWES010000059.1:490639-517747 GCA_035583135.1 Lophotriccus pileatus
TGCTGGTTCTCCCCCAGTAGGAGTGCTGGTTCTCCCCCAGTAGGAGTGCTGGTTCTCCCCCAGTAGGAGTGCTGGTTTCTCCCCAGTAGGAGTGCTGGTTTTTCCCCAGTAGGAGTGCTGGTTTCCCCCCAGTAGGAGTGCTGGTTTGTCCCAGTAGGAGTGCTGGTTTGTCCCAGTAGGAGTGCTGGTTTCCCAGAGCAGTCGCTGCCTGGGGCTGTCACCTGCATCTCTCTGCAAAGGGCAGGAATGTGCCACGTGCTGGGGCTTTGCCTGTGGAGTGTCTTGTGCAGCTGATGATCCCTTTGTGTAGATGTGAGTGGGCACTGTTGTCTTTGTGCAGGTCACAGGAACGAGAGTCATTATCCCAGTCTTACCTCTTCTTACTCACTCTGATCCCTGCTGGCTTCTCCCCATCTCCACAGGACTCCACTCACAGGTGAAGCAGCTTTTCCCTTGGAACCTAAAGGGAATTCCCTCGGTAGCAGGACCCAAACTGCAGTTCGTTGTCACAAGGATTGGTTTTCTTTCCAGGTCTGGCTGTGGTTAACCTGCAGCTGCAGTTTAACCACAGTTTGTGCCCAGGGGACAAGCAGGAGATCCCTCCCTGCGCTGCTGCTCCCGTGCTGGAGCTGTGGGGAAGCAGAGGCTGGGGCTGGGTTTGTTTGGCCCTGCAGAGGCACGAGGTGTGGGCTCAGCAAAGCTTTCTTTAGCACAGGTGGTTTTTATAAGCCTGTTGTGCTGAGGAGAGCACCCCTCACTCCTGGAGAAGGAATTCCTGCTAATTAACACAGAACCCTGGATTTCACTGGGAATTCTCTAACCTTTCCTTTGCTCCTTGTTAAAGGTGAGGTTCACACCACTTAATGGAACTGTTCCTTTACTTTATCTCTTACTCCTACAGGTTAGTACAAGATGCAACACAGACCAGAAACCAGGGGATGAACTGCTAGTCCTCAAGACAGGCTGAGGCACTTGATTTTTATTACTTTACCTCCTTTCTCATCTCTCCTGCCACCTTCTTGTTTTTGTTGGACCTCCTAGCCTCACTCGAAAGGGATAAAAGTTCCTGTTAATTGTGCACTGAGGGCTGCAGTGGCTGCCTGAAACAGCATGGACAGATCAGCACAGCAGTGCAGGAAGCAAGGAAGGAGATCTTCTGAGACAAGGAACAAAATCAGGCAAAGAACCACTGACAGCCTAAAGCTTTGCTTAAAACCAGCTGGGCTCAGGGTGCAGGAGGGAAAGTGAACCTGTAGGGAGAACAGTATGTTTGTTCTTGTGATTTCTGTGTGGTCCAAAAGTGTGGCTGAGCTCAACAGGGCAGTTCCCCCGTGTCACAGGGACAGTCTGCACCAGGAGGACACTGGGAAATGGGATCATGAAGGAGTGAGTTCTGGATGTGTGGGTTTGAAGGTGCAGGTTGGTGCAGGTGCCCTGGGAGGAGCTGGGCACTGGCAGGCCTTGGGAAGAGTCTGCTTTGAGCTGGGCATGTTCCCTTCCCCTTGTTCCCGTGGCTCTCTCCCGTGTTGTTTTCCCAGCTTCCACCCTTCCTGGCCCCCCTTGGACAGCATTAACACCTCCTTGTTGCCAGGCCCCTGCTCCCAAGCCTCTCCCCTCTCTCATCCCAGGGAAAAGCCCCTCTTTGTGCCACAGAAACCAGGGATGGTTCCTCTGCACTTGGAGGGACTTGTTTTGGCAGATCCACCTTTTAAAATGGAGTGTTCCTCACAGAGTGGGAGGGGTTCCTACACATGAAGTCTCCTGTTCCCGTCAGGATTTTCCTTTCAGTTGACCTTTTTCAGGCCTTTAATGATCCAACAGCTGCCTCTGGGGCTGATTTTTACGTTTCCCTTCCCTCCTGGTTGCTTTACTGTGTTGGCTTGTGAAGGTTTTCATGGGGAGTAGAATTTGTCCTGCCTTGAATAAGCAGCTCCAAAGCCTCCAGGCTGTTTTATTATTTATATAAGGCAATAAACCCCCTGGTTATTATTAGCATATATGTAACAGTGCAACTTCAGCTTTCCTGTGGTGTTCTCAGCATGGTAAGTCTTTTACAGAGCGGGATTCCTGTGCTTTTGTGCAGCTGTGAGCATGTTTTCTTTGGACAACAGATAATTACACCAGCCTTTGAACTGAAAAATTAAAATACAGATGTAACAGTTTTGTAACTTTCTAAAGCTAGATTAGAAATGGGAGTAACTTCAACGAGGTGAAATGGCCAGATTTGTCCATGGGGAGCAAATTGTACCAGAGCTGTTCTACTGCAGGTGATTACTTCTAGTAAGCCCTGACATTGTTCCTTATCCTCTTGTTCTGTGGAGCACCCCTTGTGAAAGCTGAATAATTAATCTGGTTATTGCAAACCTGGTTAGTGATTGGGAAATCACTCATCCACCAGATGAATAATTGAGATGAACTTCCTGCCAGGATGACCTGAGTGTCTTTGTGGGAGGGATGATGGGACCCTCAGGAGTTGTGCTGCTGAGAGTGAAGGAACTGCCTGGGAACTGGATAGCTCTGGAACCCCAGGGTTACAGATGGCTCTCCATTTGTGGTTCTGCTTCAGCTCTTAAGGGCTCTGAGGTGTTAAAGTGAAGGCCAGTTGATTTTGATTAGATAAAAGTGATTTTTTTTTTACAGTGAGGGTGGGGATGCCCTGGCACAGGTTGCCCAGAGCAGCTGTGGCTGCCCCAGCCCTGGAAGTGTCTAAGGCCAGGCTGGACAGGGCTTGGGGCAGCCTGGGCTAGTGGAAGGTGTCCCTGCCCGTGGCAGGAGTGGAATGGGATGAGCTTTAAGGTCCCTTCCAGCCCAACCCATCGTGGGATCCTGTGCTGGAGCCATTTGCACAGTCAGTGCAGATGCTCCTGAGGCTGCCACGTGAGCCCTGGACTCAGCACCTGATTAATGTTGTCTTTTCTTTTTCTGTCTTTTTTTGCTTTTTCTCTCTGTTGCCTCCCTTCCTCCTTTTCCTGCTTAACCCAGAAAAACTGATTGAGGGACTCAAATCTCCTGAGCCCGCGCTTCTGCTCCCCGACCTCCTGCCTCTCGCTGACCCCTTCGGCAGCACGTCAGACGCTGTCAATGGTAACAACCAACCCTGCCCTCTGCCTGCCCTGCCCTGCATGGAACTCCACATGCACCCCCCAGGCTCCCAAAACAGCCCCTGGTGCTGCTGAAACACGACATGGGGGTTGTGCTGAGGCAGGTCTGCCTTTCCTCCATGGGATGAGCACCTGAGGAGTGAAGTTTGGTGTTTGTATCTGGAATCCAGGTGTACTGATCTGGCACAGCAGTGTGGCACAGCTGTGCCTCGTGTAGAAGAAAGTTAATTGATGATTGAAGGAGAAGATGCCAAAAATCCCTCCCTTTCTGGTCAAGACTGTGTTCAGCCACAGCCCAGGCTCTGAGCTGGTCTGTCTCTCCATGGACCCTCAGCGGGAGGAGGAGGAGGAAGGACAGCATTCCCTAGAGCCGGGGAATGCTGGGAATAATGTGCTGGGCTGCTGTGAGCCTGGATGCAGCAGGCATCAGGCATCAGGCAGGACTAAGATTCTGGAGCGGTGCAGAATCATGTTTTGATCTACTTGCCAAGTAATTGCAGGCTCAGTAGTTGCCATCAGCTGATGGTGTGGGCTGGGGTTCCAGCCGGGGTCCCTTGGCCAGCTGGGTGCAACCCGTGGCTTTGAGTGGAGAGGAAGGAAATGAGTCACTGTAACAGTAAAACTTCTCCCTTGTGCAATTTTTGGCAGTTGTCTGAATGCTCTTAGATAATGATCCTGCAAATCACAGGCACACTCACTGCTGGGAAATCAGAAATGATCATTAATCTCTCTTAGGTTGACCAATTAGGCCATTTGTGCTTCAGCATTTGGGTGCATCCTTGTCCTCTAATTTGATGTGGTCATTACCTTGCTGTTGGTCCCTGAGGAGGAGACCCAGGCAATCATTGCATGTGGCTGCTGTGACAGGTACCTGCCATGGCTCTCCCCTCCCTCTGTGGTTTCCACAGACCAAATCCTTCCATCCAGCCTTTGTAAACGTCTCCTGTTGTCTCCACACGATGGGTGGGAAGGATATTGGGGATTGGGGCTTCCAGGGAGATGTCAAGTCCCAAAACTTTGTCACCTCCCTGTTGGCTCTCCAATCCTTGCTCCCTTAAGTGGGAAAAAAGATCCCACATCTTGGCTTCTTACAGGCTTAACTGGGACCGTGCTAAGGGCTCCAAAGCAGCTATTTTAATGACCTGTTACTCCTGTTGCACAGAACTCTGTCAGGGTCAGGCTTTTCCTTTTCCTGGACAAGGATCTTGGGGATATTTGCCCAGCCCCAGGTCTCCTGCTTGGCTGCAGGGCAGGTATTACTAACCTGCTGTTCTGTGCTCTGGGGATTTCAAATTGGGCTTGCATAAATAAAAACAAATAAATGAAACCGAATAAAAGCCCTGACGAGTTACAGTCTCCCCTCGTGATTAAATTAACATCGGGCTCCAGCCTCCTGTGCCGACACGTGTCGCAGGGTCACTGAAGGGTTCAGACAGCTGCTGCCTCAGCTCTGCTTCTGCCTTTCCTTGCAAACTAACCTCTGGCTTCTCCCCTGCTCTGCTGCTTTTCCCGTGGAAAGGGAAGCCCGACGTGGCCGTGGAGAGTCTGATCCCGGGGCTGGAGGCCCCGCTGCCCCAGCGCCTCGTGTCCCAGAGCGAGTCTGTCGCCTCCAACAGGACAGGTTGGTGAGGCAGCACAGGGGGGGTGTCCCAGGGGGCTCTGGCAGCCAGGAAGCACTGGCTGTGCCCGTGGAAGTGGCTGCCTCTCGCTGCTCTGCCCACCAGCGTGGGCTGGGCGTGCTCATGTGTCTCGTGGGGGGGTGCTGGGTGGTTCCTCCCAGGGCCATTCACTTGTCTGCTGTGAGGAATGGTTGGGTCTCAGGGAAAGACTCTGCCCCCAGAGGGTGGTTGGCACTGACCAGGCTCCCCAGGGTTTGGTCACAGCCCCAAGGCTGCCAGAGCTCCAGGAGGGGTTGGACAACACAGGGTGGGATTGTTGGGCTGTTTGTACATGGCCAGGAGTTGGATCAGTGGTCCTTGTCGGTCCCATTCAGCTCAGGATATTCCATGATTCCATGACACAGTATTTCCTGAGCCCACCAGCACAGACCTGGAGGTGCTGGAGCATCGCTCCAACGAGGTGCTCTAGAACTCATTGCTGGCCCATGGAGATGGCCACAACCCGGCCTTTTCTCACCATGCAGGCCTTGATCAGACCACTTTTCACAGCAGGTGGACTTGAGCTCTTTTCAGAGGTCTCTGAAAACAGGCAGTTTGCATCTGGTTTGCAGCCCTTCCCTCCCTGCTCAGCTCCACTTTAACCTGTCCCTGTGGGATTTCTTTGTTCACCTTCAGAGGGCAGGGTGTCCCAGAGAAGTGGGAAATGTTTCTGGAGGTGTTGGGCCCCTCTGCCCTCACTGAAGGGAATGTTTTCCATCACGAGAAATGGCAGCTTTTGTGCTGGCTTGGATCAAAACTCTGCTTGTACCCTAAGTGTGTGTGGATGGGAGTGTGGGAATATGAGCTTAACACTCTTTGTGTCCTGTTCAATGCTCACCTGGATCCAGACTCTCTCACTGGGGAAGACTCTCTGCTTGACTGTTCTCTGCTCTCTAACCCTGCTGCTGATCTCCTGGATGAGTTTGCTCCTGTAGCTTTTGCAGCTCAGCCTCACAAAGGTAAACTGGCCCCTCTCTCTACCCCAGTCTCCTGCTCTGTGGGCTGGAGCTGATGTGAAGCAAAGCTTATACTGGTTTACACAGGCAGATGCTCTGACCTGGGTTCTGATGGTGTTTTCTTTTCTTTTCCCCAAGCCATTGTTTTGTTTTCTTCCCAAACTGGGAATGTACACTGAAGTACTGAGGGGAAAAAATATAAAGTATTCAGCTTGACTGTAAGGACAGGGTTTGTCGTGGAGCAGGGATCCAGCAGAAGGGATCCAGCAGAAGGGATCCTGCAGGCATGAAGGGTGGGCTCTGTGTGCAGCCCCCCTGCTTTTCCACATGGAACTTACGGCCTGGTTTTGTGCTGCATGGCTGAGTCTGGAAGGCAGCCTGATAATCATCTGTCACAGATGTTTGAATCAAAAGGTGGGGTTTTGGTTTGTTGGAGTTGGTGTCCCAGGGTCGTGACTGAGCTCTTCCAGCCTACAGAATGTTTTCCTTACCAGGGGATCTCAGGGGAAGTTCTGGAGTCAGACTGCAGTGTCACAGCAAGCTCAAAGGAGAGCCCAAGAGCAATATCCAGCTGAGGAGTGGAACAGTGTCATGGGAACACAAAGGCAGAGGTGGAGAGGAGAAGCAGAGCACGTGTGTGGGGATGGCCAGGAGCTGCAGGCAGCCGTGGCAGTGCAGCAGTGTTGGGATGGAGCTGTGGCCGTGCTGTGCAGGGATCACAGGGCTGCTCCATCAGCAAACAGCACCTGAGGGACCCTGGAGCTGGGTCATAGCTCATCCTGTGGCTTTTCTTTTTCCCCAGCTGAAATCCAGGCCCTCTCCATGGCTGGAGCAGTGGCACAGGAATGCTGTGAAGAGCTGTCAGCTGGAGTGTGGAGTGCACAAGACCTTCTCCTGCTCTGGCACATCCCTGTCCTGGGCTGGAGCAGCTCTGAGCAGGGCCTGTGTCCCCTGGGGACAGGGACAGGGGCTGGGGGGTGACCCACCTGAGCCAGGCTTGCAGGAAATACTGGATAATACCTGGCTGGGAGGGAAGACCAGGACTTTGGCCTATTTATTGCCTTGAAAAGAGAGGCCCCAAGCAGCAGTGCTGATTTCTGGGTGCCCCTTGGTGCTGGGTTGTGCTCAGCTCCTTTGCTGAGTATCCCTATAGCAACAGAAATGATCTGTCCTCCGAGGAATTGCTGTGAAAACAGTCTGTAATCAATTTTTACACTTGATGGCACTTCAGAATGAGTTTATGTGTTCCACAGAGCTCTTGGGTTAAACAGGCAGTTGTTCTGATTGCTCAGTGCTGTAATACAGTTCTGGGCCACTTTATTTTGTGTGAATGGCTTGAACTGTGTGTGGAGCAGTTCCTGCTCCATCCTGGAACACAGCAAAGCCCCCACGTTGTTGGTGTGGCTTAATGAGAGAAGGAATGAAGGGGCTCCTGTGGGGCCCTCCCAGGCTGCCCTGCTGTTCCCTCTGGGAAAGGAGCGTGTGTGACGAGAAAGTGAGACCCTGTTAGCACAGGAGAGGGGGGGCAGGGGGCAGGTTATTAAAGGAACTTCCAGGACTAATTTATGGCTTGTTTTCAACCCCCGATTTTCTAGCTTTGCGTGTGGTTATTAAGGGTGCATCAGTCTTTGATTTGTTTATCCAGTTGTGGTGTTGATGATGTGAAACACCCCTGGGGCAGTGCTGCTGTCCCTGGGCATCAGCAGCCTGTGGAGCTGCAGCTCTGCCTGTTCCCACTGGGACCAGGAGGGCTGGAAGAGCCTCCCTGCTCCGAGCAGGGACTGATCCCATTCCCAGTGGGACCAGGAGGGTTGGAAGAGCAACCCTGCTCTGAGCCCTGTCTTTCCTGGGTCTGATCCTCCAGAGCACACTGGAGTTCCACAAGTGGTTTCTTGCATTAGCCAACCCCAGACCTGTTAAAATCTTTGTCAGCTCTGGGTAAAGAGCTTTTTTCCCCCAGTAGCAGTCAAACAGGAATGTTCCTGTTCCATGAAAACCATCAGCTTGTGCATGTCCTTGCTGGGCTTTTCACACAGGAACTGAGGAGCAGGGTTTGGAAGGTATTTTAGGTGTCTGAAGTGACAAGCAGTGATGCACAGTGAGTGAGAGCCTCTGAAGGTGCACGATTGCCTGATAAGGTGGGTAAATGTTTCATCTCCTCTGGAGATGGTTGAAAGTGCCTCCCACCAAGTGTGGAACTGTGGCTGACATGGTTTGAAATCAGTGGATTTCATAGAATCAGCTGGGTTGGAAAGGACCTCTGAGATCATCAAGTCCAACCCTTGGTCCAACACCACCACAGTTACCAGCCCATGGCACTGATGCCACACCCAGTCTGTTCTTAAACACCCTCCCTGGGCAGCCCATTCCAGTGCCTGATTACCCTCCTTGTAAAGAATTTCTTCCTAATATCCAACCTAAACCTCCCCTGGCAGAGCTTGAGACCGAGCCCTCTTGTGTTAAACAGGTATTTTTTATTAATAAATTTGATTCATAAATTCCATCTATTTATAATTCATTATTACAATTACTATATAATACATTTATCTACTATATTGAATACATAACATTGAATTAAATTTATTAAAAGAAAAAAAAGAGAAAGAAGAAGAGAAAAAAAGAGAAAAAAAGGAAAAAAGAAAAAGAGAGGGAAAGAAAAAAGAAAAGGGGAAAAAGGAAAAAAAAAGAAAGAGGAAAAAAAAGAAAGAAAAAGAGGGAAAGAAAAAAGAAAAAAGAAAGAAGGGGAAAAAAAGAAAGAAAAAAAGAAGGAAAAAAGGGAAAAAAAGAGGAAATAAAGAAGGAAAAATAGAGAAAGAGAAAAAAAGAAGGAAAAAGTGAAAAAGAGAGAAAAAAGAAAAAAGAAAAAAATGAAAGAGAGAAAAACAAAAGAAAGAGAAAAAAGAAAAAGAAAAAAGAAAAAGAGAAAAAAAGAGAAAAAAGAAAGAAAAAGAGAGAAAAAAGAGAGAAAAAAGAAAGAAAAAGAGAAAAAAGAAAGAAAAAGAGAGAAAAAAGAGAAAAAAGAAAGAAAAAGAGAGAAAAAAGAAAGAAAAAGAGAAAAAAGAAAGAAAAAGAGAAAAAAGAAAGAAAAAGAGAAAAAAGAAAGAAAAAGAGAAAAAAGAGAGAAAAAAGAAAGAAAGAAAAAGAGAGAAAAAAGAAAGAGAAAAGAGAGAGAGAAAAGAATGAGAGAGAGAGAGAGAGAGAGAAAAAGGAAAAGAATGATTACCGGGAGGCATTGCTGCCAGCACTGATCCGCAGGATGGGGTGGTCGATCCTTGTCCCAACGTCGATCCTTGTCCCAACGTTGATCCACAGGATGGGATGGTCGATTCACAGGATGGGGTGGTCGATCCTTGTCCCAACGTCGATCCTTGTCCCAACGTCGATCCACAGGATGGGATGGTTGATGCACAGGATGGGGTGGTCGATCCTTGTCCCAGCGTCGATCCTTGTCCCAGCGTCGATCCCTATCCAGATGCTGGGATCGTAATCCTGGTCCCAGCGTGGACCCAGCTGGGTTGGCCTGGCCCATGGGCAGTCCAGGATCCTGGGGGTTCTTACCATCCCATCCGCTGGTCCACCCGCGGGGCGGTGGAGGAGGCCTGGGCAGGCGTCTCCTCATCTGTGTCCGTTGTCCTGGTCCTGTCGTCGTCCTTTCCTGCAAAGAGAGAGAGAGAGTGTTAGAGAGAGGCAGAGGGAGAGCAGCTGGGACAGGCTGAGCTCGGCACCCCTTATATACCCCTGGGGCTGGGCAGGGCTCGGTGATGTCACAAAGGTCTCGGGCCACCCCCATGTCCTGCGTCACAAAGGGCCCTGGAAGGCGCCTGTGTCACAAAGGGCCACCCCCGGCCCCCCATGGACAGCGGGGCCTGGACCCGGCCCGGGGCAGCCCCAGCACTTGTGGCCTTGCAGCCCCTCCTGTAGTCCTTGAACCTTCTGCTTCGTGGAGGTCTAGGGGTGATAGAGAAAGAGAGTTGTATTATTTTTCTCAATGTTCATACCCAGAATTGGGAGGCTCCCCTCCCCACTGGTGGTGTTACTGTTTAGTTCACTTTTTGCTGCCAAACAAATGGTCTAGTTTCCTCCTTTTTTAAATTCTTAAAAAAGAGGATTTCTCCAGACAATTTCCAATTAAGCAAAAGTCCTAAAAATGTGTCCCCCTGGGTGAGGAATTGGGCAGTTCCAGCCTCAGTCACCACGGGGGCCCTGCTGGGTTTGGGCTGGGCAGTGTTGGACACACAGAAGATTGTGGAGAAAGAGGCAAGAATAAATCCAGGGTTTTAAAGGTTTCCCTGTGTGCTGTCCCATTCTTGAGAAGTGCTGGATAAGGGGGAGACGGGGTCAGGAAATCTGGAGAGGAGTCTCTGTTCTCCCAGAACTGCTCGAGGGGCCTTCAGAAAACTCTCTCTCTGGTTACATTTTCAGGTGTGTAAACTCCTTGGCACTCTGACTTCGTGTTCACTTGCTGTTTTACTGCCCTGGGTGAAAGCTCATGGGTTTGTCTCAGGAATGATGGCAATTTCTGCTGTGTGTTCCTTTTTTCCCAGCCCTTTTCCTCTCCCTGTGCTTGAGAGCTGGGAGGCAGAGAGCCAGAGTGTGCTCTCAGACCATGCTCATGGCAAAGAACACCCTTCAGGCCTTGGGAGTTTAACCCCAGGCCTCTGCCACAGCTCTGAACTCTCCAGCTGAGCCTTCAGACTGGCCAGATTTTATTCTGGCTCTTGTGATTTGGCTTGCTTGGTTTGGTTTGGTTTTATCCCCTCTACTTCTGTATTTAATTGGCTCTCCACCTTCTTACCCAGACTTACCCACTTTATTTCACCCTTTAAATGAAACTCCTGCTTCTAAACCCTGTCTCTGAAAACATAGAGATATTTTAACCCTTCCTGGCAATTCTAACCAGCTTCTCTGCTGTCTTTGCTTCTTTACTCTCTTTCTCTTCTATGCTGCAGAAGATACTAACCTGATATCAGGCTTTGATGCTCCTGAGGGCTCTGAAAAAGTGACAGAAGATGAGTTTGACCCAATTCCAGTGTTGATATCCAAAAATTCACAAGGTAAGCCAGGATGTGGGGGTGAAAAAGGGAAGGACAAAAGGAAAACAGTGAACATACAAATCACTGTGGGGCAGGGGTGCTGCAGCATGTGTGACCAGGCCAAACCCTAAACTGTAAGATACCATCAGGGTGGTATTTAGTGAGCTTAGTCTGTCTCTGAGGTACACTGGCCTGGAATTTTCTGTGGGTTCTCTGTTTGGGAGAGGATTCCATGTCCAAAAAGATAAGAAGATTTCAAATCCCATGAGGTCATTTCTCCTAGCCTGCCAGGAGAGCACAGACACCTCTGGCTGAAGTGCTGTGAGAACTCTGCTCTCCCATGTTCTCCTTTGCTGTCCAAGCCCATAAAGGAGATCCTTTGGCTTGTAAGTGAGCTTGGCATGAGGAACAGGAAACAGGGAGGATGATGGTGATAATCCTTTAGAATCCCAAAGTCCTGCTGAAAGGGAGGTTTTTTCAACTCTGGTGTCTTTCAAAGGTGCTTGTGGGAGTTCAGTGGGAGCACTTTGGCTGATGGTCCCACCTCCTTTGAGGGGCTCTGAGCAGGAGAGTCCGTGGGACTTCAGCCCGTTGTGTCCCCTCAGGCCCCTTGAGGTGCTCTTGGCCAGCACTTTCAGCCTTACACAGGCTGTGGAGAAGCAGCAGCACTTCTGGCTTAAAAGCCACGACAGTGCTGTGTTTTTAGCTCTTCAGGGGCAGAATTAGGCAGCATTTCCCAGCCTGCTCAGTGGAGTGGGTCCTGTCTCTTCAGTCACACCGTTGAAAAGTTCTGATTACAGCTTCTGATGTACTGGTGGAGGTTTAAAGACAACTCTAGGGCTCTTCTTTGGGGGTTTTTTTGCCGTTTTTTTTGTTTTTTTTTTTTTTTTTCCCCCAGTTTGATCACAGAACTTTTGGGCTTCCCCAGCTCCCAGTTCTGGAGGTCCCAGCAGGAATGTGCTGTGCCCCTGCTCTGCACCAGCATTGGCTTTCAAAGACTCATTAGAAACAGTTCAGACATTACAAACCCTGCTGCTGCTGGAAGTCAGAGGAGATTTCTCCCAAATCTGGGCCAGGATAGGCAGCCTTGAGTGCAGAGAAGCATCTTGAGGGGTTGGAACCAGATGGTCTTTAAGGCCCCTTCCAACCCAATCTATTCTGGAACTCTTTCTTTAAGTATCCAGGTCCCAGTTACAGAAAGCCCCATGAGAGCTCAGTTCCCCTGGAAGCAGCTGCAACCTAAAGATGCTCTTAAAATAGAACTAAATTTCAAGATTTAAAACTCTGAACTGTCTTTAGGTTGTGGGAGTTCTTGTAATTGCTTTAGTAAGGACAAGATTCTGCAGCCTGGATAAACCTTGGGGAAGGAACTGGTTTGTAGGGATTTGTTGACTGCTGTGCTGGTTTGGTTTGGGAGGAGAGGGTGGAAGAGCAAGGAGGGGATGTTGCTGTGATAGAACTGAGAAGAGCTTGAGCAAATTTTCTGCTTTGCTTTGACTATTTTCTTTCTTGCTTTGATTCTTGAACTTCTGAAACTGTCGTGTGTGTGTGTCCTGCTCAATACTGAACTCCTATCTCTCACACTTTCAGGTGGGCATTCTAGAAACAACAGTGGAAGCTCTGAGTCCAGTCTTCCCAACATAGCCAGGTCTTTACTGCTGGTGGATCAGCTCATAGACCTGTAGCAGTGGCACAGTAGCAGCTGCAGTTTCTGTACCGTACCCAACCCTCCGGTTCCGTTGCCAGAAGAGTTTCCTCCCATTGTGCTTCTTTGGGGCTTTGCTCTGTTTTATTTTTTTGGGTTTTTTTTCTTAATTAAAATTAAAATCTGCCAACAGGAGACAGTCACCCACCTTCCTCCCTGTCTTCCCACGGCCTGGGAAGGATTCTGTCTCAGTTCTCCAGGCAGCCTGTCCTCCCTAAAGCTCTGAACGCCTGCTCTGGTCCCTCTGCTCCTGCCCCGTGTCCAGGGAGCACCGTGGGGAGCCCTGGGCAGGGCACAGCAGCTGCTCTGTGACCCTGCCTGCGAGAGCCTCCTCCCTCCCTAGAGCAGGGGGGAACAGTGGGGTGCCACCTCTGCTTTGTGCTTTGGGGTTTGGGCTTGTTCCTGTTTTCCCTGGATGGGCAGGAGGAAGGGGTTGGGGGACAGTGGTAGGGATGTCCCTCACCTGCAGGATCCAGGTCAGGAGAGCTCATGGCTCTGACTTGGCTTCAGAGGAGGAGGAAGCCCCGAGCTCCTCTGAAACAGCCCAGCCCATACTC
The DNA here is from genome assembly GCA_035583135.1 of Lophotriccus pileatus. Classification (NCBI taxonomy): domain Eukaryota; kingdom Metazoa; phylum Chordata; class Aves; order Passeriformes; family Tyrannidae; genus Lophotriccus; species Lophotriccus pileatus. Next base: position 503,650 of record JAWWES010000059.1, read on the forward strand.
TGGTGATGGTGCAGATGAAGAGTTTTCCAGCTGCCCCCAGCCCATGGTTTGCTGTTTAACAGTCCTGCTCGAGAATGAACTGCACTTCCTGGGGGAGGGAAAACCAGGAAAAAGGAAAAAAAAAGAAAAGAAAAAAAGGAAAAAAACCAGATTGTTAAAGCTGCAGACATGGCCCTAGGTGAAACGTAACAAGGTTTTGAACCAAATCCATGTGAGTATGGCTGTGACTGGCATTTTGTTGACCTATTTTTTGGGTGAAAAGGGCGCTGTGGCAGCAGCAGATGTATTTTCTGTGACTTCTGTGTTTGACTGGAAAGAAAAAAAAAACCCCAACCCACTGTAAATTGTGTATGAAACAAATCGTCCTACGGTTGTTTTGTCCATTTTCAATCCCGGTTTTGGTCAAGCATCTGGTATCTGTTCTGGGTTCTCCCTTTTCTCTTGTGACTGCTGTAGTGCTCCCCAGTTCAGTACAGACCCATCTGTTGCAGTAGAAGAGACTCCCGTGGGCCCTTCTCTTCTCCCCGGTGTCTGTGAACACGCATGCCCTCGGTTCAGGTGGTTTCAAATCAGTGCTGCTGCAGCTCGCTGGGGTTCCCCGTTTCTTTCTCCCTCCACACGCTTAGTTGGTCACCTTTGCTGGATACGCTCAACTCGTCTCCTTGGCTTAGCCCGAAGTCCGGAATTTCTCTCTTGTGTTTGAGAGCTCTCTCTGCCCAGAAGGACTGTCCCCTCTGTAGTGGAACCCTGCCAGCTTCTGCTCTCCCTGTGTATGTGTTTGTAGCTGTATTAGTACCAGTGCAGTTCCCACGTGTGAAAGTGCGAGCGACTGAATGTCTGTGCCGACCTCGCTGAGAAGGGAAGAAACCCAAGTTTGTGACTCCTCCTTTTCCTCTCTCCATCCCCCCCAACACTCAGTTTAACCAGTTCTGTACATAGATCTATTCCCATCGGTTGTGTCTCTACATTACTCTTCTTTTAAAACCTACACTTAATAATAAAAGTATTGCTTAAGTGTGTTGTATCATTACATGTGTATACTGCACTTTCCAAGAGAAGCTTTACATGAGAACTATGGAAATGACCTTAGTAAAATTGTGGATAGAACTTTATTATTTTTTTGTTTTATATTCCTAAAGCACAGGCAAGCTGGACTGGAAAACGTGAAGATGCTATAGATAGAAAGTTATTGTATAGTCAGATACTGAGATTATATGAAAAGAGAATGGATTTTAAAAAGTAACCGTCTACTGTATATTAGAAACAAAGATTTCTGTGAATTAAAGTACTTTTAAAGAATGTTTAAGATTTTAAATCTAATGGCGCTTGTTCAAGGGTTCTGGAAAAAAATGACAAATGCACTGGGTTGTTAATAATGCTATTAAATAAGCAGATGTGAATGTTTATTTTATTGCTTTTTCAAGTAGCTGTTCGTGGGTGTGGGTGGAAATATGATATTTTAGAGATGTCTGTTCTTAGACCTCCTTCATCAGCAAATACTCGCCACGTGTTTGCAGAGCGAATGGGAGATGAGACGAGTGGAGATTGGGGATTCCTTTTAAGCTGCAGAGACTGGGACTGTCCCACAGGCTCGGGTTAGTGTTGATGCTGCTCAGAGCTGGGGAGTTTGTGTGGAAGCTGCTGCTGGGGGGGACAAAGTGAACTCCTCCCGTGTCCCCGTGGGACACATTTGGTGCCTGCTGATCCCGGCTGCTGTGAGAGTGAGGCTGTTGAAGCTTGGTTGGAGCCTTGTTTGAAGCCAAGGGAGATGTTGCTGTCCCCTCTGAAGGATTGGGGGGTCAGGAGGTGTTAAGGAACATGGCACAGACGTACAATCAGTGAAATCCCAGCAGTGTTCTCCTCTTTCCTGGGGTCTCTCAGGCCTGGCTGTGCTGGGGCAGCCTGGGGTGGGTGGCACAATCCTGGCACTGTTGGCTGTGTGGCAAACCTGGGTCCTCCTCCAGCCCACTCACCACAGGTGAGGGGCAGCTTGAGCCAATCCATGGAGAGCAAAGTTATTTTTAGTGGGGGCTTCTTGCATAGGAACAGTGAAGGTGTTCCTTGGCCTGAAAGCTCGCAGGGTGTTGCCTCCATGGCTGTCCAAAAACACCTTATTTGAAAATGGATTGTTTTTTTAATTTGTTATTACAGTGAAAGTTCAGGTGTATTTCAGAGCAAAGACAGAGTTCAGCAGCTTTTGGAGTAGCCAGGCAAAGGTGAAATGTGGAGCTTGTGGTTCTCTTGACTACAGGAAACGTCATCGGGCGCCCCGTGTGCCACAGCTGCAGCAGCTGGAGTGGGGGCATGTGGAAGTTGGTGTCTTTTCAGCCCAACTTTTCTAGTTCAGCAGCTCCCCTGGGAATCAGTCAGAGCTGTGGGGGAGGCAGGGATGTGGCTCGATGAGTGAGGTGATGCTCGGTGGGTTCCCCGACTTCTCTGTGCTGAGGTGTTTGGGCACTGCCTGCTCAAGTGCTCCCCTCCAGCAGCAAACACAGAGCGGGGGGGATTAGAAAAGGCTTTCTTGTATTTATTTGTTGCTGCTGTGCAGTCCCTGTCTGTGCTGGGAGGAGCCCTGGGCAGAGCTCTGCCCGGAGTGCCAGCTGGGCTCCAGGGCCATCCCTGGGGTGGGACCTGGTTCGGGCTTGCTTTAGGTCCTGCCTGGTCTCGCTGTCAGTGCCCAAACTGGGGCACTGAACTCCTCATCTTCTGGAACTGCAGCTCTGGCTCTGCCTCCCCCTTGCAGGGCTCTGGGCAGAAACACGGAGCTCTGCCTGGACTCTGCAGTGACAGGACCTGTCACTGCTCTGCTGCCTCCGGGCTGCGAGTGCTGCCTGGGGCTGCTTCTGGATTGCTTTTAAGGGGATTGTTTCTGGGAATTGGGATGCAAGGAAAGACTCCACTGTGCAGGAACGAAGGAAGGAGAAGTCTTTTGACCCTTTTTAAATGCCAAACTATTAATCCTGCACACTGGTAATTGTGCTGATCTTTAGCTGCTGTTACTGCTGAGACCTTCCTGACTTTGGCTTGAAATCAGGAGAGTTTTCTGTCTCCCCTGACTTTGTTTTGGACTCTGCTCCAGAAGTGAGGTGCTCATCACTGTGGTGACTGCTCTGCCTCCTGTCATAGGGAGTAAATGTTTTCTAATTCTCCTCTTGGTTATTTCAGTACTCTCCCACTTCAAGGCACTGTTTTCCTTGGAAGCTGGGGAAATTCCAGGTGTCAGGGCTGTAACCTGGGGTAAATGACCTTTTCTTCAGGTTGCTGTCTGGGTACACAAAGGGTGTATTTCTGGGGCACTGAGTGATAAGTGGTTTTATTTGTAGAGTTCTCCCTGTGGTAAGAGAGCTTGAGTATAGTTTGGAATTTTCTTTAGTACCTGTATCTGACGCTGGAATAAAATACTGCACACCAATGTTGTACAGGGGTAAAGAGAAACCCCATCTGTAGGCTCCAGCTTCTGGAAAGATCTGCTGCTGTAAAGCTTGTGGCTGTTTGCAGTGTGCATTCCTTAAACCTGAGCACTAAGGAAAACCTGAGGGATGTTCCCCATGGAGGAACACCCAGACCTCAGGGGGGGCAGACAAGGAGTTTCCCACGGAAGGTGCCTGTCTCAGGGTGGGCAGGTGTTGGGAGATGCTGCCTCTGCCAAAGGGCCATCTCTGCATGAGGGGCTGTGCTGGTGGGTGTGTTGGCCCAGGAGAGCCAGGCCTGCTTCTTTTCAGGCCCCTTGTACAGCGTGGACAGGGCCCAGTCCCCGTGGGGAAGGGACAGGGCTCCAAACCGAAAGGCACTGCCTTAGTTTGGTGGGATTTAGACTTGGATTGACCCCTGCTGTCAGCAGGTCGTGCAGTGACCCCCCCTGTCCTTCCCTGTGACACAGAACAAGCCATGTCTGTTTTGGCCATCCAGGCCTTTTCATGTGGAACTGTCCCTGGAGCGCCTCAGCCTCAGTGGTCTCTGATCCCAGCCCTGCTGGAGCACCCAAAATTCCCTGTTGTCCTGAGAGTCGGGGACATGAGCCTCTGGAATGGTGATCTGAGCAAGACCCATTGTTATGGCTGCTTATGGGAAGCACTGGCCTTGTCTTGTTGCCTCTGCCCTGACCTTCCCAAGGCAGGTTGGGTTTGGTTGGATTGTGTGTTTCAGTGTCAGCATCAGCTCAGAGCCTTTTTTATCATATGACATCAGCAGCCGTGAGAGGTGTCTGAGCCACGCACACAGATGTTTGCTGTGGTAAAACACCGGGAGGATGTCGTCTTCCCTGGTGTAGGGATGCTGCTATAGCTCCTTCGGGGACCATTCCTTTGCTTTCTGCCAAAGGAAGTGCTGAGGGAACCAGGGAATGTGGGAAAGAGGCTGCTGAGGTCAGTTATGGTGGGAGGGTCTGGAAGCCCAGGTCTCCCTTGCTCAGGATTAGAGACACAGACCCTGGCAGTGCAGTTGGTGCTCCGGTCCTGTCAGTGAATTCCCAAACTCTCAGGTGACATTTTACCATCTCTGTGCCCGTTTTTGTTGTGCTCAAATTATCAGGGCCCTTCCCTTGTGGCATCGCCCGGCAGCTCTGACTGAGACGGCTCCTGCTGAGGCCTCACTTAGTTTTTAAGTCCCAGAGTAACTCACAGCTCCTGCACGGGCCTTGGCAAGGGAGAAAACAGCCTGTGGGCATGCAGGGCCCTCCTCACTTGGGATGGGCAGAGGGAGCACTGGAAATAGCAGTTTTTCCTGAAATAGAGCGTTGTGCCCTGAGCAGGCGGGCTGGGATCCTGTTAGACATCACGGCTTACGTGGGCACAGCCACCTGCTGACACCCAGAACCAGCCAGGGGGTACCAACCAGATGGTGTGTTCGTGCTGCTCTCCTGCACAGCGGGCCCTTGGTCTGCACTGGCAGCATGTTCTCTGGGGTAAATGCCTTTTTCCCTTGGTTCCTTACTCTGTAGTTCAGTGGGGAATTCGGAGGCATTGGTGTGATGTGGCAGCTGCTCTTGCTCTGCCTCAGCCTGTGTGCCCAGAATGTCCCAGTAAGTCCCAGTAAGTGGGCAGTGTGTTCCTGTGATCCCAGAGTGGCACCTCAGGGCAAACCAGTGCGACAACGGAGGCCTCAGGAAAGACAGAGGGTATTTTTGTAGAGCAACTGGTCAAATGTTCACGTATCTGCACTGTCTTTATTTAGCAGTGTCATGTATCCAAGTGAAGAGTTTTCCAATAAATACTGCTTTTGGTGCCTAATGAACGCCTGCTGTGTCTTTAATTGTGAGAGCTGATGGAGAATGGGATAACCTGTGTTTGTCCATGGGCTTGATGGAGCAGTGCCTTGATGGGTGTGTAAACATGAATGACTGGCCTGGGCAGAGTTTCCCCTGGGTGAGGAGGCTGCTCTGGCACAGCAGTGCCCCGCTGTCCGTGGGTACCAACCAGCCTCCTCACCCTCCTTGTTCTGCCTGCAATTCCTACTGCTTAGTTTTCATGTGATTTTTTCCTGTCCTCTTGCTAACGTGAGTCCAATGACACACTCCCAACCTGCCAGTAGTTCTGTGAAGGTAAGAGATCTTCTGTTCTGTCTGTGTGAGTCGTGAGGCAAAACCAACCCTGGAGAAGGGCAGGGCAGCCTCTCCCTGCACTGCCTTGTTATCAAATCCAGAAACAAGCCAGGTCATTGTGGTTATGATCCTTGATTTAAAGTCAGGGTATGGATGTTTAAAAATCCTTTCTTTGGCAGTGGTTTAAAACGATGCTGCTGCAGTTCCCAGGATTCACTAAAAGCTGTAGGCTGACCTTCAGTCTTTGAAAGGGACATGTTATTTAGCAGACTGAGGGGCACCCCTGTGTATTTTCCAAGCCTGAGTGCAATTCCACGTATCCATGGGCCGGCTCCCAGGAGCAGAGGCTGTGCCAAGCGATAGCTGTGCTCAGGGGCAGTCAGCAGGGCAGCAGGCAACGACAGGACGTGTCTGTCTGCTGGAGCTTCCCTCTGGGCAGCAGCGTTAGGATGTAGAACCCTCTGCCGTGGCGGTGGGAGGGAGAGGAGGCCGTGTGGGTGGTGCTGCGTATGCCCCATGCGTGTGTCAAACATCTCCCCCTGGGCAGTGGTACCTGTGTGTCCCCGGGCCGAGGCAGCGCTGGGTTGGTTGTGTGTCAGCTCGTGTGTCGTCAGCGCCTTCCCTGGCGTCTGTAGTTCCGTTGGTTTGCCCTCCCTCTCCCGCCCATTTTCCATGCGTGGTGGTGGTTTCCATCTGAACAGTGTGATGTTCTTGTGTAACAAGTGCCTCTCGTTGTGATGGATGACCAAGGGCATGGAGCTGGTTCGGTAACGCTCTTCTCTTGTGTTTGTAGGTGTGCAGAGGGATCCGGGCGTGTTCCCAGCGGCAGCTCTTGAGCTCTGTAAAGGAGATTCTGGCAGTGACGGACTCGCTTTGTACAAGGGTCAGTCCAGGATGCTGGAGGTGAAAGTGCAGCACAACTCGGAGTCAGAATATTTAGCCAGAGATGGCCCTTCGAGCAACAGCTCCTTCTACAGCAGTGAAGGCGAGGGGACAGACCATGAGGGAGACATTCTGGATTGCAGCGGCTCCAGGCCTTTACTGATGGATTCGGAAGAGGAAGAGGAGACGTGCAAGCCGTGCCCAGGGTTCCTGCAGCCTGTGCCCAGGGACAGGCACGAAGCCTCCAAGGGAGATCCCCCCTCCCAGCCCAGAGCAGGGGAGATGCTGTTCCCAGCCTTCCAGTCCCACACCGGGGAGGCTTTTAACGAACCGGATGTTTTTGCCACGGCTCCTTTCCGAAGCTCCAGGAAAGTGCCCGATGAGGGGGACGTCTTCACCAAAGCTCCTTTTCTCTCCAAGGGCAGCGCGGCTCTGCGACATCCAGAAGAAGCAGATGTGTTTCTGAGAGCCCCTTTCACCAAGAAGAAGAGCGTGGAAGAGTTGACTCCCCATAAGGAACCGTTCCCAGCCCCTGTTTTTGCAAGCCAAGGGGGCGATGGCCGAGCTCGCCCGCTGTTCCCCAGCCTGGAGCCGGCAGCGCACGGGGCGAGGTCTCAGTATCCTCCTGCCGGGTTCTCTCAGCCAGGCAGTCTGCACCCCTGCTCCGGGAGAGCCGTGGAGGCCCAGGAGAACGTCCCTGCTAAAGGAGGGCCGGAGCAGGGGGACGTGGCTGCTGAGAGGAGCCAGGGCCACGCGCTGCCCCCGGACGCCGCGCTGGGCTCCGCGGGGAACAAGCCTTTCCGTCCGCAATCCCTGTCCAAGTATTCCCGCCACTACAGCCCCGAGGACGGGCCGGGTCTCGAGGCCAAGCCCATAGCTGCTTACAAGGTGGTGTGTCAGACCAACAGACAGGCCATAGCGGGCTCTGTCTCTGTGGTCCCGCTGCCTTCCAGGACTACGGAGCTGCCCGGCGCGGATCCCTTCGCCTCCGCGCCCTTCCCTTCCAAAGCGGGCAAGCAGAAGCCTTAAGGTGCTGGGCCTGGGGGCTGTGCTCCCTGTGGGGTGCCTCGCACAGGACCTCTGACCTCTTAGTTGAAATGAATGACATAGCAATATATATATATATAAAATAATGATTATTTTTGGGCGGAACTCTATTTGCAGTGATAGGTAGTTGGACCGTTTTAAGTTATGTTAGCCCGAATGCCTGGCTCTCAGGATCCTCACAGCCTTTCTCATCCTCCTCCTCTCACTGTCTTCCCCCCATTTATTTTTTTAGATGCTTTTCCAGACTAGTAGTATTCCATATTTTCTGGTCCTGGCTAGAGAAACACATTATAAGATGAATTAAAAGGTTTATTAATCACAGAGCAAGTCAAGCAGGACTTGCTAATGCTCTGGAAAGGACGTGGTTTCACAGGTTCAAGGGTTATCGTGACTTCCTCGCCGTCAGTGACGTTCCTGCTGCTCAGCAGTGGTGTGGCCATGGCAGCTGTGGCTCTGGGTGGGTGTTGGTGGGTGAAGTGCCAGAGCCCTGCAGGGGTGTCTGGTGCCAGCTGGTGCAGCGTGGTGGGAGCAGAGCTGTGGCTCTGCTCACCGTGCTGTGGGACACGGGGCAGGGCTGCCCGGGCTGGGGCCACACGAGGCAGGGAAGGACTCACAGTGCCTTCCGTCTCATCAGCTCCAGCGAGGCAATCAGGCTGTTCCTGCTGCTGGAAAATCCAATTACTGTGCAAACAATCAGGCAAAGCTTTCACTTTTACACCTGTATTTCCTGTCTGGTCTATGCCAAAGTGTAGGACCCGGAAATCTGCTCATGGTGGAGGAGAGAGGTGTATTTACAGTATTAAAAATAGACCTTTGGGGGAAATTTATGATGCAAACAGCTCCACTGCTGTGCTGATGTACCTCACGTGTGTGACTCGGCCCTGTTAGACAGGTTTGTACTGGCAGAGCTTGACTCAGAGTAAATTCTGCCCTATGTTTTTCTGTTGATTAAGGATGAACTTAAACAAAATCCATTCACCCTCCTTCTGAGGTATTATGTTTTCTATCCCAATCCCAAAGAGAAGGACAAGTACTTGCTGTGTGAGCAGTCAGAGGAAGAATCCCCTGGGCAGGCACTGGGCAGACCCAGAGCAGGCTGTGCTCCCTCACTAGTGTAGGACAGAGAGGAGAGTGAAACCTCCCTTATTTACTGTCAAAATGCCTGGGTGCATAAGTTGTCCTGGAGCTGCTGTTTCTGGCCTGCAAAGGCTGCCTGTGAGAGTGGACTGGCTTTCCAAGACCTGGTTGTCAGGGCTCTGTGGGATCCCAGTCCAGGCTCCCAGTCCAAGCTGGAGCCTTGTGCTGAGGGTAAAGGACACACTTTGTGTTTGGGGTCTCCCACGAGTGGGTTTGTGGCCTTTGGGCCTTTGCAGGGGAATTGTTGGAGCTGTGGGTTGATCTCTGAGGTCAGGAGTGGCTGCATGCAGAGCAGGTTCCTCCCTGTCCACTTGCTGAGTGATTGTACTCAGAGAGCAAGTCCTGTGAGTCGTGTCCCTTGGAGAGAGGGAAGGATCAGCTGTAGCTCCTCCTGACTCACTGGAGTCACACCTTGGGGAGCTGCTGCAGCTGAAAATCAACTTTGGTGTAGTTTGGAGAGGAAAAAACCTCGAGCCCCCCTCCAGCACATGGCTCTGTCCGCTGTGCAAATGATAAGTGTTGAAAGAATGCAGGAGGCACAGAAAAGACGTGTGTGAAGGCTGCAGAAAAGCAGGACATTGCACAGCCTGGGACAGACTCCCTGCTCACCTTTCATCCAGCCACACAGCTGCATGGATGGATGGAGGGATGGAGGGATGGATGGATGGAAAATCCCTGAGTGCTGGGAGGGCACTGCAAAGCATTTGCAAGTGGGAGTCACCAACTGCTTGGTGTTCCCTTTCCCCTCCCTGAATTTGAATCCCCTCCAAAATACCTCCAGTTGCAGGAGACGAGCCAGGTGTTCTGCTGGATGTGGGGATTGCCTGGAAGTGCTTGGGCTGAGGTCTGAGAGCCCTGGGCTGGGGAGGGAGAATACTGGAAAGTGGGGAGGCCACGTTGGCTTGTTCCTGGTGAACAGTGACCTGCTGAGCCCAGGTCAGGTGGAGCTTGTGGAGCTGGGAACCTTCTGCCCTGCTCTGCTGCACTCACAGCTAATGAATATTGGTGCATAGTGGTGGTTTAGGGGCTTTCTGTCCTCCATCACCACCTCCTGGAAACAGAAGTACTGTAAACAAGTTTCTGGGTTTCCCTTGAGATGTTTATTCAGCAAAGCTGAGGCTGTTTATTATGTTTTGTTGTTTCGTTTTCTGTTTAAATACACACCCAAAAGGTGGTTGGTTTGGGGTTTTGTTTTAAACCTCTGTATCCCCAAGTTGGCCGTTGCTGGATGGGATCAGGGAGAGGCACCGAGAGCGACTGTGACAGCAAACTGTGAATTCCACGAGGGGGAGCAGGAGGGCCCAGATTTGTCCCAGCACCAGCCTGTGTGGCAGCCACACTGAGCCAGGAGGCTGCACTTGGCCTCGAGCTATTCCATTCACTCAGAAGCTGCTGGAAGGGAGGCCAGGCCTCGGCAGGGTGGGATGAACCTGCGGAACAGGGAGATGCTTCGCTGCAGTGAGCAGGTACTGTGTATGAGCACCACGTGGGTGCTCCCTCTGCTCACTGCATTCAGGTTCTTCCTGCCCTTCTTTTTTACTTGAAAATTTGCTTTTGGATAATTCTGTGAAGCTTCTGTCCTTGCCACGTGCAGGTGCCACGGAGCTGATGCTGGAGGAGTATTAGCCTGACCCCTTCGTGCTCAGACAAAGGGAAGGTGCACCGAGGTGTCTGGGCTCATTTCCAGCCCTGCTGGGTTGGGTCAGGCTGAATTTCCAGCTGGCATTTTGGCAGCTTTTTTGTCCTTCAAGCACTTTACACAAATTGCAGGCTGACTGTGCCCCAGAGCTCACAATCCTGCCAGACACATCCAGGGCTTAAATGGTTTTAAATCTCTTTTGGGGGAGGAGGCAGCTTGTTTGTATCTCTGCATGTGGCTCATAAAGTAATGGGACTTTTGGTTATGGTCAGAAGACTCAATTTCAATGCCTGTTACTCTGATATCCTCATTTCCAGCCTGTGTTCCTCCTAATCCTGCACTGCCACTGCTGCAGCCTCAGTGTGATGACTTACAAGAGGAAATTTCGTTTCTGTAGTCTCTGAAGCTTGCTGTTGTAATGTTAAAACAGGGAAGAGTCATGCTAATTATTTGCCACCCAACCAGTGATCCTAATGAAGTAAGACTAGTACAGCCTCGATGCAGTGTTTTGGAATCATTTTTCTGAACAGAAGCTCTGGTTTCATCTCTTTAGTAAAGCTGTGGTAAGTTCTGTTCACTGCCCTGGGCCCTCGAGCACGGCCGGAGGGTTCCGCAGGGATCGCTGCGACAATCTTGGATTCCTGCTGGGAGAGGGACTGGTTCTTGTTCTCACCCACTGAATGCACTTCAAGACTCTTTTCAAAGTGATTAATCAGAGTTTCTGTGTGACTCCAGCGGTTGGCTTGGCTCTGTGCTCACTGCCATGATGTTGGTGCAGCGCCCTGGGGGGGCCTGGGCCTGTGTCCTGCCCCGCTCTGCAGCGTTTTTCGGGGGCTTTGCCCGTGTGTGCCCTCCCTCCAGCCAGCTCGGAGTCCTCACACCCGGTGTTGTTTACAGTTCAGCCTCCTGAAGCCGGCACACACTCAGCCTGGGGTGCACACCCTGCCTGGAGCACGGAGGTGATGCTGAGCTCTGACCCCTGTGAGCGTCGTGACACGTCCTGGAGCGCGTCCTCGGTGGGACAGCAGCGACCCGGGCGGGATCTGCGCTGCTGAACTGTCAGTCACTCCAAAGTGGTAACCGGTTACTTTAACCCAGCTTCCACCAAAGACTCTTGTGTTGGGGAGTTGAATTTTTGTTGGTTTTTTGTTTGTTTGTTTGTTTTCCTCGTGGTGTTAAATCAAGGCCTTTCAGCACACCGACAGACTCCAAAGCATTTTTACAGTAGTGTCCTGACAGTGAAATCTTGTTCCAGTTCTGAAACACATTCCTGAAGCCTGATCACAGCTGCATTAGTGTTTCTAAAAATAAGCCACGGCCTGTAGTTTCCGTTGTAGGTGGGTAAATCCCCTCACACACACCTAGAAATGCTCCCTGTGAAGTTGGAGGGATAATGTTGATCCAGTGTTCCTGATCCCTCCAAGGGACGGGGTGGGAGGGCAGGGGTTCACTCGGGTGTAGGTGCAGTGGGTGAGGATGCCCTCCCCCAGTCCAGGAGTGAAGGAAACTCCCTTGTCTCCCCCTGGAGCGGGAAGGCAGAGCTGGGAGGGTCCCTGGGCCCCGACTGTGACGCACAGTCTGACTCGGGTCCCTCTCGGCGCTGTCTCTGCACGGCCTGGCACATCAGTGGGGCCAAGTTTTGCACTCCAGGTGGGATCATCTGTTTCTGGTAATCATGAAGAAATGTTTGACTTGTAAACTTATGTACATTTTATTAAAACACTATCTGATGACACTACATTGTCTCCTCTGTGCATTGCTTCTCCCCTCCCTGTGCAAAATATTTTTGCTGGATACAGAGAATCTGGGTGTCCAGGGTTTGTCTAGGGACAATTTTTACCACACCCCCCAACATAATTGCTCTAAGTTGTTCTAAGTTGAGAGGAGGTTTATGCAGACAAAAAGAGATCTATTGGGGGAGAAATAATATTAGGATTTATTACTAGTAAAATAAAAACTAAACCACTACATCTACAACAATTCTAATTAAGCAAAAGCACTATGTATTTACAGAAAGAAGGAGCCATCACCCCCCTTCAGGCCCTCTTGGGGCCTGGTGCCTCCTCCCTACATGGTCCAAATTCCTTCTGCGCAACAAAACCTTCTTTTCCAGTTTCTTAAAGGTGTAATTGGCAAAGGTGTTACCAAAGCTTCTGATTGGTTTTGCCCTGGAAATTCACCTGGACAAACTACTTAGAACCCCCGAAGAGGGGGGGCAACTTTTGCAAACCCACGACACTGGGTTTTAATGAGTTTCTTCTACCAAGATGCTGAACTGGATCTGGCCCTGCTGTTTTACCTGGCAGCTGTAAAGTCAAACTGATCTTGTTGCTTTAGGCAGTGGATAGTCCAGTTTATATCCAGCTTTTATATCCAGAAAGAGTCCTTCCCACCCAGGGCAGAGCTGCAGCTGCAAACAGCACAGAGAACTGAGCCCTCCCTGCAGAGCTGCCGCTCCTCAGTGTGTTTAATGCTGGTGCATCTGCACATCCAGGGCTTGGGAGATGCAGAGCCCCCCTGAGTGCTGGTTATGTGTGGTTTTTCTATATCATTCAGCTGCCAAGACTTTAAAAGGGGCTTTGGTAGTGCTTTTCAGGGTGGACTTTGCTTAATTTAATTTCTGCCTTGGTAAATGTGTCCATTGGGAAGGACTCTGTGCTGCCTTCTGCCCTGCTGCAGCTGCTGCTGGTAACACCCAGGTAACAGGAGAGCCTGGGAAGGCTGAAAGCGAAGCTTTTTCATTCTCAGAGCTGCCATATTTCCTTTTTTTTAATTTTCTCCCCTCTTGAACACGCATCCATGTGTGCACATTAACAGCATTCTCCATTAACGTTGTCTGTAATTTAGCGTTCCCCTGAAAAAGCCACGTTTGAGGTTGAGTTTGTTGAATGTCCGTTTTGGGTGCTCAGGAAAGAAAATAAAGACAAATAGCTGTGAAATTTGCACCCCAGAGCAATGGAGCCCTCCCTGCAAAGCCGAGAGCAGCTGCTGGTGCAGGAGAAGAGGTGCACAGTGAGCCCATCCCCAGAGAGCAGCTGGGAGGGGAATACCCGGTGGCCACATCCCAGCCAAGCTGTGCATGGGGGGAGGAACGACAGGATCCAGGGAACGGCTTTGGCAAGGGCCAGGAGAACGTGTGTTCTGTGAGTGCAGCTCCTGCCAAGGTACAGCAGATCCGCTGAGGAATGGCTGAAACAAAGGCTGAGAGTTTGTTCACAGAACTTTTCTGCAGCCACCCTCTCTGTAACGCTACCGGGCTAAATTTGCAGGTTTTGATGGCTTGTGAGAATTGGGGGGGACTGGAGAGAGGAAAAAAAAGAGGGTTTTTCTGTGTTTTACCAGTCTCTGAGATGAACTAGGGGCTGGAGGGGCTGTGTCTGAGCACTGTTGGTAACCTGTGCTGCTCCTTCAGGGCTGGAACATGGACATGGGGCCTCATCCCCCTGGAACGTGCTGCAGGGCTGAGATGAAAGTAAATATTAATGAAATAATTGTTACCCTTGGGGATGGTTCTTTGGGTTTCTGGGAGAGGGAAGGGTTTCCGTGTTTTTATTTATATGTCTACAGTTCTGTATTTATATTTCTAGCAAACATGCTGACTGTGGACAGGACACAACTGTAGGCTGAACACAAGCCCAGGGGTGTCCAGGGGGGCAGGAGGCCAATGGCTCAGGGGGGACATCAGTAAATTTGTAGGTGACACCAAGTTAGGGGGGAGTGTTGATCTGCTGGCGGGCTGGAGGGCTCTGCAGAGGGACCTGGACAGGCTGGAGCCACGGGCTGATTCCAAGGGGATGAGGTTCAACCAGGCCGAGGGCAGGTCCTGCCCTTTGGCCACAACACCCCCCGGCAGC
>JAWWES010000059.1:517847-532282 GCA_035583135.1 Lophotriccus pileatus
GGCTCAGGGGGGACCTTCTCACTCTCTGCAACCCCCTGACAGGAGGGGGAGCCGGGGGGGGTCGGGCTCTGCTCCCAAGGAACAAGGGACAGGAGGAGAGGGAACAGCCTCAGGCTGTGCCAGGGGAGGCTCAGGTTGGACCTCACATTCTGTCCCCCCGAACTCCCCTCCATTCCCGGGTGCCGGCCCTGCCCCAGCCCTGTCCCGGCCCTGTCCCGGCCCTCAGGCGCCGCCATTGCCGCCGCCAGGGGGCGCCGCGGCGCGCGGGCCATGGCGGGCGCGGCGGGAGGGGCGCCAAGATGGCGGCGGTGCGGCGGCTGAGCGCGGCGGCGGGGCCGGCCCGGCGGTAGGTGCTGCCCCCGGGGCTCCCGCCGCGGCTCCCGCTGCCCCGGCACGGCTCTCTCGCCGAGCTTTTGTCCCGGAGGGCTCCCGTCTGGCGCGGCGGGAGGGGGCGGCCGTGTCGCAGCGAGCGGCACCGCCACCCCCTGGGGCCGCGCCGGGCGCTCCTCGCTCTTCCCCTTCCCTTCGCCTCCCCAGCCGGGCGGACGGCGGTGGAGTTTGTTCCTTTTCCTCCAGACGGGCAGGGAATGACTCTTTTCCTTTTCCCCCCTAGCCCCTTCCCAGCAGCAAGGCGTTAGTTCTCTCTAACTCGTTAGTTGGGTGCCGAGGGCCTTCCCTGAGGGGCTCAGCCTTGCGCGCCGGGGGGAGCCGTGACCGAGGGGCCGTTCCCCACCTCAGGACCCTGCAGTGAGGAGCAGTTCCACACACCCCCGCTCGCGACCCCGCACTGAGGGGTAATTCCCCACGGGTGTGCTCAGGACCGTGGTAGGAGGAGTAATTCCGCACCCCCACGTGTGCTCGGGGTCACGCAGCGAAGAGCATTTCACCCCCTCACATCTGCATCCCTCCGGCCATGAAGTGAGAGGGAATGCCTCCCAAGTTGCTAAAGACCAAGCAGTAAGGGGGAATTCATGGGACCCTGTAGCGCTGGGCACAGCTCCCTGTGCTGAGCACTAAAATGGGATATAATCATTATTGCCCAAAGCTAAAGGGAGAAAAGAGAATTTTTTCTCTTGAGGGACCTTCCTCATAAACCCTGCACACAAATAAGCAAATAACACGATTTAGACTTGTCCTGTGTTCGTGTCTCACTCATGTCAGGAGGCAAAGCTTCTTCCCTGTTCCATTTTTGAGGAATCTGGGCCTCTTGCAGTGCTTATGTTCGGGTTTATGAGCCCCAAGAGAGCCAGCCTCCTCTAACAACAGCCCCTGCAGATGATATTTACGTAGTTTACCTGCGTTCCCCTCGCCTGTGCCTGATGAGTAGGAGAGAAACCAGGCAATAATTGATCCTCATATGTAGTAATTCACCTGTGACACAAGGTGGGTTTTGGTTTCGTTTTCTGACACTGTTTGCTCTCAGACACCCGGGTGCTCTTGGCTGTGCACACAGTTACAGAAATCAGGTGTGCAAGCAGGTGACAATGAGGCCTGTTGTTCCACCACTCCACTTGCTTTTCCTCTTAATGTTTTCAGTTTTTTTCCCCTCTGCTCTCCCCCTTTTACCTTCATCCATCCCTGTTCTCACTGCTAGTGCAAGTTACATGGCCAGTTTGGAGCAGGGCCTCATTTTAACTGGTCTGGTTTAATTTTGGGACGGTACTTGTACAGGAATAGACTGAATTTATTTATTCCCCAGAGGGAATAAATACAGAGAGGTGTACAGGGGTTGAGGTATGGCTTGTTGCTAATAGTTTTTATCTTTTACCCAAGTGCTGTCTTGGTATTTTTTTTTCTTATGAGAACTGTTTGTGTAAGAGCAGCCACTGAGTGACCTTTTCAGCCTGTCTTGTATTTTTTAAGAGTCATGTAGACTTTTCTCCATGTGTCTGAGACCCTTAGGTGTGACCAGCTAAACCCACAGAGCACAGCAGTAAATTCCCGGGTGCTTGGGGTTGGATTGATCTCAGCTACATGGAATCTTCTGAAAATTAGGTTTTTAGTCCCAGGGAGATTGTCAGGTGCTCAGGACTGTTAAAAGAAACAGCAGAGGCCTCCTGTGGGTGATTATGCTCTTCTGTAATAGGTAAGTAAGGCGATCTGCCTGGTTTTAGCGACTGAAGGAGTGTAGCTTAATTTTTTGGTGGCTAAAATTAGAGAGTTATGTCTGTTTTGTTATGAGAGAGAGGAAGCACTGAAAAGGGAAAGAAGGGCTGTTCTGTGGTCCAGCCTGCAGACTTGCTGCATTACCTGAGAGGCTTGAGGCTGGTGTGTCTTGCTCAGTCCTGGGGTTGCTACAAGCGCGTGAGATACCCTTTCAGTGGGGGAGTGCAAAGGTGTGATCTGGAAATCCTTAGCAAAGTCATTTTTCTCTAGGTTCTGTCAGATGCTGGTAAAAGATCATAACTGGACAACTCGACAGCCCTTCCACCAACTTCTGCCAAAGAAACCCCCTCTTCCACCTGCAGTGTGGCATCGTGCAGGTGAGTAAAAATGAACAGATGAGCCAGTTAAAAATGAGCAGATGAGCAGGGTGTGAGTTTCTGTGTCTCTTGGCAGTGCTGAAAGTTGGCTGTTCTTTCTGAAATCCAAGTGTGGTGGCAGTTCCTGGGTGGGTTTTAACGCAGTGCTGGTGCATCTGGACACGTGGGGCTCGGGCAGATGTGGAGGCTCGCAGTGTGCTGGTTGTATGTGGTTTTCTATATCATTCAGCTGCCAAGCCTTGGTTAGTGCAGAACATTCTTTGGGCTTTGCTGCACTACTCAATTTATTTTCTATGTTGGTGTCAATGTTCATGTTTGAGGATGAGTTTGTTGTACTTGCCATTTTTTTGGTAGGCTGCAAAGCTCAGGAAAGGAAGAAAAATATAAAGAACCTGCGAAACTTGTGCCACAGAAAACTCTGTGGTTTTGCCGCTGCCTGAGGAATTTAGAGACTAAAAGATTCTGCAGGTGCTGTTGCATGGAATTAGTCACAGATGGAAATGTTATTTAAATGAGTCTGCTCAGGCAGAAGTCTCCAATACCAGGGAGTCATGAGCAAAAGGGCACTTCAGAAAAATGAAAATGTCAGCTTTTTCTACTGCTTTAAATCCTTCCAGTGCAGGTTTTTTAAATTTATGTGAGCTTGTTTCTCAAGTATAATTTACAAATATTAACTCCTAAAGTTTTTTTGGTTTCAAGGGCACTTTTTTTCTTTCCTGCATGTTTGTACCTCACTATGTTATTGGGTGTGCAGGGAGTAGGAAGAGGAATTAGAAGATGAGAGAGAGACTGTCCCTAACTGATGTTCAGCTGCAGTGGGACATCAGGTGTATGCTGCTGGACATGTCTACAGGAAAATACTACTAAATGTACACCATTACATGCAGAGTATGAAATTTTAGTTAAAATCTGGGGTTTTTACACTCTTCCAGTGAGACAGATCCAGCTGAAAAAGGAACTTCAGTAAAACTGTATCTTTAAAAGGACTTTGCCAGTGAATTGTGAATAGTTTATTGTAAGTAGATTGCTTGATCTGTTCAGTTTTTGGAGTGTAAGTGAAGGCTCACAGTAATTTTTCACCCTGTGGAAAATCTGAGCAGGGTCTGCTTCACAATCGCTCTTGTTACACTGGGTTTTCTTTTTTATAGTGCTGAAAAATGAGATCCAGCAGGACTTGGCTTTTCACTGGAGGCCCTTCACTTTGATTATATTATTTTTCTCCTTTGTTTTTGTATTTCCAGCGAGAGGCATGTTTATTCAGACTCAGGACACACCAAATCCAAACAGCCTGAAGTTCATTCCAGGGAGGGAAGTGCTGGAGTCCAGGACGATGGAGTTTTCCACACCCGCTGCAGCGTTTTGCTCACCTTTAGCAAGGTATTGCTGAACACATCATGGTGGGTTTGTGCCTATAGCTGGTGCTCTAAAGCACAACTTCTGATCATTCTGCTCCTCTTTAGAAGCAGCTTGGTGGGATTTGAGTTTTTAATGCTGCTTTACTCGTGCTTAAGATTAAAGCTGGGGGTTGGTGTTGCTGAAGTTCTCTGTGTGTCTCCTCCCCACAGCTCTGGCATGGCAGAAGGCACCATAGGCTGGTTTATGCAGCTGGATTGAAAGGTGTTATTAATCAGAGTTTATGAGCAGTTGCTGTATCACCAGCGAGACCTTTAGCCCCAGTTTCACAAATTCATTCCCATCAGAACAGTCTGAATTCAGGGAGTTACTTGGAAATCATGTAACTTTTCAGAATTGGGAAACAGCCAGTGAACAGTCCCCAGTTACCATGAAATAAATGCAGTAGCACCCCCTGGCAGGTGTTGGAGCTGCCCAGAGCTTCGAAAGGTTTATAATTCACTTCAGGGAAGGCCAGGTCTGCCTCCTCTTTTGGGCTGGACCTGTAACAGCTCCTGGCAGTGCAACTTTTTTGTAGATTGGAAGGATCGTGTGCAGGAGCAGGAGCTGCTGGATGTGGCTTTCCCTCCAGGAGCTGCGGCTCTGTCTCTTGCAGGGTTGTTTGAGAGCAAAGAGGATCTTTGTGAGCAAAGCTCCATGACTTAAAATCATAAATCCAATGGGAAAGGTTCCTGAGGACATGAGAACGTGTTAGCAGAGGGCTGAAGCTGTAGCATCTCACTGTGCCCAAGTGCATCAGGTGGCAGAATGTCACTGGCTGTCAGAAAGTGGCTGTTTGTTGTCATGTATTTGCAAATGGACATTTTAGTCAGAGATTGCTTGTGTGCTGGAATGTGTATTGTGGCATCTTGGGGTGGGTATTGTACAGGTTCTCAGATGGTTTGGTGCACTTGCACAATTGTAAGTAACTTCAGAATGCAGGTGGTTTAGTGCTGAAAACACCCAATGCAACTGTTCCATATGTAGAAATTCTTTCAAGTGGGTATTGTGAGCTCTCTTTTGTCATTTTCCATCATGTGTACTTTTGTGATAAGATTTCCAATTCCTTTATTTATTGCATTTTTGATGCTTTGCAGTCTTTCAGGAGAATATCTTATCTTTTTCCCCCCATAATTGCAAAAAGCCCTCTTACATCCCTATGCTGTACTTACCTCCAAGTGCATCCTGGCTTTAATTTTTTTCTTACTTATTTTTTCTGTAGATGAATTTGTTGTGTTTCATTAAGCATTTATGAATATTGGGTTTTATATTCTCATTTTCATTTTTGTACTTAAACCATTGTCCAAAATATGCTCTTTCCTATTGTGTAAGTTCTTGTGTGCTCATTTACCACCTGGATGTTGGGTCACCTCAGGCAATTTACTGTGAGTCTTCTGCCTTTATTAAATGCCCTTTTTCCTTGCCTAATGACTGAAAACACTGAAGGTGGCTCCTAAGGTGAGCTGGTGTGTTCAAGCTGCTCAGCACTAACCCTTTTGCTTAGTGGCAGCAGAGCTGAAGGCAGTTTTTATTGAGCTCAGTGACTTCAAATCACTTCCAGGAGCTTTTGCACTAGTCCTGCCTGAAACAACAGGTGCCTCCTGGTTTTGGTGCTGAACAAACAGCTTTTTGTACACAGAATATAATTTTGCCCCAGAGAACTGGAGAGAAAGTAACTCTCACACACCTTGTGGAAAACCCTGAGGTGTGATGGGTTTTACTCCTCTGGGCTCTGCCTAAGCTGTGGGTGAGGTAACTGCAGTTCCTCTGGGTTCAGTCCTTATTTTTATCTACAAGGGCATTCTAGAACTTCTGGGACAGACTGTATAAACCTTGAGTTTGCCTGAAGTGTGGGTGCATTTTTGCCATGTTTTTGTTGTTGTTGTTCCCTGAACAGACAGTTATTCAGGATTGAAGGAGTGAAAAGTGTTTTCTTTGGGCCAGACTTCATCACAATCACCAAGGTAAGCAGAGCAGGGATGTGCTAAAAGCTGAGCTGGCTGGAAGCACGCACGGAGCAGGTCCAGCCAGGCCCTTGTCTGGCTGACCTGTGGAGTGTTTCCTGGTGACACAGGAGCAGGATGGGAACCTTGCATGCCCTAAGGTGTTTGCTCAAGGTGTGGAGCTCGTGGCAGAGAGATAAGGAGTTACACAGCAACTGTGTGAAGAACACAGGGCCATTCAGGGAGTGATAATTTGATAATCTTGAGCCTCTGAAACAATTTGGTAAAAATATCTGCCAAATAATGTATTTAGGAGAATTTCACACCTTTTCATCTAATATTTTAATAGCACTTGGCTTGCAAACAAGAAGACTGTTTTGTTGACTGTGATAAGTCGACTCTTACTAAACTTCTCTGGCAAAGCTGGGCTTGACAAAACTGTGAAATGAAATCCATGTGTCAAACATGGGAGTCCATGAGGGTATCTGTAATGTAAGAAGAATCTGTGTAATTTATTACTATTAGGGGGCAGGTATTTGTTCTTGCTTTTATTCTTCCTTTCTTTTTTCTTTTCATTCCCATAGGAGAGTGAAGACCTGGATTGGAACTTACTGAAACCAGATATTTATGCAGCTATAATGGATTTCTTTGCCTCTGGCTTGCCTGTAGTCACTGATGAGGCACCCAGGACAGACACAGGTAAATGAAACTTCAGGAAGAGGCTTCCTTTGGGTGTAGCTTCTGTGACATTCAGAAGAGCCAGCAAGAGAATTTAAATTTAAATTTAAACCCTCTCCAGTGGAATTGGCAGCCTAAACTTACAGTTTAACTCAAGGGTAGTATTCTGCCTTTTATTTTCTCATTTGCAGTTCACCAACCTAGAGTTTTGTTCAGTGTTTTAAGGAAAATTATGACAATTGAATTCCTCTCTGCTCTGTTACATCTGAACTTAATTCTAATGTTAACATAGCCTTTATTTTATTAAAAAGGTTCTCTCAGAAATGCTTTTGTGAGTCTAACACTGAGCTTAGAATTGCATCCAGAGCTGCTAAACACAGACATGTGCATAATTCTCCTGCTGAATCTTTTAGCTTGCTAAAACCTTCCTTCTGAGGACCCTGCCTTGACCCCCCCATCCCTATGGAATGTTAGTTGTTGTTTCCTTTAAAAGGTGGAGCTGCTGCTCTCTGCCAAGGCCTTTGCCTCTTGAGAACTCTGAACAAGTCCTGGGTTTTGCCAGCAAAAGCCTGGGATGCAAATAAGGGTAATGCAGGAAAAGATACTCTGAATTAAGATTTCCGCCTTTTGGTTTTAGGCATCTCAGCTGTGCTTTTATGCTGTTTCATTCTGCCACTGTGGATATCCAGGATTAGCATCCTGCTGGAATCCAGGGATATCCAGGGATAGCATCCTGCTGGAATCCAGGGATATCCAGGGTTAGCAATCGTATTGGAATCCATGGATATGCAGGGGTAGCATCCTACTGGAATCCATGGATATGCAGGGATAGCATCCTGCTGGAATCCATGGATATGCAGGGATAGCATCCTGCTGGAATCCACAGATATGCAGGGGTAGCATCCTACTGGAATGCTCCCGAGGTTCTGACTGGCACATCTTTCTCCCCCTAAGCTGCTTCCGAAGAAGATGATGAAGTTGTGCTGATGATTAAGGAACTGCTGGACACAAGGATAAGGTAAACAGGGAACCTTGTTGGCTGAGTGCAGGAACCAGAAACTTGGGTCAAAATCATGGAAATGATGATGAACTTGGGCCTTTCTGTTTTTTTTTCTTGGATGCTGCATTTAAAGTGATATTACTTAACTTAAAAATACAGTTATCTCAGAGCTGACACGTGGTGCTGGTTAATTTTCCTGAAAGAGGAAGAAAAATAGAAAAGAGCCGGAACATTTTTCCCAAAGACACGTACCAGGTGTTGAAACCAGGATAATGTTGTGTAAAGCTGTGACAGCAACACCCAGGAGGCCGTGCCCGTGCTGGGTGCCTGGTTGGTTCAGCTCCCTGGGATATGTCACTCCCTGATTTCCCAGTGCCCTCTTGCAGCAGGCACAGAATTTCTGCCCAGATTTCTGCTTTTCCTACCTTCTTCTTTCTTTCATTTCCTTCCCCCGTACCCCTTGGTGGACTGAGAAGCTGTTGGTGAGAATATCAGCAGTGATGCATCTCCCTTCATTTCATAGCAGGGTAGTTTACAGAGGTTATGTATAAACCAGGGCACACACAGAGCATTTATTGTTCAGTCAATCAAAACTGCATGCAGAGAATTGTCAGAAGGTGCAGGATGGAGGGAATGTCCATCTGAAAGGTCCTGTAGTGTGTTAAAATTAAATAAGAAAAATGGAATTTTTAATCGTGATCTTTGGCTTTCTGGAACGGAGATAATTTGCTGTGGTGAGTTAAGAAACGTGTCAGGTTCATGGATTTTTCTCTTAGGACATTAGTTCTCAAAGAGTTATTTTGGAAATCAGTATAAAGAGCTTCTGTTGAAGTAACTTGATGGTTTTAGCTTGGTCTGGAAAAATGTTGCTATGGGGACCCAGCTCCAGTGCTGGGCATTTGTGGCTGGCAGAGGGAGAGCAGGCTGCAGAAATGCTAATGGCACTGGGGGGAGCTTATCAGGGCTGGCTCCTTCACCCCCGAGCAGGATTAAGCTCTGATAGTTGCAGCTATTTTCTGTCCCCAGTAAATTATGGAGAACTGCATATTTATTTATGGAAGGACTTCAGGACTTCTTATCACAGGTGACAGCTGCACGGGCACCTCGTGACAGGACACACCCAGCTGTGCTGGCAGTAACTGAGGCAGTTACTGCACGTGGGGAGGGCCTGAAGGCAGCCCAGTGTGTCTGTGCAGGCTGGATCAGCTCTGTTCCAAGGTGTTTATTTACCCTCTCCCCTAAAATGTCAGTGATTCCTTCACACACTGCTGCTTTCATTGCAAAATTATTTTGCTCAATGTCCTATGGAAAAACAGTTTCTGTCAACAGATGAGAGTCCAGCAAAGTAGGAGCTGTTGGAAATTTGAACCAGGTGGTTGTAGAGAAAGAGGGCTGCAGTTACTCTGTATTTTGTGTGTGTTAAACTGAGGGTTTCTGGGAGGGTCCATATTTCAGGTGTTCCTGCTGTAAATGGAGTCTCGTGTCCCATCAGGCCGACGGTGCAGGAGGACGGTGGAGATGTGATTTACAAAGGCTTTGAGGATGGGATTGTGCAGCTGAAGCTGCAGGGCTCGTGCACCAGCTGTCCCAGTTCCATCATCACCCTGAAGAACGGCATCCAGAACATGCTGCAGTTCTACATCCCCGAGGTGGAAGGCGTGGAACAGGTGGGTTGGGGAGGGGTCAGAGCTGTTTTCAGTGGAAAAGGAGGGCTTTGCCCCCTTCCAGCCTGCAGAGGTTGGCACTTCATGGGACAGAATGGGATGCAGAGATGTAGGTTTCCAAGTCAGGAGCTGTATCTTGCCAAGGCTATGGAAGGCTGCAGAATCCTGTGCAAGCCCCCATGCTGGGATGCCTGGCTGGGGAGCAGTGTGGCAGCCAAGGACTGGTGCTGGAGGGTGCCAGGCTGCCCCTGAGCAGCCTGTGCCTCGTGGCAGAGCTGCTGATGGTGCTGGCAGCAGCCTGAGGGAGGTGGTCCCTTGCTGGACTCTCTCCAACATACCCATGTCCCTCTTCTGCACACTGTGTTGTTACCCCTGTGCTTTGCTGCCTTGATGTGATAAAAAGCCATGAGCTTCTGTCCCCTGAAACGCAGATTCTTTTGCTTTCTCATGAAATACCTGATACCTGTACTGATTGTTCTCGTGGCTTTTGTGGGAACTTGACCAGCCCCTATTATTTGAGCCACGTTTCTGCTGGCATTTTGGATTGCAGGTTTTTCTCACCTCCCTCACGTGCCTGTTGTGGTTCAGGATGTGGGATAACTGCTGTTCTGCTGGGGCCCAGCAGGGGTTTGATGTAATAAATCCTACGGGTTGAGAGTTTAAATTGTTTACCTAAACCACTTCTGGATTTGATTTCAGGTTGTTGACGACGATGATGACGTGGAGAAAGAAGCAAATTCTACTTGAGTTGCATCATCTGTGGCCAGATAAGCCTTTACCTCCTGGTGTGTGTGAACAGTCTTTGTGCTGAGGAACAGCCACATCTGCCTTTTCAGAAACATCGTTGCACTTCCCTGTGAAAGTGTGTCATCAGTGTAAGCAGCTTGTCCACTAATTTATTAAATGCCCTCCATGAAAAAAAATCCTTTTGCTCTCCCTTACACTGTGTCTTAAGAAAGAAATGGTAGGCTTGAAAAACAGTGTTTCATACAGATAATTCAAGAGTGACAAAAGAGAAGGCAGCAGGAAAGTTTTGTGACTGTGCAATAGGAATAGATGTTTATTCCCCTAAACCTCCATAGGGCTGGCAGGACTCTGCCCTTGCTTTGTACCTGGGGAATCAGGAATGTTAATTTTATCAAGTCTTTTTAAAAAGCTTTTGATTCCTGTCAACTGTTTGTGTGTGAAAAACACCCCATAACTTCAGCTGTTGGTTTCAGAGGATGTAACGCTGCCATCACTTGTGGGAAGTTACCTGCTTGCTCATTGCCACTGTGCAAACAGCAAAAAACCAACAAAAGATGGGAGTTGTTTGTTATAGAAATCATATCTTTTAAAGTAAATGTTAGAAGAAGACGATCCTATCAGCTTCAGTAAGAAGACAGACTAATTAGCTTGTTTAGAAGTAAAATCGTTGAGCCACCATTAGCGTCTGTTTAAACATGCGAAAGCTTCTCGAGGACGTAATTCTGCACCTTCCAGAGGGAAGTGCGGTGCTTAAGGGCACGAAAGGAGCTTGATGGTGGGGAGAAGGACTGTTTGCTCCTGCGTATCCTGTTTGTTCTCCGGCAGGGCCGGCAGGACTCGGCTGCCCTGCCCCAGCTGCTGCGGGAGGGGGACGTGGCAGAGCAAACACCTTCCATCCGAGAGAGCAGGGGAAGGGAAACGTTGATTGTTCTGACACTGAAATAGAGATCGGGCTTTGCAAGCAGTCCTTGTGTTTACTTGTGTGCGTGGGAAGGATTTCTTTCTTTCCTGGTGCCTGGCTCTAGCCACGGCTTTGGGAGTGGAAATACCGTTTCTGCTGTGTGCTGCCCCGCTGAGCTGAGCTGGGGGTCATTATTTGGCCTGTGCTCATATTCCCTGTGTGCAAGGATTTGACAGAGGCTTTTTTCCCTCTCTCACTCCTTGCCAGGGTAATTATTCCCCTGAGTCCCTAAGCAGGATGGATTCAGTCGGTGGAGAATCATTTCCAT
Source organism: Lophotriccus pileatus (assembly GCA_035583135.1). Taxonomy (NCBI): domain Eukaryota; kingdom Metazoa; phylum Chordata; class Aves; order Passeriformes; family Tyrannidae; genus Lophotriccus; species Lophotriccus pileatus. Next base: position 528,984 of record JAWWES010000059.1, read on the forward strand.
AGCAGCTCATCAGCATGAGGCAACCATAAGCTTCATATGGCCTGTTAGAAATCTGAAAATAAATATGTTAGCTAAATATTTCTGCAGCTTTCACGGAGAGTAATAACCCACAGTAGTTTAAATTACCCACTCAGGAGTTGGAAATTGGTCTGAAATCACCATGTTTTCTTTACCCAATGACGAAGTACACAGTGCCTGATCTTACAAGTGCATTGATGACAAAATTCCCCTCAAGGCAGGCTCAGACTGCCCAAAAGAGAGCTTGTGCAAACATCAGTGCCATGTTCTCCATCACCAAACCATAGAGCAGCAAGTCACGGGTCTGGTTTCTCAAAAATAGACCTTTTTAGGACTGAATTCTCAATTTAATGCACTGTATAAGCCAAAACCTAAACAGCAAAGTAGCTGCTTGTGTGGTAAATAAAATGTGCCTATGAAAGATGTGGTGGTTACTCTTCAGTTAAGCAGTACTAATCTCTTCCAGGTACTGCCAGGATATTTCCAGTCCTGTTTTTAATGGGGGTTTGATTTGTGCAGAGAGACCAAATTAAGCCTGTGTGTACAGAGGCTGAAGATTAAGCACCTGGTGATCTTGAGCCTGAAAAGATTCCATGTCCATCGTGTGTCCTCAAGTCCCTGGAGCTCTGCCGTGGGGAGAGGAGGTCACAACACGTCCCACCCTCTTGCATCTGCTCTGCCCCACCCAAAGCTCTTCAGGGCAGCCCAGGGCAATGGGGGGCTCCAGCTCAGGATGAAGGACAGCAGAGGGAGGGTGGGAAGTGCCAGTTCTCCCTCGGGAAACAGCGCAAAAGCCGGGTGTGTTCCCAGCACTGAGAGCAGCCATGGGCACCACTGCTCTGATGGCCCAGGGAGGTGAAACCAGCCCAAACCAGCAGGAGTTTCTGTGTGAACTTCCAAGCCCTGGAACGGCTTAGCTCATGGAAGGAATCCCTGTTAGTGAGAGGTGTCACATCGCCTCCACTCACCCAAAAACCCTTCCATGGGAACACAGTACTGACTGTTCAGCCTGGGAGTGCTGAGGTGGCCACGTCCTCTGCGGCAGGGACGGGCTGTTCTCAGCTCTGTGTGTAAAGAGGGCTCTGCAGCTGGGGGCTGGGAAGCCTCTCAGGTCAGTGAGGGGGTTTTTGACTGTGAAGTCTTTCTATAAACTGCAGATAGTCATTATAAATATAATGACTACTTTAAATAAAGTAAAAATGGCTGCTCGAAATTATTCTGGTGTGTTTTCAAAGAAAAAAAAAGAAGTCCTGTGGTATTTTTGGTGTGAAATAGTTAAGTGCAGAGTTACAGTCTGCCAGGGAGGCATTTTGTTTTCACCCCTGTCAGAGGAAACACAACATGCATTCCCTTTTCCTAGGCAGTCTTCTAGCCCTCGCTTACAGGAAAAGTTGATTACTCTTTTCCAAGGGATGGTAGTTTGCAAACTATCTAAAATTCACAACTTGAGCCAGAGCTTGTGTTTCAAGTGTTAATTTTAAAAGGCTCCTGGGTGAGAGTTTGGAAAACTTGTCACCTTTCTCTGGTGGTGAGCTGCACTTCACATTCACACGAACTGCTACAGAATGGTAACAGCGTGTCCTGGATGTACAGCAAACCTCAGAATAACAAGTTACACGGTGGGAAATATTGGCTTTTATGGGCAAAAAATTAAATCACCACTTCAGGATAAACCACGTGGAGCTGGATTTCTGTGTGTGCGCAGTTCTGAGGGACCGGTGAGTGCAAAAGGGAGAGTCAGTCTCAGTTTGAGGGGTTTGTTTTTATGACCTGTGGCACAGGTTCAAGTTGTGCAGTTGGGTCTTTGCTGTGCTGCTGACAGGAGCTGAGTGTGGGGCATCCCTTGTTAGAGAGGGTTGAGAAGTCCTGGAGCTGCTGCAGGGCAGGAAGGAATTCCCAGCACAGAACCAGAGCAGGAGGTGCCTGGGGAACCTGAACCCTGTGCTGGTTCTTTGATGTGCACTCACATTGCTCGTTGTTTTCTGGGTTTTTTAAGGAAATACTTCTTTGTTGACTTTAATTTAGAGCAAGATAAACCGGAATGAATGGCATTTTTCTTAAGGGATTGCTCTCTTTTGTAGCCTTAGGCTTTTAGTAAGTTTTCCAGCCGGGTTTGATGGTCGTAGTTGCAGGCAGACAGTGTCACAGCTCTCCAGCTGCAGGGATGTCACTCCTTTGTCACTCGTGCCCGGCCCTGGTTTGCTTTGCAGATTCATCTTAATGGTTCCTTTCTTTTGCTTCTGAAAGGTGCTGTTGTAGAACAGTCCGAGTAGGAAACCAGAGGCCAGGCCACGTGGATGTGGGAGGATTCACACTGTGTCATGGGGGTACAGGAGGGGCTGTTTGTTCCCTGCCCGAGCCTGGAGAAGCCCTTCGGCTCTTGGGTTCTTAACTCGGTGCTCTCCGAGTGCTGATGGCTGTGGAAAGGCCTGGGGATGATCCTGAGGGTGCTGCTCCTGACTGGTGTCAGTGGGATTTACTGGGAGGGTCCACCCTCCCGTGTCTTGGGGCTGGGAATTACTGGGGGAGGTTTCGGGGAACAGACACAACCGCCCATGTATCTCGGGGCTAGGAAATACCAAGGGGGCTCAGGGAATGGTCATTCATTTCCCGAGTTTCAGGGCTGGGAATTACCAGGGGGGGGGCTCTAGGAAGGGGCACACACCCCCTCCTGTTGTCTCTGAGCTGGGAATTACTGGGCGGGGGGGGAGCTCAGGGAATGAGCACATATCCCCTGTATCTCAGGGCTGGGAATTACCAGAGGGGCTCAGGGATTGGGAGACCCCCTGCCCGTGTCTCAGGGTGGGAATTATGGGTGGGGTAGGAGCTGCCTCAGGGAATGGGCAGACCCTCCTCCCAGAGTTACAGGGCTGGGAATTACTGGCGGGGGTCTCAAGGAATGGGCAGAGAGTGCCCGTGTTTTGGGGCTGGGAATTATGGGGGTTCTCAGGAAATATACCCCATATTTTAGGGCTGGGAATTACCAGAGGGGCTCTGGGAATGGGCAGACCCCCTGCCCGTGTCTCAGGGTGGGAGGGAGGCTCTAGGAAGGGGCCCACCCTTCCCGTGTCCCAGCGCCGGGAATTACCGGGGGGGGGTGTCTCAGGCTCACCCTCCCCCTGTCCCTGAGGGTGTTCCCGTCCCTCAGGGGGGAGGCGGGCGCCGCTTTGTCCACGCCGGGCCCTCCCCGGGCCCTGCCGGCGGACGCGGCCCCGGCGGCGGCTGCCACGTCCCGGGGGCCGGGCCGGGCCGGGCGGGGCGAGCGGCGGGGCGGGCCCGGG
>JAWWES010000059.1:532382-571785 GCA_035583135.1 Lophotriccus pileatus
CTTCCGATCTCGGGGCCTGCGCGGTGCCGGTGCGGGGGGCGCGGCCCCGGCGCCTCAGACAGCGCGGCCGCGGGGCGGGAGCACCATGTGCGGTGAGCACGGGCCGGGCCGGGCCGGGGGCGGCGGGCAGGGCCGGGCAGGGCCGGGGGCGCTCCGGCCGGGCGGGGGAAAGGAGGCTCCGGGCGCTGCCGCCGCCGCCTCGGCCCCGTTATCCCGGCTGTTATCCCGGCTGTTATCCCGGCTGTTATCCCGGCTGTTATCCCGGGTGCCATCCCGCACCGGGGCGGGGGGGTGGGGGGCGCGGCTCGCTCGCGTTAATGCCCTGAAAAGGCGAATTGTCCCCCCCCGGCGGTGACAGAACGTGGCCCCCGGCGGACAAAAAGGCCCTCGGCAGCGCCGGTCCGGCCGTGCGGGTGTGCCGGGGCCGGGGAGCCCCCCGGGCTGGGGGTGCCGCTGCTGCCCGGAGGGACATGCGGAGCCGGGGGGGAGATCTCTTTGGAGCCTTACAACTTGTGGTGCAGGGGGTTGCTCCGATCAGGCTGAGGCAGGCGGGGATCGGGGGGGGTCCAGGCGGGGTCTCGGGAGTGCCCGGGGCTGGGACCGGCTCGGGACACACCGGCGGAGCCTCCCCGGTGAGCAGCAGCTCGGGCCGGCGAGGCTGGTCCTCCTCTCACCGAGGTCCTTTCCACTCCATTTGGTGTGTTAGTTCAACCACTCCGCCTCTTCCTTTGGACGCAGGAATGTCATCGATCCTTTCTCCTTCTGTCCCGTCGTCTTCACGTTTTTTTTCCCGTGGATATCTATGCAACAGTGATCTGTTGGTTATTGTTGTCATTCAGCATTTCCTTCTCTTTTTTTGGTAGTTTTATGTGCAAAATTAAAGTGATGCTCTAAGCAAGATAATGAGGTTTGCACCTAATGTGCAAGTTGCCATTTCTCTCATTGTTTTTGTGGGATTGAACTGGTATCACCTCCAAACCCCTCCACTACCTGGACAGCATGTCCAACTTCGTGCCCTCTTTCCAGAGCCTATTTACCAGGGAGTTGGGAATCGATCCTCTTTGTCAGTCTTTCTTTGGAATAGAACTCATGTTGTATTTCTGTAAATTGTGTTTCTTATTGTACATCTGCCCTTGTCAGAGAAAAGTGAAGGTAAGGCAGGTCAGAACTGTGCACTCCAATTTGCAGTCAAGTGGCACCAGCTCTCTCGTCAGCCTACTGACAAATACTAAGGTGTAAAGCCATCGAAGACACAGTAATTTCCACACCAAAACCAAGTAAAAATTCAGTGAAGGGAAGATTTGAGCTTCCCTTGTTATGGAAGTTGTGGAGCACTGCGAAGAGGCCATAAGGACCTCCAGCTTACATTTAACACTATGTTCATTTGTGTTAGAGGTACAAAGTGGAGCAAAGCTAAGAATAGAAGGGATAATTATTATTATAAATAGCTTGCTGCAGGAATAGGGATGGTTTGGGTGCCTCGTGCTTGCCTTATGTGAGGTCCAGCCTTTGAAATGTGCAGTGTTAACTTTCTGCTCTTTGTCTTTTTGTGTGTGATAAGCCCTGAAAATGCTGGGGGGAGTTACTTAGTTGTGTTCAGACTCTTTATGATATAAGCAAAATTCTCATTGGATATTGAAACATTTTATGAAGATGCTGAGTCTTGTTCTGGGGGTCAGAGATGTATCCCCTGGGGAGATCTGACTCGTCTCTGCTGGCTGAGGCGATGTCTTGGAGCAGAGGGCCCTGATCCCTGGTACTGTGGGCCGCACAAGGTCTGAGAAGCTGAGTTACACGGTGCAGTGGCAGCTGCACTGGTGTGTCCTGGCGAATCCTCAGGCAGCATTTCTGGAATAGAACGGGAATTTGGGATATACGCTGCTTTGTCTTCCCTTGGGGGTCCCCTGCCACCTTCAGAGTTGTACCCAATTCATCTCACAGAGAAAGGTAGTTATTAAGATGAGGTTTAAAAGAAAAACCGTGACAGTGCTGCTATTGTTGTCTGAATTGTCAGATAGAGAGACTGAAGGGAGAGCTTCAGTTCACTCCATCAACAGCTTCTCTTCCAGACTGGAATTACCGGCGGTGTTTTCCCTGGTGTTCAGGTTTATGTGTGACCTTACAGAGTCCCGTGGTCTGACTGCTGGACAGGTGAAGGAAAGGAGCCTCAGAGTTCAGCTCCTTGGTGCCTGGCAGCAGTACTGTAGGTGTGCTGGGGCTCTGTTTCTGATGGTGTTAGTGAAAAATGGTGTTTGCTCGTGGTGTGTATTAGAAACTTGCAGTTTGGAGACCTGGCCAGGTATAAGTTGGGTGTGCTTTGGTCTGAATGCACCAAACCTGTTCAATGGCATCTACGAAATAGTTTAGAAAACAGGTTTTTCAGGGTAGCCAGGCTCGATGGACTGTTCTGTAAATCAGTAAACCTGTTGTATGCTGTGACTGGTTTTAATGACAAAAGGAATTGTAGAATTTAGGTCTTGTGTTACATGTGATTACTGAAGATAAAAATGGGCTTAAGAAGGACTTGAGGTTCAGGTTTTGGGGTTGCCTGTACAGCAGTGGTGGTGTCCCTGGGCTCTGCCCTCCTGTGATCCATGGAGCAGTGGTTCTTGCCCAGAGTGAACCCCCAGAATTGGTGCTCTGGCTGTTCAGTGAGACAGGAGAAACCCTGTCCTTTTTTAGCTGGGAGAGAGAGGTGTGTGCTGGGCAGCCAGAGGAGTGTCCAGTGGACAAGTGTGGATCTCCACTGAGTGGATGTTTTCCTGCTTTGCTTTTCTCTCAGTGATGGTTTGGGTTAAGGTTAGGGTTAGGGTTAGGGTTAGCTCTGACATAACAGCGAGGTTGGGGCTGACCTTGTGCTCCTCAGACTGGGCAGAAATAGCGAGGTTTGGGTACACAGGGTTGGCACCTCCCTGAACTGCAGGTGACAGGAGCCCACCCCAGTGGGCTGAGCATTCCTTCTGGGAGTCTGGGATAAAGGATTCCTTGGAATTGCCGGGGGATGTCCTGATAGCATCGTCTGTGGAAGTGGTTTAACAGTAAAGGGTACGGTACAAAGGAATTTGTGAGTAAACCCAGCATGAAGGCTTTTCTGCTTCTGTAGAAAAAGGATTAGGAGAAGCTGGTCCTGAGTAACTTCATGTATTCAAGATCCTGGAGAAGATCATTTATCTGGAAGTAGTGATTCATTTCATTTGCCTTTGAACTCCCCATGAAATAAAGGAATCTGAGCTCCAAAAAGGTCACAGGAGAATGAAGTTCTCGGGAAAAGTATTGTGACTGTCAGCTATAGAAGTCAGGAACATCCATTTGTTAAAAGTTCTATTCTGTTAAAAATACCATCTGTTTATAGGGAGCTCTTCATGTAGCTGACAGTAAGAAGGCCCCAGATTTGGGCTTGAATGTTAAAAATCAGCTCTCAGAGAGAGTTGAGTTTCACAAGCTGCCAAATGCCTTTTCTGGTGGTTCCCCAAGTAAGGTTTTTAAGACAAACCTGCAAGAAAGGAAATGTTTTATGTTCTAGAGTATATTGATCAAGAGATTTCACTTAAGGGAAATACAGACAGGACTTCCTACTGTGGATGTCAGAGTGATTCAGGAGTTGTCTGATAAGCTGACATGCTTTGAACGAGCCTTTTCAGTCCACGAGTGCAAAGTCCTGTGTCAGGTGAGTCGTTTAGATATGTCATTAAGTTGAAATGCTTTATTATGTTGTAAAGTGTGAGTGCTGTTCTAATTCCCAAGTGTATTAGTGGTCAAGTCCTGAGGTTTCAGTGTATTCCAGCCAGGGCTGTTGAGTTTTCTGAGCCTGTCAGACATTCCTGTAATGTCTTTGCTGCTGTTTCCTTTCAGCTGGGAATTCCCAGTTCTATCAGTGCTGGATGAGAGGGAAGTTCACAGGGCTGGTTTTGTGTTCACAGGTCATGTATTTCAGCTGGAATAATGCCAGCTCAGGGCTTGTCAAGGAAGAGTGATTAAATGTCACTAAATGTCACTTCTACATCCTGGTTTTCTGGAATACTTCCTCCTGCTGGCTTGTTCCACAGTGTGAGTTCCAGAGGGCAGGTGTGGTGTTGGTGCTGAGAAGCCCTTGTGTGGGAGGGTGTCTCCATGTGGAGCTCAAACCAAAACCCTGGCAAAGAGCTGTGCAGTCGGGGTCTCCTCCCTGCACCGTGTGCATTGCTTTGCTGAGCACAGTGATCACAAGGTGTGACTGCTCAGATATTCCTGGATAACCCAACAGTCAGTCAGTAAAAAAAACGCTGCTTTTGAAACGTGCATTCAAACTTTCCCCAGCTATGAGGAGTCACCTCGTTACAGGATGTTTGAAAAGGAGAAAATGAAATACATTTATAAATATTTCCGGTAAATGAAACTTATTTACACATAATTCTTCATGATAAGTGCCATAAATGGTGATAAGCCTTCAAATACTGGAGTTTAGCTTGCAGATTATTAAGGAGTGTTTTGGAAGACCTGTGTCCTTTTACAGGAGCCTTATTGTCCCATATTTTACTTTAATTATGCATCATTTGTACATTTTCTATTTTTACTTCATTTTTTTCCTGTTTCCTCTAAGGTGCTTTTCAAACCTCCTTGTCTTACTTTCATTTTCATTTGTGAAATGTGTTGCTCACAGGTGAGTTCTTACAATTTGGTTTTCCCAGGGGCATCTCCATTATCACTCCAGCTATTTTCCTCTCAGGATCTGAAAGCTGAACTGAGTCAAAATGAAATCTCCCATTGTTTACAGGGTCTGGGTCTCTGCATATTTCACATCATTAGCAGTGTATTTGCATTTCTTCTGATTTCCTTACTTTTCACAGTCTGTGTTTTCTGATAAGAGGCACTGCACTCCTTGGGTTGGGTTTTTTGGGGGTTCTTTTTGTAGCATTCTTAGTCTTGGGTACAGATTTTTTTTCCACAGGCCTCCTGAATAATCTTAATGTAATTGTGCTGTAATTAATAGACATTTTCAGTGCCTGAGACAAGTGCCGAGTTGGCTGCTTTCTGGATGGATGTTTCGTGTTTGCAGCACAGGCAGGAATAAACACTCTGGTTTTCCCTCTCATTCCAGAGGAGCAATCCCTTCCTGAGGGAAGGCTGTTTCAGCCCTCCACTGCCAGCAGTTGTGATCCCTGACAGGGAGTCAAGTTTGGAGCTGTTGGTTGAGGGTTTTTTTTGAGTTTAGGTGTGACTGAACTTGCTAAAATGTGCAGAGAAAACAACTTCTCAAGGCACTGTCTGAATTGGATTCAGATCTACCAAAGGTGTCCAGCCCTGCCTGGAGTGGGACAGTTCTGCTTTTAAGCCATTTTTTTTTGGTTCAGAATAAGTTGCAATCCAAGTGCCAGGAGTGGGATGGAGACTAAAATGTTTGTTTAACATTTAAAAAAAAGTATTTTATGACAGGAAAATGAGTTTCTGCCTAAAAGCTGTGCCCATCTGCGGAGTGAGACTGTCTTCAGGGGGAGGATTTGATTTCAGAGGGCCATGTACCCAGGGTGGGCTGTGATGTGCTGTCTCCCTTCCCTGGTGCCCCCACCGTCCAGCTGTGCCCCCTTTCCCAGTTCCAGATGTGTGGGTGGGTGCTGGGGAGGGGACACAAAGATGAGGTGACACCCTGGGCCCCTGGTGCTTCCATGGAAAACACCCCCATTTAAAATGCGGTGTCACGGCCTGGAAAGGAGTTGGGGTTTGTGCCTGGTGGTGTCACAGGGGCAGTGCCTGACATCCCACAGTCCTGGGAGCATTCCCTCCCACCCTCATCCCTGCCATCTCACAGTCCCACCCCCTGCCCACGCCGCTGTCTGCCGAGGCTGGAGACACAGACAGGGAGCCAAGATGGGGTGTAAGGTGGCAGAGCAGATCCCTCAGTGACCTCGCTGTTCCACCCTGCTTCCCCTCCACCTTCCCTGCAGGTCTCTGCTCTCCCTGTGCCTTTACACATCCTGCTGTTCCATCCCAGGCTCCCCGAGGCTGTCTCGCCCTTTCCCTGGCAGCCTGTCCCGTTCCTGCCCCGCCAGGGAAGAAGGGCCTGCTCTGTGCTCCATCAATGGGCTCTTGTGCCTCTCACCCGGCTGCTGTTCCCTGGGAGGGACGTGCAGGAGCCAGACTGGCCGCTGAGACGTGTCCAAACCCCAGAACACCCTCGGGCTGCTCATCGGCCCCTGCTCGGCAGATCCCGCCCGAGCGGCCGGGCTGGTGTGCCGTGGGAGTGGGATGAGTTCCCAGGGAGCTGTGCCCGAGTGGGATGGGCTGTGCCGCTCTGAGGTGGCTCAAATGCCACCAAGAGGGTACAGAGGTTCTGCTGGATGGGCCCAGCAGCACCCAAACGAGGTGTAAAGCCCCAGGGATTGGCTGGGAATGGCACCCTGAGCTGGCATCCGAGGTACCTGAAACACGGGGAGGTTCCAAATCAAATGATTTAGATGATTAAAAAAAAATAAACGCAAGCAGTGTTTGTGGTTCTGTAATTACTCACATTGGTTTGAATTATGCCTTCTGGAGTGGCTGGATGTCCTGGGAAATACCAGGGGCTGCTGGAGCCCAGCTGCCTTTTTACAGTCCTTTCTGCTCTATGGTAACTTGTTTTATGTGTAACTCTCCTGCTGCACTGGGTCTCTGTTCAGAGAGAGGGGCTTTCCCAGCTCCTGCTGTAAGACCTGGAGTCATTTAGAGGATTTGGGGCATCCAGGATGTAGCTGAAGTGTGCTGTCCTTCAAGCCTGACAGCTACTCAGAGTCAGCTCCCTTTAAACAGGAGGCTGCTGTTTGCCTGAAGAAGGCAATTTTTAGAAGCAGAGTGAACGAAGTACCTCGAATTGGAAAGCTGTTTTTGTGCCAGAGGGTGGGGATGAGGGTTTGAAGATGAAGGCATCCTTCTGAGGAGGCCTTTGGAGCACAGCAGAGGTGGTTTGGGATTTACCTGCTGAGCTCTGAGCTGTGGTTTGGGAGATCTGGGGAGGAGGAGCTCACCCTGTCCATGGGGCTACAGGATCCAGCACGCAGGGTGAGCAGATTCCAGGAGAGAGGCTTGGGATTATTTAGTTTAATTCCAAAACACAAACAGCCTAAGAGAGCAGTTTTTTCAAATATTCTTTAAAATAATCTCTGTGTAAAGGTACATGCTCTGAAAGCCATGCTGGGACCACAGTTCCTCCCATGGGTAAAAGTTTGGGAGCTGTATGGCAGCACCATCAGGAAGATACCAAAGATGTCTTTAAAAGGACTTTGTGTGTGTGAACTCTGAACTCTGGTCTCAAGAGGTTTTGATGGAAGTCTCTCAAATGGCACACCTGGAATTCCCAGTCACTTACACAGATGGATGTTTGTGTGAATCTGGTCTCACTTTTACTCCACTCAGATATTTTTCTCCTTTCAGATGTTACAGGGTGAAACTGTAGGTTTCAAGGATGGATATTTCTGGCACCCAGTAAATGTCTTCTCCTCCTACTGCTTCATGGTGGCACCAAAGGAAATGGTTCTGAGCTGGAGCCAGGGTTGGCATTAGAGATGGAGGAGTTTGTGTGTCCCCATCACTGCTTAAAATAGAAGCAACGATTCATCTTCCTCTGCAACCCACAGGAAAAGGAGCTCCATTAGTTTGGGGGTGTTCGTTTGCATGAGTGAAATGTTTTTTTTTTCTCAGTGAATTAGTGGGAGGAACTTGGAGAAAGCTATTGAAGGAAGAATTCTTTTGGAGGATGGTTCTTCACGGTTCTTCTGTTAGTGAACCCTGACTTCTCCACCTGCAGGGATGAGTTTTCTGTGCCCGGTGCTGTCCCCTGCAGCTTGTCCTGTTGTGTAGGGGAAATTATTCCTCCCATCACCCCCAGGCTTGTCCTGCTCAGGTGCTTTCAGAGTCAGGAGAGGGATGAGGGTGTTTGTGGGTAGCTGTGGTCTGTTAAATATTAGTGACATCTCTGTGGGGCTGAAAACGTGCTGGTGAAAACCTCAGCAGAGAGTTCTTGGTACGAAGCCTGTCTGAGTTTTAACTTAGTGCACACACAGAGGAGCTGGCACATACAGAGCTTCCTCAGCTGTGGCTTTGTTGTAAGACTGTTCTCTTTTCCCCAAACAGGCATCTTTGCTTACCTGAACTACCATGTGCCCCGGACGAGGAGGGAGATCCTGGAGACCCTCATCAAGGGGCTCCAGCGGCTGGAGTACAGGGGCTATGACTCTGCAGGTACCTCTCTTCAGCAGCACTGGCTCTTTTGCTGAATTTTGGCTTGTAAATGAAAGATTTTGTGCTGTAATTATGAATGGTTTCTGCTGTCTCCTGCTGTTGCAGAAAACTGTAGCACAAAGTGGACGTCCCTGTGATCAGGTGGTCAGAGGTTTGGGTTAACTTTCGATATACAGATTTCTATAAACATTCTTAATGCCTTTTTTTTCCTAAGACTTTAAAAACACTGACAAGGGTGGCAAAAGGAACACTTAGTTCTACTCTAAGGGGTTTCTTGCCTGTGTGTGTAGGGCACTGAGAAAAGGGCAGTATTTGTTTACTTGAAATACTGTTATAACTTCTGCACTTCACTCTCTCTCTCTCCATGTTCCATGGTGGTGCTTAGGTGTGGGACTGGATGGTGGAAACGACAAAGACTGGGAAGCCAATGCCTGCAAAATCCATATTATCAAGCAGAAGGGGAAAGTGAAGGCCCTGGATGAAGAGGTTCACAGTAAGTACCTCCCTTTCCTCCTTTGTCTGCCCTGTTCCCTTGAGCTGTCCTCTCACCTCCTTTGTGTTTTAGATACCACCTGCTTTACCCACAAACACTGGATGTCCAAGTGACCCGTGTGTGTAGAGCCAGAGGTGCAAACACTCACCCTTGTGCTGTGAACACCCTCCCAGTGATCCTGTGCATGTTGGGGTGAAGGTACAGAGAAGTCCTGATTTCTGGAGACAAATCAGTCACAGCCTGTTAAAGTAAAATAGACCTGAAATATATTTTAAAGAGGACCTAAAAACCCCAAACAAAATAAGCTCTTAAGATGAGAGATAATTATCAAGACCTGGAGCTTGAGCAGAAAGGAGAAACACTGAATAACTCACCGGCTGGATTTTATGTGTTCACATGTAACACTCCCAACTCAGTCTGTCCATCTGGGGGGTGATGGGCTCTGCAGGTGGCTTTGGGTGTGTAAAACTGTCACATCGTGACACCAGGGAGTGAGGGCTTCTGCAGCTCTTTCTGCCTCTCTGTGTTCCCTGGGTTTAAATGTTAAGTTCATTAAATCTGACACACGGAGTTGGGAGTGGGATACACGTGGGCTGTGTGAGGGTGGGGAGGTACTGTTCAGAGCAGTCAGGATCTCTGCTTCACGTTCCAAAGCTGTTGTGTTGATGTCATGGAAGTCTCTGTAACCCATTCTTGTGTTAACCTCGGGTGCAGAGCGTTGTGTGTCCCAGAGGGAGGGGGGTCGGTCTCCTCTGGGTGTCAACCAGGAGCCAGAAAGGCCAGACCGGGTGGGGTGTGTGGTACAGAAACAGGAGAGAGAAAGGATTCCTGAGGAGGAAACGGTTGTCTGCTCAAGAAAAGTTGCAGGACAGTTTTAAAGAGGAACAAAAGGAGTATTTTTTTTCCCAAAGAAATATTGTTGCTAATGGTACATTTTCTAGAGACAGGGGTTAGGGATGAATCAATAAGTGGTGTGTAGCCCTGAGGTGGGCTGGCACAGTCACAGGTGACAGGTCACAGGGGCATTCTGAGACATAACAGCGTTGGATTCTATTCTTTTTTAAAGGCTATTTTGTGTTTTAACAAGGTGAGGAATGCAGGGTGATTGCTTGTGTCCATCTGCATTCTGGATCCCTTGAAACACCTTGATGTTTTGGTTGGACTTGATGATCTAAAAGGTCTTTTCCAGCCTCAACAATCCCGTGACTGCACGTCCTGTTGGATTTGCTGGTTCTGTTTCCCTGCCAGCATTCCTGTCCTGTGACCCTCAGAGGCCTGGTGAGACTCCCACCTTGCCTCGGGGTCGGGACAGCCCCTCAGGGCTAAACCCTTCTCCTTGTGCTGCAGAGCAACAGGACATGGACCTGGACATCGAGTTTGATGTGCACCTCGGCATCGCCCACACGCGCTGGGCCACCCACGGGGAGCCCAACCCCATCAACAGCCACCCCCAGCGCTCCGACAAGAACAACGGTGAGTGCCCGGGGGTCCCTCGCTCCCGGCGCTCCTGGAGCCTCTGCAGGAGCCTCCTGCTGCCTCCCGTGCCCTGGAGCGGGGGCTGGGCCCCGGCAGAGGGTTCGCTCCTTGGTGCTGAGCCCAGCCCAGGTGGTTTGGCCCCAGGAAGGGCTGGGGTCGGTGCCCAGTGTGGGCACAGAGCAGGGAGGTGAAGACAGCAGGAGATTGGGTGGTGAGAACTCTGATGACTGTTCCTTGGAGCAGGACTTTGTGTGCTTTTCCCCCCGTTTCTTTCCGTTTTTCCCTAAGCCCCATGGCATAGAGGGGTTGGTGTGCGTGGGGCTGTCACAGCGTGGGTCCTGCTGGGTGTGGCTGCCCCAGGAGCAGCAGGGACTTTAGCTGCTCCCAGCAGGATGGAAGCTGCCAAGTGCCTGAGTGACTCCAGAAGCTTTGCAGGATCTTGGGATCCTGGTCCCACCCGGGTCACTGTTATCCTGTGCCATTCCCAGCCACGCCAGTGGGGCAGAGCAGGGAATCCCAGCAGGAGGTGAATCTGCTTTATTCTGCCAAATGTCTGTCCCACAGTAACGTTTTCTGGGCTCTGGTGTCAGTTCCATGGCTGTGGGCTCTGCTGCCAGGCCACGGCTGGTGCTGGGGCTGAGCAGGGCCTTTCCTCTGTCCCCAGAGTTCATTGTCATCCACAATGGCATCATCACCAACTACAAGGACCTGCGGAAATTCCTGGTGAGTGACCCCTGAGTGTGTGTGGGACACTCCCTCCCTGCCTTCCCCTCACCTGTGCTCACACACACTTCCCACTCCCTCCCCCACCTGTATTCTCACGCTCCCTTTCTCACTCAAACTCCCCCACTCACATTCACACTCCCCACTTGTCCCACTCCCCAAATCTCATTTCCACTCCTTCCACTCCCCCACTCACGTTCACTCTCCTCCATTCACGTTCCCCCACTTGTATTTGCACTCACCTCCTCCATGGACTCTCACAGTAACTCTCCTACTGCTGAGTTACATCCCCCCATTCCCTCCCTACCTCACCCCCACTCACCTTCCCACTCCCATCCCTCCTCACTCCCCCACTCATGTTCTCACACTCACTACAGTGCTCAGCCCCCAGTTTACACTCCCTCCTTGATCCCTCATACCCCTGCTCCCACTCCCACTCTCCCACTCTCTTGGTTCACAATCCCTCTCTCACACCCCCTCATTATTCCACTCACTCCTGCCCCCTCCCCACTCACACTCACATCCCCCACTCGTGTTCTCACACTCACCCCTTTCCTCTCACTCTCTTCCACTCTGCACTCACTCCCAATCCCTGCCCTGTTCTCCCTTCCTCATATTCTTGCAGTTTGAAGGGCATGAAAGAAGGTTAAAAGGAAAGTGTGACGTGAGGAGAGAAAGAAGGAAAAAATGAAAGGCAGAAAAGTAAAAGGAAGAGGAAAAGCAGAGGGAAGAATGCAAAAAAAAAATGGAGAAAAGAGAAAGAACAACTGCAATATGGAAGGATAAAAAATAAGGAAGAAGGAAAGGCAGGATAGAAAAAGGGCAGGCAGAAAAAGAAAGAAAGGCAAGAAAAAGGGAAGGAAAAGGAAAGATGGGGAAGGGGGGAGCAAAGAAAAGGAAAGTCACGAGGAAAAGGTCAGAAAAGTGAAAGGGAGGGATAAAAAGGAAAAGCAAGAAGAAAAGTTAGGAGAAAGGAAGGAAAAGAAAATTCAGAAACAAAGGGAGGAGGGAAGGGATGGAGAAGGCAGAGGGCTGGTCACCCAACACGTGCTGTCGCTGCAGGAGAGCAAAGGCTACGACTTCGAGTCGGAGACAGACACGGAGAGCATCGCCAAGCTGGTCAAGTACATGTACGACAACCGCGACAGCGACGACATCAGCTTCACCACCCTGGTGGAGAGGGTCATCCAGCAGCTGGTAATGCTGGCAGGGCACACACCCAGCAGCACAGCCCCTCCAGCACACACCCAGCAGCACAGCCCCCCCAGCACAGCCCCTCCAGCACACACACTGTGCCTGGGCAGCTCCAGCCAGTGCCACTACTGCAGGATGCTCTGGGGCACGTTCTTGCCTCTCCTGCCTCTGACAGTTTGTCTCAGACACACATTTGGGTTTCTTTAACATTAGTCAGTGCTCATCTGGAAAATGCCTATGTTTTGGGGCACAGCAGCCCTTGCAGGCTGCCAGTCCCTGGTATGTGTGGGCTGAGTGTGGGAGGTGGGAGCTGGCCTGGGAGAGATCTTGTGAAAGTGAGTCTGTGCTTCCAGTCCTTCCTGAAATCTCCCATCTGGGAGAGCTGCTGACCCCTTGTGGGAACTCCACCACGGTTCCACATGTCAGTCCATGCCCAGTCATGTGGAAGAACAGGATCCAGCACAACTTACCTCTCACCCCAGAGCACCTCACTCAGGAGAGTTTTTCAGTGATTTCCCTACCAGGAGCTCTTGCAGCAGCAGCCAAGAATGTGTGTTGCTGGCAGGTTGGGCTCACCTGTACGCTCCCTGCCACCCCACCTGAGCAAACACCCCGAAGTTTTGGTGCTTCTTTTGCCTTTGGAGGTCCCCTCCCTGTGCTAATGCAGGAGCATGTGGGTGGGTACCAAGGCTGGCTGACTGCAGTGGCTCTCTGGGGCTCAGAAGGCTCATTCCGTGGTTGAGGATGCACTGCCCGGGCAGGGGAGGGACATCCTTCCAGGGTGAGGGGCTGGAGCTACAGGTGGGTCTGGAGATATCTGTGAAACCACCTGTTTGGTGTCTCCTCCTTGTTCCCAGAAACATGGGAGCAGCTTCTGTCCTGGGAATACTGAAATGGTGCCCAGGCCTCACATGAAAAGATAAACAGTTTGTGTTTCTCTTGTTCCAGGAAGGTGCTTTTGCCCTTGTGTTCAAGAGTGTTCATTATCCTGGGCAAGCAGTTGGTACCAGGTAAATACTGTTGTGGTAGAGGTTGTTTTTATCACACTGTGTGTGCTGGGGTGAGAGTGGCTGTTGTTTTTAATTTCCTTTCTCTTATTTCCCATCTCCCATAACGGAAAATTCCCAGAAATATTGTGAAAATGTCTTGGTGACCAGCGGTATCACACCTGCTCTGGTTGTGATAAAAAAGGCTTTTTTTGGTGTGCTCTGGTTGTGATTTGAAAGAAGATGATTTTGTCTTTTGTTTGGTGCTTGTCATTGTGGCAGCACTTGGATGAGTCCTCCATTTGACCTGGAAGCTGGGCCCTGTTCAGGTTTCCTGCCTGACTTTTACACATCCACATCAGCTGGGCTGGTTTAGCCACACATGTGCCTACACAGGTGTTGAATTTTAGTGCCAATGCCTGTTTGTAGGTATGGGCAGTGAGGAACAGCTCCTGGCTCAGGTGTCTGTGGGATTGCAGTGACTCTTGCAGAGTTTTCTCTGACCTTCAGACAGATTCCTCACACCCCTGTGTTGTGTTCGTTCCGGGATCCGTTCGCTCTGCGCTGTGGCCTCGCGCGTTCGCAGCGTCTGGGAGGCTGTGGCTGTGTCCCAGCACAGCTGAGGGGGCGGGGGGGCAGCAGTGCCAGGGTGGGCCGAGGGTGGGCCGTGGCTGAGGCTGTCCTGCTGTGTCCTGCAGGCGAGGCAGCCCCCTGCTGATCGGCGTGCGCAGCGAGCACAAGCTCTCCACCGACCACATCCCCATCCTGTACCGCACCGGTGAGTGGCACCCCTTCCCTCCCCAGGCACACCCAGGCCAGGGCACGAGCACAGATCCCACAGACACCTCTGTGTGTGCCTTGGGATGCAGATTGGACTTTGAAACCTTCGTCTGTAAATTGTAAATCAAACCGTTGTCAGAGGTTTCTGTAAAATCAGTTTTTAACGCGTGCTCTGCCTCCACAGCCCTCATGCCAGTCTCCCATTTTATAATCAAGGCTTTAGTGTCCAGTGCTTGCAAGGAAAATACATCTCAGTAGAATAAAATGGAATCATAGGGCCACAGTTTGGTTTGGGTTGGAAGGGACCTTAAGGCCCATCTCATTCCACCCCCTGCTATGGGCAGGGACACCTTCCACTGTCCCAGGTTGCTCCAAGCCCTGTCCAGCCTGGCCTTGGCCACTTCCAGGGATGTTAGAACAGTTCAGTGTAGTACAGGTAACAGTACAGTTGAACTTAGATACTCAGGTGTATGTTCTGTGTGTGGCATGTTGGCATTCCTGGACCTGGCTGTTTTCAAGAACAAAAATGGCAGAACTTTATAGGCTGGAGAGGCTTGGCATGATCCCAACCCTTTTCCTCACCCCCAACAGTATTTTTAAGCATCAGAATGCTGTCACCCTTTGTGTAACAGTCTGTATTTAATCTGTATTTGTGTTGTCTGTCTCACACGAGTGCTTTACCACCACATCTGCACCCTTGCAAGTGAGAAGGGACTGAGAATTACCCTGTAATCTGCTGTTGTCAGAAGGGTCTGAACCTGTTCAGTCCCTGGGCCCTGGACTTGTGTTCTGAGCAGTGCAGGGATCCAAAGGAACGGATCCAAAGGAATTGCTGTCCTGTGTCTTGCTGCTTCCTAACAGTGTAGCTGCTCCCTTGCTGCAAGAACCAGTGCCAGCAGCTTTGCCTCTTGGTTGTGTTGGATAATTAGCAGTAATCCTTTATGTTTGTGTGTAACACTGTGTTTATTTACTGACTGTCTGAAGTTTGGTTTGTGTTTTTTTTTTTTTTCCAATTGCACTTCCAGCTGTACAATCTATGGATCATTCTTTTGATGGAATATCCATAAAAATGGAGGAAGGTGCCTACCA
Organism: Lophotriccus pileatus; assembly: GCA_035583135.1. Lineage (NCBI taxonomy): Eukaryota > Metazoa > Chordata > Aves > Passeriformes > Tyrannidae > Lophotriccus > Lophotriccus pileatus. The sequence continues at coordinate 547,314 of JAWWES010000059.1, forward strand.
GAAAAAAAGCTAATACTGGAAATTTCAGACAAATCTTCCAGTTCCTTAGGAAAGGAATCACAAATGAGACAAAGATGCATTGTCTCTTTAATATGTGGTTATTGCTTTCCGTGTAGGGTTCTGAAACAAGTGGGATAACCAGAATTCCTTCTTGATCAGAAACACCATGAGCAACACCCAGGGAAATCCACCCACCATTCCATTTCAAATATTGGGACATAATGCTCAGCATATGTGCAAAATTGATGACAGTGCATGTTCCCTGCAGCTCTGACTGCAGGAGGAAACAGTAAATTACCTTAGAAAATAAAGCCCCCTAAACTAGGAGGCTGCTAATAATCCTGAGGCAGGTACTCTCCAAATTCCTTCTGGAATTCTGATTGTCAGAGCTGCATCTTCCCCGCCCCCCCGACTGTGGTGTGAGGCTGAACTGCAGCCTCTGGTCGAAGCACTAAAGTTGGCCTGAGGCTGGAACTTCCTTCCCTCTGCCCATTTATCAGGGTGAGCCATTTTTATTCACATTAAGTACTTTTTTTAAAGGCCAACCCATCATATGTGATGTGAGGCACCGAGTTCACATCTGAACCAGGGCAGCCCTTCTCTGTGAGGGGGAAAGATCTGATTCTTGGTGGCCTCGGGCCCTGCAGCTCAGGGGGTGAAAGCTCAGAACCCCCTCCTGCTGGAGGAGGAACAAACCTGGGTTTGTGCAAAGGTGAACTGTGTTCTCTGCCAAGAGCTGGTTCACCTGCCTGCAAACATCAGGGAGATTTTGTTCCTTTTTACCCAACACAGTTCTCAAGTCGGTGTAAAGTGTTGAGAGTACAATTCTGAAGTCAGATCGACCTTAATTCCCAGAGGCTTCAGGAAGCAAAGTACCTCAGCTCTCAGGGAGGGTGAAAAACTGACTCCCCTGCCCATTTTTCTGGACCTGTGTTTACTCTCCATGGTGTCTCCACTTTTGATCCAGAAGGGAAAAGAGTGAAGGAGTAAAGGATTACCTCTGTGTTGCTTCTCAGTTCTAGTAAATGGGGGTTGGTGCTGGAGAGCAACAATCCAGATTATCTGTTGCTAAATGGACAATCTGTGGACAAATCCATAGATAACATAATAACCACAATTGGCGATAATACTCACTGCAACTTCCCAGCCCTTCCTTGGAAATCACACACACACTGCACGTGTGTGTGCACAGTAAGAACATGTTCCAGCTCAGTGTAGAGTCTGGAATACAGGAAAGCAATGCAACATAATAAAGTCAATGCAGGGAAATGTCCTGTTTTGAGAAACCAAATTTGCATGTTTTGATCAGGTCTGGGTGCTTCTGTTGGGAAATGGCCACTAACAAACAGCTCTGTTCTGTCCTGTCTCAACGCCAAATCAGCCTGTCCTGTCTCAACTCAATAACCAAGGTGTTGTTCTCATTTACTGACTTAATAACTCAAGTGGAGGGCTCTAAATCCTTGGCTGAATGGACCTTTCTTCCTGAGTATCAACATGAAAGCAGTATTTTTGGTTTGCGTTTTCATTTGCAAAAGTACAAATCCAAACAGCACGAGCTATGCTGACATCACCGAGTTAGATCAGTGTCCAGTAGGTGAAACAACGTCAGGATTATGGAATAAATATAGAATGGAGTAACTTCAGTGCTGCTGTTCTTCAGCAATAGCCACGTTTTGGTAGATAAGCTGATTAATCCACCCCCACCCTTCCCATGCCCTGCACAGTGACTGGCAAATCATTTTGCTGGAGGCCAGTGCTGAGCAGTAGGTGTTGGGTCCTCATCTGCATTCCTGATGAGCTTCACCACTGAGAAGTGTTTTTTGAGGAGGAGGATGAGAGAGTACTGGGAATTGCCAGAGTGTTCCAGAAAGGATCCCTGGTGCATTTCTCCAAGGCTTAGCACAAGTTTTCCCGAAGCTGACTCTCAGTCCTGTGTCCTCCAGCACACCTGGATCCCTCCTGGCAACAGCACAGGACCCACAGCAGGTCTCATTTTTGGGTAAGAGTGAGGTGGGTGTATTTGATAGCACAGGAACAACACTGAGCACTTAATCCTGGATTTCCTGAGCTGTGTCTGACCACATGAGCTCAGCCAGACAGAGCTGGGTTTGGGTTACATCTGCCGTGCTCAGTGGAGTACTGTGGTTGCACAGGTGGCAACTCTGAAAGAATTTCCCCAGTGCTGAGAATAACTGACAATAAACAGAGCAATCCTGCTCCATTTCTGAGAGCCTCAGGAGAGTCAGTGAGGCAGGAGCAGGGGCAACACCACCGAGTGCTGCTGTGCTGCCCTGTCCTGTCACTGCTGCTTTCACTGTGACCACCCACAGGGATCAAAATAGTGCTTCATGTTGGTACCGAGCCTTGGGGCCTCTGTGGGTCTGACCTGTGCTCAGTGTGCCAGTGTGGGCAGCTCCTGATCCTCGTGTCTTCCAGGGAAAGACAAGAAGGGAAGCTGCAACCTGTCCCGTGTTGACAGCACCACCTGCCTCTTCCCCGTGGAGGAGAAAGCTGTGGAGTATTACTTTGCTTCTGATGCCAGGTGAGGCTCTTCAGCATCTTTTAGCTGTTTAAAGGTGAGGCCTTGAACAAGAGATGGCCAGGTTGTGGTTTCTCTGTGACTAAGGAGATGATGTGTATGTGGCCATTGCTTCACAAATACTAACAGAATCAGAGTTTCTGTTAAGGAATGAAAGCTTTCCTTGGAGCAGTGGTGTTATCCTTCTTCAGGCACATCTGTTGATAAGATTTCCTAGTGATGGGAAACCTGAGTACTGACCTAAATTAACAGGGCAGATGCTAATTTTCAGGAGAATTGTATTGATTCTCTACACATATGCAATTCCTTCATCATCAAAGGTGTCTTACTGTAATCCCAGAGGGAGGAGAGACTAACTTGGCTGCAGACTTAGCAGAGCTTTTGGGATTCTCTGTATTAGTGAAATGAATGCTTGCTCCAGGAATGTGAAAATCCTGCAGTGATTGAGTTCTGCAGCTCTTTTCTTCAGGGGATTTTGGAGAGTCGTAGGACACTCTGATGTGTTCTGGTTTTAAAGCTTTTCAGTGACTTGCTGAAGGTCAGAACAGAAGCTACTAAGATAGGGAGCTGCTGTATCTGAGCTAGCTGAGAGAGAGCACAGACTAAACCTGGCCACAGATGTCAAAGCCCACTGGTAATGCCAGTACTGACCCTCCCCAAGTAAACTGCAGGCAGGGCAGGCATTTGATAGTACCTGGTTCTTGGGGTGCTTCTGAGCAGCTCTCAGTGGGCTGTAACAGGAGGCCAAGCTGTCCCCAGATTCTACAGGTGGGGAAAGTGAGCCACGGTGGCTTACACTGGAAAGGACCCTGCTCCTCTGGTTGAGCAGCCTGTGTGCCAAGGCAAGGAACTGTCCTGGCTCCACTGCCCAGCTCCCGAGGGCCACATCCCATTGCAGCACACGCTGCTGTGCCTGAGGAATGCAGAGTTTCTCCTTAAAGCAGGCACTGAAATTAATAATGAGCTGGGTGGAAAAACTCCAGTTACACCAGCAGGGTGGGAATGCACTTCACAGGACTCGTCCCATTTTAAGAGAAATTCCTTTGAAATGAGCAACTCTTCTGGAATCAGAAGCCGTGTGTTGGGCTCAGGAAGGGGCTGCAGTTCTCCCGTGGCCGTGGGAGTCTCACGGTGAGTGCTGTGTGCCCCCCCAGTGCCGTCATCGAGCACACCAACAGGGTGATCTTCCTGGAGGACGACGACGTGGCGGCCGTGGTGGACGGGCGTCTGTCCATCCACCGCATCAAGCGCACGGCCGGAGACCACCCGGGCCGGGCCGTGCAGACCCTGCAGATGGAGCTGCAGCAGATCATGAAGGGTGAGAGCCCCGGGGTGTCGCCTGTGCACGTGCACAGACCCTCCCTGAAAACAGGGAAATGAGGGTGGAAGGGGCCTCTGGAGGTCACCTGGTCCGGTCCCTGAGCCAGGACTGAGTAGATTGGAGTGCTCAGGCAAACCAGAGTGTTCAGTCAGGTTGGAGCATCTCCAGGGACATTTTGGACAATGCTCTCAGGCACATGGTGTGGCTCTTGGGGAGGGTTCTGTGCAGGACCAGGAGTTGGATTCAGTAGTTCTTGTGGGTCCCTTCCAACTCTGCAGTATTCTGTGATACCCCACAGCCTGTCTGAGCAGTTGGTCCTGTGCTTTATGACCCTCATGGTGAAAAAAGTCCTTACATCTGCTGGGACTTTCCCTCTTGCTGTTAACACAATAATGAGGACAGTTGTGGGGCTGAGAATTTTACCTCCTGCAAGGAGCCGTCTGTTTTTTCCAAGATTGATCCCTGGAAGATTTGCCATTACAGATCTGCCCCTTCACTGACACCTTCTAGGGACTGGAATCGAGCTCTCATGATGAGCTGATTCTTTGGCAGAAAAAGAAGTATCAGTTTAATAATCTCTGGCTGGTAACTGGCCTGTTAGTGACTCTGCTCCAGGCTTCTCCCTATAAACACAGGAAAAATTTCAATTACCGGGAGGTAATTTAAAATTGAAGTTACCAGGAGGTAAAGTGTTCTGATTTGTTTTCTTTCTTGTTCTTCATAGGCAACTTCAGCTCATTTATGCAGAAGGAAATATTTGAACAGCCGGAGTCCGTCGTTAATACGATGAGAGGAAGGGTCAACTTTGATGACTACACTGGTAATTGAGATTGAGCCTCCCTCCTTTCTGACAGCTCAGTATCCAGCAGTTCCTCACAGTAGTTGCAGTGGAGGAAGTAGGTGATGACGTGGGAGATGAAAACCTTGCTGGTGTAAGATGGTGTGTGTGTCACAGGGGGCCTCCAGAATTCCACGTGCTGGTGGCAAGATCTTTTTGTGATGGTTGGTTTGCTGAGTGGTTGATGGGTGTGGTGACACGTTGTGGTAGCACCAGTGATCTTGTCTACCTGGCCACCCTAATTTTCCTCTTTGCATCTTCCTGCAGTAAACCTGGGTGGGCTGAAGGATCACATTAAGGAGATTCAGAGGTGTCGGCGCCTGATCCTGATCGCGTGCGGCACAAGTTACCACGCGGGCGTGGCGGTGAGCGAGGGCTGGGCTGGGGGGAGCTGCAGCTGGGCTGCAACAGCAGGCACAGAGTCACACAGCCACGGATGGCTAGGGCTGGGAGGGGCCTTAAAGCCCATCCAGTCCCAGGGACACCTCCCACTAGCCCAGGTTGCTCCAAGCTCCATCCAACCTGGCCTTGGTCACTTCCAGGGCTGGGGCAGCCACAGCTTCTCTGGGCAACCTGTGCCAGGGCCTGCCCACCCTCCCAGGGAAGAATTCCTTTCTGACATCTAATCTCAGTCTGTCCTCTTTCAGTTTGAAGCCATTGCCCCTTGTCCTGTCACCAGGCCCTTGTCCCCAGTCTCTCTCCAGCTCTCCTGGAGCCCCTTCAGGCCCTGGAAGGGGCTCTCAGGTCTCCCTGGAGAGTGCATGGTGTGTACCAGGCAGGTTAAGGATTGATTTGATTAAGGTTAAGATGGAGCAGGTGCACTCAGGTGAATGAAGACCCTTGTGAAAGCTGCAAACACCAGACTTTCAGTTCATAGCAGCAGCAGTAGGAAAAAAAGCTGAAGAACCTGAATTCTTACGGAAATGTTGCCTGTGGCTTTCATGACTAAAAACCAAAACCTACTCACAGCTTCCCAGAGGAATCCTTTCCTCCTCTCAGCAGTGCTGCAGAGAACAACGATGGGAGCTGACTGACAAGGGCCAGAAGAGAAAATGTTTGTCCCTCCTGATTAGCCCTGTAAGATAATTCAGACACAGATTAGCCAGCAGCCTCTGGCTTGGCCTGGAAATAGGTGCTGGTTTCTGAGTTGAAGTTGCAGTCTGACAGAAGGGCACCCTGTGTTGTGTAATACATACTGAGGGTTATACAGTAAGTGAGACTGACTTGGGAACAGTCTCCCTATGAGGGAGGAGTTGGTGCTGCCAAGGCAAGGGCGCTTCACCAGGGGCAAGTTGGTGACTCGAGCGTGGGCCTGCTGAGTAATGAGAACACAACCAGGCACTGACAATCACTGGGGATTTCGAGAGTAATGTTTTCCAGCGTGTGGCAACTGGAAGGCTTCTTTGTACTGCAGACACTTGGTTTTGTAAACATGGTGTCACATGTGCCGTGTCCCTGTACCAGACCCGGCAGGTGCTGGAAGAACTGACTGAACTGCCTGTTATGGTGGAACTCGCCAGTGACTTCCTGGACAGAAACACTCCCGTGTTCAGGGACGACGTCTGCTTCTTCCTCAGCCAGTCAGGTACCCGCTCCCTGCACCACCTCCTGCCTGGACACAGCGGGGAGGGAGGGAAGAGGCAGCAGGGCCAAAGCCTGGTGCCTGTCTGTGCTCTGTGCATGGTATATGTGAGGGAAGAACTTGGCACACGGGAGCTGGAGATGGGGAGAACCAGAGTGGTTCTGCTCCCGTCCATCTGCAGGCTTTGGGTAGCTGGGGCTTACATATGGTAACAGAAGTGTTGTTTCCTTTCTTCTGTGAGGAAATATTCCATCAGTCAACAGACTGAAATGTGCTGCTGAGCCCTGGGGAAAGGCAGCTCTTCTGAATAGTTTTAGGAATAGTTTTAGTTCTCTGGTTAAAGCTCTGCCATATGGTGGATTGGAGCCACTGAAGAAATGAAACTATTAGACACAAGCATCAACAAATACAACCACCTTGGAATGGAGTAGGAGATAAAAGGCACACTGAAGCATAAAAAAAAGTATATGACATGTATCATACTTCTATTTTCAAGGACAACTGCAATACAAAAACACATAGTTTTTTCCTCTTAGTTGCATTTACCATTTCAGATTTTTATGGCTGATCTTCATCTGTGACACTAAAACTGGTCACTGCTTTATCCCCATAGGTTAAAATACTCTTTTGGCAGCAATTTTTTGTTCTCAGTAACAAGTGTTTCAAACTATCCTCTTTGGGGGGCTCATGCTCAAGTTCTCCCTGGGGAGAACTGTCCCAGTCTGAAAGGGAACACTCCTCAGGGCACACGAGGGGCTCCATCTTCCCCCTGAAGTGGTGGATATGGCAACCTAACAAGGATTTTCCTGAAACCTGAGCTTGCTCATCAGGCAGCACAAACTCAAAGTGAATACTGAGCTCAAAGAACTCATTCCCCCACCCATAAATCTGGTTCTGACTGTAGATTGCCACCCTGCAGGACTTGTAAGTGGAGCAGTGAGCAGGGCACTGAACTAACCTTGGGGTTTCTGTTCTCCGTTGTCACCTCACACGTGCAGGGCTCAGGGGTGTGTCCTTTTAGGACTAAAGCAAACTGGTGGCAGGAGCAGGGATACACAGCACCTTCTGTTCGTCTCCCATCTCAGATCAGCTCATAAGCAGCTCCAGGCATCACTAATACATTTTTCCCTCACCCTTCCCTGCCCCAGGCAAATTTTTTATTAACCAGAAAAAGGCAGGAAGTTGGGTTTGTTGAAGAAAATACCCCTTTTGTCCCCTTTTTTCTTGAACCACATCAGAACACTGACTTTTCCCTGCCCCAGATCCTGTTGTTAGGTTTTGAGTGTTTGGGGTTCAGACAGTGTGCTGGGGCTGAAGGAGCTGCTGCAGGAAGCACAGACCCCTCAGGACGTGGGAAAGGGCTGGGGGCAGTGGCAGCAGCACCCACCCCTCCCTCCTGTCCGTGCAGGGGAGACAGCAGACACCCTGATGTGCCTGAGGTACTGCAAGGAGAGGGGAGCCCTGACCGTGGGCATCACCAACACCGTGGGCAGCTCCATATCGCGCGAGACAGACTGCGGCGTGCACATCAACGCGGGCCCCGAGATCGGCGTGGCCAGCACCAAGGTGAGGCCCAGCTTCCACCCCTGCAGCTCTTTGCTGTTCCTGTCACTGCAGCCCCAGCTGAGGGGCTTGGCTCTGACCTGGCTCCCACGTTCAGTGCTTCTCAGTCCCTTTTTACCCGTTGCCCTCGGTCGTTGTGTGGTTGCAGACCATGTGCCCAGCCACACCCTTCATCCTCCTGTAGCTTGCAAAGCTTTCAATCTCTTTTAAATTAAGTATTACAAGGAAACTATATTAAACATTGAAAACAAAACGGGTCTCAGCGGGGATGATTCCTAAGAGGCAAGAATTCTCTCTTAGCCATCATTTGTCTTGAGGTGCACACTCAGTTTAAACTTAAGTCTAAAGGTTGAAAGACAAGATAATGGAAAGCTTGACTGCTTCCAAGTCCCTCACTGCTTTACCAAAGGAACTCTGATATTAAGACTATACTTTTGGCAAGTGGTGGAATGGTCTTCCACAGGAAACCAGTGTCCACCTAACAGGATTACTCTGGCTACGTGTGCTGCAGTACAAAATAACTTGCTTTGCTGCGTTTCATTTTGATGAAGGGCTTCTGCATGGTGAAATCTGCTTTGGTTTAGTTATATTTAGAGGCGAGATGATGTCAATCTGTTACATAAATTCAGCCAAAAACCACATTCGGGTTTAATAGTTCATTGGGGAATTTGATCATGGAAAATTCACGAGTCTCTTACAAGAAACCCTTGAACGGGTTGTTTGTCCTTGTTGTTCTCACATGGCCAACAGTGCAGTTTGGAGATAAATGGCATTTTTTTCTCTGCTTGTGTGGGGAGTTACCAAAGTTGTGCATATTTGAAATAGGAACTTGAAGAGGTTCTGCCCTCAGGTTGTCCAGGACTTCACTTTGAGAATATTCTAAACAACCCAAGGATGTTAGTGTGGCTGCTTGGTGCTGTGGGCTCCTGTGACCTCCAGCGGCACCAAAGCAGAGCAGCTCCCATTCCATAGCAGACTCTGGTCAGCATAACTGCAGCTTTCCTGGATTCCTCCAGAGCTGTTTAACTCTCCAGTAGAGCAACGTGGAAGTTTGTTTGATCATTGCTTAGAAGGACGCTGTTTGAGAGTGTCCCTCACATGTTTCTGTGAATGGAATGGCCCCAACACGAGCATTTCACTGCCTGTGCAGGGGTTTCTTCCCCACAGTCAGTGACACCAGTCACCATGGCCCAGCAGGCACAGATGGAGCCTTACCTAGGTGAAGGGTTCAGGATCTGTTCTTAAAGAGGGGAGTGGGCAATCACTTACCTCGACTGAGGTCCAGAGGAATTACAGCTGCTTGTCATGGGCCTCCAGTGGGTCTGCCCCTCTCCAGTGTTTTCAGCAGTTCCTTGCAGTGAAGAAAGACAAGGGGTGGTCACAGAACAGGGTTTGGTAGTCAGAAAATCTCAGAATGTGAAGCCTTGGTTGTGGTATCTGGCTGTCCTGAGTATGAGGAGATCATTGTGTGCCTGTCCTGGAGCTCTGCTCAGATGCGCCTTGCCCTGGGAGTTTCATGTTCATCCTCGCTACTCAGCTGGAACCAGAACTACCACTTGGTGCCACGTCAGGAGTAAAGCCAAGAGCTTGTCTGAGGATTTTGCCTGGCAGGTGACAACTGCCTGGTTGGTGCCGTAATGACATGTTTCCTCTCTCCCCCCAGGCCTACACCAGCCAGTTCGTGTCCCTGGTGATGTTTGCCCTGATGATGTGTGACGACAGGATTTCCATGCAGGAGCGGCGCAAGGAGATCATGCGCGGGCTGAAGGGGCTGCCAGGTAGGACACGTTTGCTGCGCTCACCAGGTGATCCCCAGGGCCCAGCTAAACAGTCACTGGGTTTTACACAGAGTGGAGTTGCTGCAGTCTTTGGGAACAGCTGGGTCTGAGCAGCCCTGGAGCAGCCACCCTGATCAGGGAGTGCAGGGGGGCTGGTCCCAGTACCTTGTGCAGACACGTTCTCTCTGGTGGCTCCAGAGCACCAAACCAGGCCAGAGAAACATTGAGTGCAGTCTCTCTGCAAGTCCCTGCTGTCTGTGCCTGTGAAAGATGAGCTCTGTGTGTAGTTTGAGACATAGGCTATGAGCCCACACAGTTTGGATTCTCCTCCTTCCTTTTAGACTTAATCAAAGAAGTGCTGAGCATGGATGATGAGATCCAGAAGCTGGCCACAGAGCTGTACCATCAGAAGTCAGTCCTCATCATGGGACGTGGCTACCACTACGCCACATGCCTGGAGGGAGCTCTGGTAAGAGATTTCCCTTATTTCCCTTATTTAAAGCTGGTTCAAACATTCAAAGCTTACCTTTGGACTCTAGATCTCAGTGCAGGGAGCAAGAAGGGGCTACAAGAGTTGGGAATGCAGCTGACAGCTCTGGTGTGTGGCCAGCACGCTGGGTCAGATGGAGGCCCTGGCACAGGTTGCCCAGAGCATCTGTGGCTGCTCCATCCCTGGAAGTGCCCAAGGCCAGCTTGGAGCAACCTGGGACAGTGGAAGGTGTCCCTGCCCATGGCAGGGGTGGGAGTGGATGGGTTTTAAGGTCCCTTCCAACCCAAACCATTCCCTGATTCCATGGTTATAAATAGCTGAAACTCACCCTAACAATGCTGAGGCTGCTCCTTAAAGATTCCCATGTCACAGACTACAGAGGGTGTGTTTTCCCCACTCACACTGGGAATGCTTTATTGTGACAGACTGGGCACCCTAATAAATCCAGGTCTTTGATCTGCTGGGACGAGATTTCCAGAAACACTCACCATCCAAAGCTGAGTGTGTACTTTCCAAGCCCATAAATCGCAGTTTTTACATTTGAGGAGACTCCAGTTGATTTAAGTGCTGTCCCCCAGTGACCTGCAGGCCTATCTGAGCAGGCAAAGGCCTGCCCAGTCAGACTGTGATGGTGGATATGTTGGCTGATGGCAAGTCACAAGGGCTGTGGTGGGTTTGGTGTCAGGGCTGTGAGTGTTGGTGGCCTGTCAGCAGCCCAGCCCAGGGGCACTGCATGGATCTGGGTTTTCAGGCTGACTCGTTTGCCTGTCGGAGCTGAGGAGAGCCAGAAAGCTTTAAAAACTTACAAAGTGGAGGAATCCACAGAGCTGGTTAAAAAAAACAAAAAAAACAACAAAAAACCCCACAACTTTGCTCACAGTTATGGATTTTTTATTTTCCCCACCTAGAAAATTAAAGAAATCACCTACATGCACTCGGAGGGGATCCTGGCAGGGGAGCTGAAGCACGGCCCCCTGGCACTCGTGGACAAGCTCATGCCCGTTATCATGATCATCATGAGAGACCACACCTATGCCAAGTGCCAGAACGCCCTCCAGCAGGTCATTGCACGGCAGGTGAGGACCTGGCAGTGTTTGCAGGGCATCAGAAATGTTGCTTTTAGTAGAGAAGCGCTTCCCAGACTGTTCATTTCAGTGTCACTGCCCGAAGTGTGAACCCAGGAAATACCGTGGGCGTTTCAAGAGCAGTTCTTGCAGAAGCCTGGGGTGGTCTGGTTAACCCTGAAATATCCCCCAGGGCTGCCCAGGGGATGTGAAGCTGTTGGGTTCCAATTTAAGTGATAAGCTTTTGCTGCTGATGCTCTGAACAGAGCGAGAGAAGGACCTTCCAGACCTTCTTTGCTTCAACATTTCCCTCTGTCTCAGGGGCGGCCTGTGGTGATTTGTGACAAGGAAGACATCGAGACCATTAAGAACAACAAGAGAACCATCAAGGTTCCCCACTCAGTGGACTGTCTGCAGGGGATCCTGAGTGTCATCCCCCTCCAGCTGCTGGCCTTCCACCTCGCCGTGCTCCGGGGATACGACGTGAGTACCGCGCTCCTTCCTTCTGCTCTCCCGTGTGCTGCCTGCAGGGCTGGGACAGGTGCCTTGGGTGAGGCTGGAAGGCTCTGGGGCTGTCTGTGTCACTGGAAGGCTCTGGGGGCTGTCTGTGTCACTGCTTGAGCTGCTGGAACCGCCAGGTTCAAGGGCAGGCCTGGCCAGTGCAGAACTGGGAGGAGCCCAGCGCCCGTGGCTGAGTCGGTGCAGTTGAGTGTCTGTTCTGGTTCGAGCTCACAGGTTCTGGAGGGCTGGCAGGAAGCTCACAGGGAGGTAACAATCCTCAGAAGGGCCTTTGCAAACAGTCTGTTGGTGTTAGGTACTTGGTCTTAACACAGACACTGGCCTCGACCTGCTATCAGTGACCTCTTATCATTTGGTTTTTGACAGAGGAGTCGTAACAATTAAGGTGGTGGACTTTTTCTGCACTGATTGTCCTAAATTAATATGAGAAGATGTTCAGTTGTTTTCAATTTCAAGCAGAGCAAACGTTCCACACGTTGCAAAGTTATACACAAACAAACAAGGTGTGTAAATACTCACGAGCCTGTTCTTTCTCCTCCCTCTCTGCAGGTTGATTTTCCAAGAAATCTGGCCAAGTCCGTAACTGTAGAGTGAAAGATCATCTGAATCATAGGGGCAAAGGGGAATTAAATGAAAGACTTTTTTTGGTACCAAAATAACTTGATTTTAAAGCCCCCTAGGTAAATCTTATTTTGGTAAATCATTGTTTGTGTATAAGATCACCATAATTCCATTACATTAGTGATTGTCCAGTTGATTCCACATGCTATGTCAATAGCTTTGGGTTTTTTTGAACAATAGGCTTCCATGAAAGATGTTAAATGGTTTTCTTAAAGATTACTGAGTCTTGTAGGTAAGGGGCCCTCCACTTTACTTTGAGCTGATGTCACTATCTGTGCCCCACTGTGGCTCATTCCAGTCGTTGATGAGAAACCAGTGAATGAATTAATCACCTGTCGTGCTCTCAGGCAGTGAAGCAGGACACCAGAATATACAACTGGAACAAGAGCTGGTGCTGGTCATGCTTGTGCAGATATTTTACTGGGGAATGAAACTCTAAACAGGCCTTTGGGGTAAATTTCTGCCTGGTGTGCAGAAGGGAATCCAACTGCCCCGCCACGACCTCCTCGATTCTGGGCACGTGGTGAACGTGCCAAGGAAGTAACTTTGCTTCAGCAGGATTTTATCTATGCCAAAAACATAGCAAGTGACAATCTCGGGTGGGCTCGGTGGCCACAGCTCTGTGTGACACCAGCACAGAGCTGCTGTGCCCAGGGGGACACTGGCTGTGACTGGGAGCACTGGGAGGAAAGAGGAGCATGGCCAGTGCTCGCTTTGTGCTGCTCTTTGTTGGTGTTTTCTAAACAAGTGGAAGTTTTCCCGTGCTGAGGGTTTTCCCCTTGAACTGAGCACTGGGGGACTGTGACACACCTGAAGGGCCCAGCTTCCTGCAGGTGTTTTTGCTGCAGGTCTGGGTGGATTTCTGTTTTTTTACCTTGTGTCTCTCCAGCAGAGATGGCACTAAAGCTCCTTCCTGAGGCTTACATAGCCAGAGTCCCCTAATGACATCAGGGGCTCTGGGTTATTTAGCAGCAGTTTTTATGTGTCAAATTCAGCTGGTTTAAAATTGAAGGGAATAAAAAGGCTCCATAGACACGACAGAAATAAATACCCTGGTAATAGTTTTATAACCTGCTTGCAGAGAACCAGAAATGACATGGAAAATATGCCCTCAGGACTTAAAACCTGACTTGTTCAGAGGGCAGTTATTTCCTAATGCAAAAAGGTGAATTTCCCCCCATCTTGCTGGGGTTTGAATCAGCCTTACACAGGCACCATGAAAGAAGAACCACGCTGCGAGGCGTGAAGTGAATGTTGCAGTCACTGCCCCTGAAGAAAGGCTTTAGCAAGTGCAGTGGTTGGGGACTGTAAGGGCTGCTTCCCCTGGCACAGGGTGACAGTGCTGAGCAGTGATCCAGGCTGCGCCATGACTGCTCAGATCCACGTGTTCCCAAAGGCTCACAGAAACCCACTGTGACTGGTTCACTTCAATTCAGCCTCAGCCCAAGGCTCAGATTTATGATAAGTGTGAAAACTGCGTGCCTGGAAACAACTTTTCAAAACCAATGTATGTGTTCATTAATCTGTCATATTCAGACTCTTAATTTATGAACACATTGTGCTGCCAGTGTCTGTTTAAGAACAAAGTAGCAAATATTGCATTTTAGTTGAGCAGATGCTGTGTATGAGGCACTGCCCCATGACAGCTGAGCCTCTGCCTAGACATGACCAGTAGCCCTCCCTGCTTCAGTTGGAGGTGATAATTGTCCTTGAGGAAGAAACAAGGCCTGTTTAGTGCTACCTGGTGCAAAACAACTCCTCTTCCTCCTCCTCCCACCCAACTTGCTTAAGAGAAACTGTGCAAATCTGCCCTGGGGGGGTCCTGGATCCAGGCAGGGATCCCCCTTGGGTCCCCCCCAGCACAGGGAGGTGCAGTGTCCCACCCTGTGTCCTTGGATTGGGATCTCCCATGAAACAACCCAGCAAGAGGATGATTTCAGATCTCTTTCCCTGATTGCAGCAGGCCTTGCTTTTCCCCTGCCTTGCACAGAGCCCACCAGCTTGCCAGGTCTGCCAGCAAAGAGGGGCAGACACCCCTGTTAGATACCAGTTGCTGTTCCGTAAAAGTTTGTTGTTGCAGGCTGTTAGGTATTTATGAAAGTTGTGAAGTTGTGTACAAAGAGGACCAAAGAACAGGAGTCTGAGTTAGAAATGTTCAGTCTGACACTCCCACGTCAGCCTAGCTGTGCAGAGGGTGCTGAGCTCTGGGGGTTTGTGCTGTGACAGACAAATCCTTCCTCCTTGTGACTGAGGGCATTGAACTCCCGAGGGTCAGGGGCACAGGAGGTGTCCACCCACCCCTGCAGCAGAACTGCCTGCAGTGGGTGCAGCTCTTGTCTGCCAAAACAGAGGTTCAGTAGCTCCTGGCCACGAGGCTGGGGATGTTGCAGGGCTCCATCTCCAAGGATGCTCTGGAGCACACCTGTATGAAGAATCTCCCTGCTGAGCGTGGCAGGGAACCCGTTCAGCATCTCGTTGTTGTTGTTGTTGCCATGCAGTGTGAAGTGAGAATGTACAAAGGACTCTTTTAGCTTTCCTTACCTCATTTTGTCCATGTGTTGCATTTTGATGAACAGATGATGTTTCTCTTTTCCTTAGAAAACTCTTAGGATGTCTCGTGATATTTATTAACAGCCAGTCAGTCTTCTGCTCTCCCAAATGAATGTTTTGCTTACTGAGCCAGTAAAATTCTCTCCTTCCTCACTGAGGTGTTGAAAAAAATTCAGTAGCCCTGTCTCTAAAATTGAGCCACAGGTAAATACAGATAAAGGCCTTCCCATCTGGAGTAGCAGCTCCTATTCCTGTTCCTTTGGTCACACTTTGTTTTGATGTGAGTAACTGTGCTTTCCTCCCCTCAAAGGGGAGCACGTGGGTCTTAGGGGGTTTTAATTACCAAAGACCAGAGCACTTCCAGCTCAGCACACGTTGTTTCTGCCCAGTGGGTCCCAGACAGATTCCACGCTGACAGGAAGATTCCACACACACACACACGGAAATTAAGCTGCACATGGAATATATGGAATATATGTCAGAAAGGTTTCCCTCCTGGCTGTGCTGCAGAAGGGCCATGAACAGCTCTTTCCCAGGTTTGTCAGAGGAGCCAGCACTGTCCTACAGAGCAGTGTCTGGGTGGCCCTGTCCTTGTGAGGTGCAGCAGAGACAGGGCAGATCCATCTCCTCTTGGAGGTGGGGACATCCTTCTGTCCAAAATCCTGCCTGGACACCCTTACTGGGTCAGGCCCAACCCCCCTGTGCTGAGAGAGCCAAAAGCTTCACACAGCCCCTTTCCCAGCCCCGTGGGACAGAGCTGACAGACCTGACATGTAATCCTCAGAGCAGAGCCTTAAGCCTAGCCCAGACACTCAGGTTTGGTTCAGCTGCACAGTGAAACACCTGAAGGTGGAAGCAAAACCAACCCAAGAGCAGAATTGGGCTTTTCCCCTCTCTAGCTGTCCCTGGGAGTCCCTGATGCCATGAGTGGCCCGAGCTGGATGCAGGGAGGGACTGAAGTTCAGGGCTTGAGTAGCACGTCAGTGTTTAGCTGTGGCTGATTTTAGATCCTACCTGAATGTACCAAACTTGCCTCAAAGCATGGAGTCCCTCCTCTTCATCAGGAACAGGAAGAAGACGAAACAAAGAAGTGTTTGGGTCGCATAAAAAGGAAAGAAAACTTTTTGCCTTCAATTCAGTTTCTGTAAATAGACATTTGAGTGGCAAACCCCACGTCTCCTCCCTTGTAGATCTCTCTGCCTCTGCTGTACATTTCCAGCTGGCTTTGGGTTGTGGGGACCAGAGTGTACCGTGTTTCCCGTCATGTGCTGAATGCAGAAGATGTCTTACTTTTGTCTGTAGTGTTTTATAATTTGGGTTTTGTCTTTTTTGCTTACTTTTTTTGTATCTCACCCTTTGAATAAAATCAAGTGCCCTACATGAACCAAATGGAATTACTGGTCTTCAGTTGAATGCTCTGAGAACAGGTGTAACCCCTGTGGAAGTTCAGGGCAGGGTGTTCAAAGCAGAAAACCTTGGGGCTTAACTCCCCCACCCTGCCCAGCCAGGCTGCTTTCAGGTCAGAGGGACAGCCTGAATTTCACCTCCCTTTCCCACCTGTGATTTTTTCCACTCTCCAGGAAAGCCCATGAAATCCCCCTGAGGCAGAACTGTTTCTGTTACCTTCTGCACCTTAATTCTTATTTAATTACCTCTTTTCTGTCACTAAGTGAGACCGGTCTCAGCCAGCACAGCCCAATACATGACTTGTGCTCAGTGGATATCACACACATTCCACAACTTCTGAAATCCCTGGTTTCTTTTCCAAGACAGAGCCCTGTCTGGGTAAGGCAGGGCCAGGCAGCTGCACAAAGCAGCCCCAGAGGTGCTGAGCTGGTACAGTTGAGTGCATGTTCTGGTCAGACAGCAGCTGGGGGCTCAGTCATGGCTAAAACATGCCTGGGTGACTTGGGAAGGGAAAGCCACAGTGACAAAAGGCCGTCTGAAATTCCAGCCCTGCTCCAGTCAGAGCTGGTCGTCGGATTCATTTCCTCAGGGATCTTCACCTCTCCAGGGGAGCAGCATCAAGCACATCTGTCTGTGCTGTGAGACAAAGTGAGCAGCTCAGACTCCTCCTCTCTCAAATGCCTGTCCAGGAGCTCCCTGCCTTGGAACAGGGCACGTGTGTCCTTGGGAGCACAGCAAGAGCTGAGGACGAGACTCTGCTTTTGCCTGCTCAGCTCTGCAGGGGTAACCAGCAACAGCCACGGGTCCTTGGCATGGCTGGGGTCACAGGATGGAGCAGGGAATAGTGCAAGGACTCGTCCTGAGAAGTTGGTGGGTGCCTGAAGTGGCTCTGGAGCTGCACCAGCCTCAGTCTGTCCCCGCACACCAACCGCTCTTGGCTCTGCACCGCTGAGGGCTGCCACGTGTCAGCTTCTGTCACGGGCTGGGGGCACCCCCAGGAACCCCAGGGAGGGCACAGGGCACCCCTCCTTCTGTCCTTCACCCCAGGGGCTGGACCCTGGGGAGCTCCAGGGGCTCGTTGCCCCACCTGGGCCAGCCACACTCTCACACTGGCACAGCACAGCTCATTTCAGCTGACACAGGTGGCAGTGGAGAGGCAGCTGCAACAGGCCACGGGCTGGGTCCTTCTGCAGTCAGTCCTGAGCTCTGGCTGCCAGGAAAGCATTCCCTTCCATCCTGATGTGGCACAGACCAGTCAGACACAGGACCAAAGACCTGAAGGCCCTGTGCCCAGTTTGGCTCGTACAGGCTGACATTTGCAGGTAAATAAGCTCCCAGAAGCCAAGAGGGACTCAAAGGAAGGCATAAGCTTTTGGTTTGAATAAATTATGTTCGATTGTCTGCTCCAGAGCTCTCCTGGGCCCCTCTGGAGCAACCTGCTCCCTGCCACGTTCCCCTCACATCTCCACGGCATGTGGACCCTCAGCAGGGGCTGAGCTGAGCCTCTCCCTGCTGCTGCCTCTGCACACCCATGGAAGCTTCTTTAATTTGCCTCTGTTGGCCTTCACTGGTGTAAAGTGGTGCTCACCTGTGCTTTTGGGAGGGCTGTGTGTGGCCAAGAGCCTGGCAATGGTGGTTTTTCCACACCTTGTGCTCTTGCTCTCTGGTAACAACTGGGGCACACACAGCAAATGCCCACACAGAGCAGAGAAATGGCACCTGCCCCCCAAAACAGCAGTTCTCAGGTCACTGGAAGCTGCTCAGAACACAGTCCATAAGGACAAGACCCCTTTGGACGTGGAGAAGTTTGGAAGGAGTCTGTTGTGCAGCAGGTTTGGCTGGACACAGAACAGGGAAGGGTGTTCTGCCTGTAGGGCTGATTCCCACTTCCCAGGGTGCTGCTTCCCACTGGTTTGTGCTGGAGCCACCCTTCCACCTCCTGCTGTGCTGCCCAGGCCAGCTCTGCTCCCAGGCTGGTTTGAGCAGTCTGTGCCTGCAGGGCCCCGAGGGCACCCCGAGCTCCCGGCACAGGGGGGAGGGCACCCACTCTGCTCTGCACTTAGACAGGAGACCAGCACTGTCCTCTCCCAGAAGGCAAATCCTGTGGTGCTGCCTCAGTGGCTCAGCCAGACATGGCCAGAGAGACCCCAGGGACATCCAGGAGCATCCAGGAGCATCCAAGAGCATCCCCCCCGTCAGAGGCACAGCCTGACCTGGCACTTGGACACCTCTGCAGCTCCAGCTCAGAACCAAAGCCGAGTTTCTGCAAGCCTGACCCAAAACCCACCCTGTGTGCTTGAAAAGAGGCTGTTTGTGACCTGTTTCCATGCCTTTATCAGCTGACTGGGATACAGGGCAGGCACTTGAGAAGGAAAGCTGGCTCGCCAGGATGGCCCCTTCAGTGCTGAGGAGGTGACCCGGCCCCAGAGGAAAATCAGGCCCACAGATCAGGCAGGACAGGACTCCTTCCCTCTCCTCAGTCTCATTCTTTATTGTTTAGGCCAAATGAAGCCTGTTCCCATGGTCCTTACGGGTTCCTGTGGAAACAGGCTTAAACAAACAAGCTGCTGGGCTGTGCCTGGCCGGGGAGCAGTAGCCCAGGGTGCTGCAGAGCCCAGACACACTGGGGCTCTCCCAGCAGCCCCCCAGCCCAGGGCTCAGCCCAGGCAGGCTCCCCAGGGCTCTCCTGGAGACACACACGATGGGTGCCAGCACAGCAGGACCTTCAGAGTGTAGGAGGGCAGCCAGACCCTTTGGTAAGGACAAAATTCCCTGCACAGACAAACCTGGGCTGCCCCAAAGTGCTGCTGCAGCTCCTGCCAAGAGGAGCAGTCAGCAAACCTGCAGGGATGCAGCTGAGCCCTCCCTGCTCCTCCCATCCCCTCTGTGCCCAGCACTGTCCTGCACCAGGGAGAGGTCCAGGGCAGGGGGTGGCAGGAGCCTCTCAACCAGAGCAGGACAGGGATGGGACACTGCAGGGGATGGCAGGAGCCTCCCAACCAGAGCAGGACAGGGATGGGATGCTGCAGGGGATGGCAGGCTCTGGCAGCCTCCCCCTTCACAGCCAGGGAGTCACTGTGGGGAAAGATCTGCTGCCTCCCCTCCCTGCTGGTGCCAGAGCTCAGACCAGCCTTCTGGAGCTCCCAGACGGGTGTTTGTGCCCCTCAGCACTTGGGCAGGACACAAGGATGTACCTGAAGTTGGGTTTGTATCCAGAGCTACCCTCCAGGGCTATCAGCACGTGGACACTGGGAAAACCCACCTGGAGCTACAAAGCCCCCTCTCCAGCAGGAGAGCAGTGCAGGAGCACGGCCAGGACAGGCAGAGTGGCCCCTGTGGTCCATGGCCAGACCATTCCACTGTAAACTGTGGCAGGGGCTCCCATTCCTGCTGGAATTTCTTGTCCCCAGGAAGAGAGGCTTTCCCAAGAGAGGCTTTCCCAAGCCCAGCCTCTGAAATTCTCTTGGATCCAGCCAAGCCCCAGCTGGTCCAGCCTGAGGAAGCTCAAGGCCCACGTGCCCCACGCCAGGCAGGATGTTCAGGTTCCCAGAGTGGCCTCCCTGGGGACACAACATCGAACCTGAGGCTCCGGCCATCGCCCGCCGGAATTCCAGGGGGAGTTCAGAGTTGCACAAAGTGGGAATGACACACACGGGAAAAACTCCTGCTGAACCAGACTGGGAGGAGCCACAGCCTCTGTGACCCTGGATGTGCCAACAGAGAAGGGCAGTCCTCCTCCTCCTCCTCCTCCTCCTCCTCTGTGCCACTGAAGGCACAGCAGGGCAGACAAAGCTGGAGCTCAAACCCTTCCTAAACCCTTTTGCAGCCTAAAATCTGCCCCACCTCTGTATCTCACACTCGCCCCTCCCCTTTGGCGTGTCCCAGGGATGTCATGGCCAATGTGGACAAGCAATAAACCCAGTAATTAATTTGTAGCTCCTTCCCTTTAATGCATCAACTGGATGGGACCAGCTGGAGTTGCACTGGGCACAGCAAAGCTGCTCTGCTGCAGGTGTGGGTGGTTGCTTTTAGTGCAAGAAAAAAAGAACTTCAGCAAGACCTGGGCTTTAACACCGTGGAGCAGCGACCCAGAAACACTTCTCTCACTGGCAGGAGCAAGCAGGGAAATGTTCAGCTGGGACGAGGACTCCCAGCCCTGGGAACACTGCTCTCTGTGACTGCTTCTTTCAGCGGCTGTGGAGAGCACTGTGGACAGTCCCATTCCAGAGGGAATTCCTGCCATTATTCCATGGGAAAAATAGAGGAGGAACTACAGCTGCTCCTGAGGCCAGCCAGCCTGTGGATGCTGCTTCCCAGCGTGGGAATGGGAAGCCAAGCCCAAAGCAGGGGGTCCTGGGTGCCCCACAGGCAGTTTCAAAGCAGGACGTGATGTGGCACAGACCCTGTGCCTGCCTCCCCCAACTGGGTTTGGGGGTTCATGCCCGGCCTCTCGGTCCCTCAGGAGCCACAGCTTGCCCACAGGTCCAGAGCAAGGTTGTTTCACGGAGAAACAACAGCCAGGACCATTTCGGTGCTGCCCTGAGCCTGAGCCCAGCCTGCCCAGTGTGTGCTGATGGAGCTGTACAGAGTGTCCCCAAAATACCATCTCTGGCTCACCCACACCCAACCCCCCCCGAGGGCTGTTTGCAGACTCCCCCCGCGGTCCCAGAGGCGCAGAGCAGGTGGCACTGACTCCACAGTGGTTACAGAGGGGCCAGAAAGAGAAGGGGAGCTCTGCCAGGTCACACATCCCTCGGGAGCAGGGATTAACCCCCCGTGGGCTGAGTTTGTCCTGTAGTATTTCCCTTACAGTGGGAAATCCCACCAAGTCTGCAATCTTACCCTGCACACACAAAGTCCTTCTTTGTATCACCCAGAAAGCCGATATCCCGAACCCCCTTATCTCCAGGGGTTTGCACCCCCCTCCCCTCCTCCTGCCAGGGCGACCCCAGTGCCAGTTTGTGGGTGCTGGACGGACCCCCCTGGCCAGGGCTGGAACCAGAACGTGCCCCCCCTGCTCCCAGGGCTGTTGTTTTTATGGCTGCCTGTCCTTTTTGCAGGTGGACCGGATCACTGCCTCCAGAGACTGAGCACGAGCCTCGCCGGAGCCCAGAACGGGAGCCACCTCGGGGAGCCGGAGCTGGGTGAGCTGGGACAGCCAGAGCTGGCCCTGGGGACACCAGCCTGGGCTGCCACCGGCCTTGGGGTGACACTGGCCCCGGGCTGGCAGCATTCTGGGGGTGACACCAGCCCTGGAGTGACACCGCCTTTGGGGTGACACCATCCCTGGGGTGACCGACACCATCCCCGGGGTGTGGGTGACACCAGCCATGGGCTGCCACCGGCCCTGGGATCACAGCAGTCCTGAGCTGACACCATCCCTGGGCTGCCACCATCCCCAGGGTGACACTGGCCCTGGGCTGACAGCAACCCTCGGCTGACACCAGCTCTGAGGTGACACCATCCCTGGAGTGACTGACACCAGCCCTGGGCTGTCCCTGGCCCTGGACTGACACCAGCCCTGAGTGACACCAGCCCTGGGTGACACCATCTCTGGGTGACACCATCCCTGGGTGACACCAGCCCTGGGTGACACCATCTCTGGGTGACACCATCTCTGGGTGACACCATCCCTGGGTGACACCATCTCTGGGTGACACCATCCCTGGGTGACACCAGCCCTGGGTGACACCAGCCCTGAGTGACACCATCCCTGGGTGACACCAGCCCTGGGTGACACCATCTCTGGGTGACACCATCTCTGGGTGACACCATCCCTGGGTGACACCATCTCTGGGTGACACCAGCCCTGGTTTTGCCCCGGGCTCAGCCCAGGCCCCACTGAGGCAGGGATGGCATCCATCAGGTCCCACCTGCTGTGCCCAGCTCAGAGTCCCCAGATGTGAGTGTTTAGCACTGAACAAAGGCCAGAACCCCCCTCTGGGGAAGGGGCAGAGCCAGAGATCCCCCAACTCGCTGGCTGTGTCTTGCACTGCAGTTCTTGGCTTCTTTGTAGGTTTGAAACAATAAAATTCTCCAAAGAGTGTCTCGATTTTTCAAGCAAATGCCAGAAGCAGAGTGTTCTGCTTTAAAGATGCCAGTTTGTCTGTTCTTGGATGGTTTCTTCCCTTCTTGGCTCCTGCAGCCCAAGGAACAAAAGCCGAGTTCAGGACTCCCCCTGCTCCCCCTTCCTTCCCTGTTCAGTGACAGTGTTGGTGGCTTTGACCCAAATGTCTCTCCTGCCTGTGAGTGTGGTGGGGTTGTGTCTCACACAGAGAGCACGTGAGGGCTGGGCCTTTGTCCTGCTGGTGACTCTGTCACAGGAGCCTGGCTGGACAGTCCTGCACCTCATTCTGGACGTTCAACACACCAGATCCATCTGGCCAAAAAATAAACCTCATCCGACTCAAAAACCTGCTGAAATGTCCCTGGCAAGGTCCTGGGAGTGGAGAAAAACCGTCACCTTTCATAGGATTGGATTAGAGAGCTACAAAAGGGGTGCCCAACGTCACTCATGGACCCAGGACACAGCCAGGGCAAGGTGAGGGACTCAAAGGGGCAGGGGCACAAAGCTCCCAGTGCCTTGAACCCTTGGGATGTGGATTCCTGCAGGCAGAATAACCCCAGATGCCACCTGGCCCCTGGTCCCAGCTCATCCCTACCCCAGACACAACCAGGGTTCACCAGAGCAGGAGCTGTGACAGCCCCTGGCACTTGGGTGACCTTCAGGGTGAGCTTTGCAAACAGACCCGTGGCAGTGCCAGCAGAGAGGGGTGGGGGCCACGCTCCAGGGCTGCCCACAGACCTACTGCCACCACCCCCAGAGCAACCTCTGAGGGCAGGCTTTCCAGGGTCCCTGTTCTCATGGATTCATGGAATTGTTTGGGTTGGAAGGGGACCTTAAAGAGCAGCTTGTTCCAGGCCCCCTGCCATGGGCAGGGACACTTTGTCTTGGCCACCAAAGCACGGGGCACACAGCCTGAGCATCCCCCAGCACACTTGGCTCTGCAAAATCCAGCTCTGGAGGGTATGGAAAATTCCTGGAACACGGGCCATTTGAGTTATAAACCTTCTTTATCCCGGTTCAGTCAATATGTCCTGGAATATGGGGGGGGAAAAACCCTAAAGTGCAACAAATGAACACACCAAAATACCTCTTGCACTCTGGAGCTGCCCCAGGAGCTGGGCTGGGCTGGGCAGTTGTGCCCCAGATCAAGGGCACACGAGGGATTAAAAAGCTGTGCAGACAAAGCTGGTCCTTCCTCAGAGGGCAGAGAAATGTCAGTTCCAGCAGCACTGCAGAGGGAAATCTGCTGAAGGCAGGGGATGAGTTCCCTGCCTGAGCCCTGTCCCAGCTCCCAGGGGACACTGCAGGGAGGGAACCTTCCCAGACCCTGGGCCAGGCTGTGCAGGGGGAATGAGAGAGGGTGGGCTTAGATCAGATATTGGGAAGAAATTCCTCTCTGTGAGGTTGGTCAGGCCCTGGCACAGGTTGGGCAGAGAAGCTGTGGCTGTCCCTGGATCCCTGGAAGTCTCCAAGGCCAGGTTGGAGCACCATGGAGTAGAGGAAGGTGTCCCTGCCCATGGCAGGGGGTGGGAGTGGATGAGCTTTGAGGTCCCTCCCCGCCCAAACCATTCCATTTTGCCATGAAGGACAGTCCATCCCACTTGGACATGGCTCCACATCAGCCTGGAACAGCCTCACCTTTCCTGCCTCCTGGGCAGGAGTGGGGCTGCCGTTTGCCAGAGCCCCATTTTAGGGTAAGGAAGTGTCTCTGTGAGTTTGTCCTGTCCTGCTTGCACTGTTTTCAAACCTCACATACAGGTCTGAATAAACCAGCAGAACCCCACTCCATGTGCAGAGCCAGAGAACCATGGCAGCTGATGATCCTGGGGGGTTTTCCAAGTCCAGCCCTCGTCCCTGTGGCACAGGATGGTCCCTGGCATCTGAGCCCGGCAGGAATCAGCTCCTCTGAGGCAAAGGCACTACAAAACCTGCCCTAGAACCAGGCTGTGTGCAGGCTGCACCAGCCTGAGCTTGACTGACAAAGCAAAGCTGGGGAAAGCCTTGATGCTTCCCCACAAAACTGAAGCACCAAGTGTGTCCAAAGGCTGATCCAACCCCTGCACAGCATCACCAGCAGCTCCACTCCTGCTGCAGACTGGGGCAGCTCCGCAAGAAATCGCTAACTGGGACAAC
>JAWWES010000059.1:582742-679864 GCA_035583135.1 Lophotriccus pileatus
TGAGGGGGGATACGAGTTGTTGAGGGGGTACTTGGGGGGGGCCTCGGTGTTCTTCACTCTGGTAAAATTGATGCAGCGGCCCTGAAATGAAAGGGCAGGGGAAAACAGTTACCAAGTGAGGGAACACCCCCCAGTTACCAACTGAGACATCACATCCCAGTTACCAACCGAGGGAACTCACCCCAGTTACCAATTGAGACATCCCATCCCAGTTACCAACTGAGACACCCATCCCAGTTACCAACTGAGACATCCATCCCAGTTACCAACTGAGACATCCATCCCAGTTACCAGCTGAGACATCCATCCCAGTTACCAGCTGAGACATCCATCCCAGTTACCAACTGAGACATCCATCCCAGTTACCAACTGAGACATCACCCCCCAGTTACCTACTGAGGGAACTCCCCCCAGTTACCAGCTCAGGGAACCCATCCCAGCTGAGCCATCTCCAGGCTGTGCCCAGATCTGCCCCCAGGGCTGGTGCTCCGGGCACTGCCCCTGCCCCTCATTCCCTCACACAGGGGCTGGGAGAGCAATTCCTGTGCTGAGCAACTGCGAGGGGGAAACCCCAACAGCAGCTTTGGCTGGGGAGGAGGATGAAACCTCCCCCGCTGTTCTCGCGCTCCAGGATCTTCCCAGCAGAGCACTGGGCACTCCAGGTCCTGCTGATGCTGCATGAGGCTTTACCACAGAATCAGGGAATGGTCTGAATTGGAAGGGACCTTAAACCCCATCCTGTCCCACCCCCTGCCCCGGGCAGGGACACCTTCCACTAGCCCATGTTGCTCCAAGCCCCGTCCAACCTGGCCTGGGACACTTCCAGGGCTGGGGCAGCCACAGCTTCTCTGGGATCCTGTGCCAGGGTCTGCCCACTCACTGAGTAAAGAAGTTTGCCTTAATATCCAGCATAAACCTGCTCTCCACCAACCCCCCTCGTCCTTGTCCCCCATTCCCATGTTTCAGGGCTGGCCCTACAGTCTGTGCACAGCCCATGGTCTGTCCCTGCACCTGCCTCTTCCCTCACCTCAGCCTTGACCTTACAACAGCACAACATCTGGGCTTTGCCCCTTTGGAGCCTCTCTCTCCTTCAGACACTTGGCTTTGGTGTCCCTTTCCACCATTTACCAACCAGGCAAAAGGGAAGGTTCGTTTAACAAAGACAGTTCCTTGCTCAGAATTTTTCCTGAAATGCATCCACTCCTCCTCGGGATGTCTCAATACTCAAGTGCCAATAAACTGCTTTTCTCACTCTTCGGTGCTAAGCTACAGTTTGTTGTACATTTTTAAACAAAACCTTTGCCCTCTGAGCTGTTCTTTTTTTTTCCCTCTTTTTTCCTCCAAAGTTCCACCTGCAAAAGATCCCACTGTAAATACTCGAATGTCAGAATCAGCACTGTTGTATTATGGATTCATTCCTTCAGATATGAAATCATCCTAAAAGGCACCAGAGGATTTCTGAGTCCATTCTTTATTTTTTTGGACTTGCGAACATGGGCTTATTTTCTGTGTTTTCCTCTTTCCTCTCCCAAAGTAAATGTTTTTCCCGGTGAAAAAATGCCAAATGGAGCACTGAGCCCCTGCAGGCTGGAGTAGATCTGTTGGGGTAACAACATCAATCATTTAAATCCTCTCCAGCCCTTGCACAGGTCAGAATGTCAGCACCAAATGAAGTGCCAGAGGGAGCAGGAACCCTCCACACACCCTTCATCTCCAGAGCACAGCCTGCAATGAGCACTCCCTGCCCCATCCCAGAGCACCCCCAGCCCCATTTGCTCTCCCTGGGCTCCTGTCTCTGCTTTAACATTGTTTTAATGCACTTTGCTGAGATTTTAAGTAAATACTGTGGGACAGGCCTGCTGAGTGAGGCAAAGTCTGAACCCGACATTAACCAGTTCTACTCAGAAAAAAACCCAAAAATCATGAGAATGTTTTCCTTGTTCCAGTGCCACATCTCCTGCCACGCAGCTCCAGTCACTTCAGACCATTTTTTGCACTAGTTCTGTTTTCTTTATTTATGATGAGAATAAAATAAACCCCAACAAAAAGCAGCAGAAGTCAGAAACTGTGGCCAGAGAGCAAAGAGCTGCAGTTGTTTTTGTACAGAGAGATGCTCTGTCTGGATGCTCTGGGAGTGAGGTTATGGAGCTGCTGGTCCAAATGGGACTGAGCACTGCCCTGAGAGCATTCAGGAGGATGCAGAGAGGCTCAGAAATCTTTGGGTTTGGGGCTGGGGCAGGGCCTGAGGACTACAAGCCATCTGGTGCTCAAGGCACGGCTCAGAAGGGTAAAGGAGCATCCTGGGCACTGGCAAAGATTTGTTACTGGTTGCAGTCAGCTACGACCCAGTGAGCCCCTGCTCACCTGCTGCTGCTGCTATCCTCAACCAGAGACCCCTCCTGCTGCAGGACCAGGGATGCCTTGCAGTGACAGAGCTCTCTTTTCAAACCAAAGCTCTCTTTCAAATGAATTCTCCTGAGTCCTTGCTAACCGACACGGGCCTGTGCATGGCTGGGTCTGAGCACAAGCTGCTCACACGCAGAGCAGACACAGCACAGGGCACAGACATCAGGGCCACACTGACCCAGTTATCTCAGGGTCAGATTTGCCTCACTCAGCAGGCCTGTCCCAAAGCACTCCCTGAACATCTCAGCACGGGGCACCACCTCCCTGTGCCCACTGCCCTGTGCCTGATGCTGGTCTCGCTCCAGAGTTCAAACCTTCTCTCCCTAACGCAGGATGGATGTGCTTTTCCCCTCAGCTCCCACAGGCCATTCCCTGTCTCCTCCCATTTCCTCTGCTCCCAGCTCAGCTCTGCTGCCCTGAACTGCCAGTGACCTGTCTGGCAGCACGTTCTCCTCCTGAGCAGTGGGACCTGCAGGGCATCCAGCACGTGTGGAGGGCAGGGACACAGGGCAGGCTCCCCCTCCCTCCACGAGAGCTGCCAGACCGAGGAGCTCTTGGGTTTCATCGCTCCACATTCCTCTCACCCAGATGGGGGAGAATCCAGAGAGAACTTCGCAGTCCAGATGGACTGAGATGGACTTTGGCAGCTCCACTGCCTCAGAGGAGAGGGGGAGGCCAACAGCTCCTCGGGGAGGAGAACTGTCAGACTGAATAACCAGGAAACAAATTACTGTGCCCTTGTAGAGAAAATATTTTGCTGGTGCCCTGGGTACAAATGCAAAGCAGGTCCAGGAGGGAGAGAGCTCCTTTAACCAAGAGCTGGATGTTAACCCCTTGTATCTAGCAATATGAAAACAAAAGTGCAGAGGTCGTGCCAGCAGAGTGTGAAACAAACAGTTTAACCCTCAAGCTCTCAAGGGCTCAGCTCTCTCTGAAAAGTGTCCAGACATGTTTTCCCACCTCCACTCACCCAAAGGGGGGCCTGACTCACAGCTGGGCTTTGTATGTAAATTGCAGGAGGAAAATAAACCATCAGCATCCCTGACCTGCTCCAGTCAGCGCTGTTTGATCTGGAGAATGGTCTGGATGAAGAGCAGGTTGGTTGGATCCTCACCCACCCACCCAAGGCTGTCCAGGGCTCCCCACTGCCAGCACAGTTCTGTTCATCCCACAGATAATAGAATTCATGTGCCACTAACAGATCCTCTAAATAAAGGGCCCCAAATGCCTTGCTCAGTCTTGTGGTCAGGATGCAAAACCAGTGGGAGTGTCTGAGGTGCTGCAGGTAAGAGATCTCTGCAATCAGTGGGACAGGGACACAGGGATCACAGGCTCCCAGGGACCTTCCCACAGCTGGGATTCTATCAGGGTCTCCATGACCAACAGTTGGCAGCCCCTCTTGGCTCCCCACCAAGGTTCATCACCTCCTTTAGGTGTCCAAATGTAGATGGGGTGGATGTGGAAGATGGTGTCAGAATATCCAGGAGGCAGGAAATGAACCCATTTCCACTGACTGCTACTTTGCATCCTTCAACAGAAAGTCACCTTCAATCCCAGGAGAAAAAACTCCTTAAAAAGGTTGCATCAGAGCTTTGAGAATGAGGAGCCAGTTCTGAGTCTTTCTAGCAGGGGGACAGGAGCTGGAGATCCAGGATGTATGAACGTAGGAACAGGCTGGATACTAAAAGGCTGCTGTGTCCAATGCCTTGGCTGAGTTTTATTTCCCTCTGAGCAGCCACAAACCCTTCAGGGGGGAGAGTCCCAGCTGTGCCTCAGGAGAGCCAATTGAAGCAACATGGAGACATTATTAGAGCTGAAATTTAGTGGAATCAGCAAAATCAGCAGGGGCAGCTCACGCTGACATTTTTGGTTGTTCTTCTGGGGAGCAGCTGTGTGTGCCCACGGACACTGGACCATGGGGGCTGTTTCTCCTCTGTCTCCTGTGTCCCCTCTGCCTCCTGTGTCCCCTCTGCCCAGGCCCCTGCCCCATGAGTGCCGTAGGGTCGCACACTTGGTCCAAGCCTTTCCTTCTGTCCTTCCCATCTGGCTGACTGAGGAGCCCTGCCCGGGCTGGGAGGGCAGGCTGGGCTGTGGGGCTGTGGGGACACGAGCCTGCAGAAGCTGGGGCTCAGGGTGGTGGCTGCTGTTCAGGAGTGTTGTTCCTGACAGGGATCTGGAGGCAGAGGTGCTCGGAGCAGCAGATGCCTCAGCCAAGCTGTGGCATTTCCCAGGAGCCCCACAGCCTCACCCAAGCCACTTCCCACCCCCTCCTGCCTCCCTTTCTGCCTTTGACTGAGTCTGCAAACTACCAGGGAGATGGACTGTCCCTTGGAGCATCACACTGGGATCCAGTGTCGGGAAGGATGGACTCTTCCCCTGGGATGCTGCAGGATTTCTTTTCTCCCTGACCAGCCCTCTGGCCCTCATCCCAGCAGGGCTCAAACCAGGACAAAGCTTTTTCCTTTGTTCCCTTCCAGCCCTGCTCTCCGTGGTTCCAGCTGTTGAGGAACAGGCTCACACATGGCACAGCAAAGAGGGAATTCAGCAAAGGGAAGTGGGTCCCAGAGCAGGGACGTGCCCTCCACGATCTCTCTTTAACAGACAAAGACAGAGCACATTTTTCTGGAGCAAAGATGAAAAATGTTTCTGTTTTTTTTGGTTTCCTATCAAGCTGGAATTAATACCTGGAAAAATATCAACACTTTAAGACCATAAAACACTGGGACTGGCTTCTTTTGCCTGGTTTAAAGAGAGGCCCTGGAGAAGATATGATCCTTAATTTTGTTTTGTATGGGTCATTCGTAATTCAGACTTTCCATAAACAATATCCTGGTTTACCCTGTTGTTATGAAAAGGAAGAGAGAGAAATAAAAAGAAATACAGAAATAAAGAGAAGAGAAAGAGAAGGAAAAGAGAGAAAAAGGAAATTTAATAATCAGCCTGTGATTTGATACCTGATTCTGACTCGAGCATGCACAAAAACTTGAGGACATACTGGGCAATGAAGTAACAGGCAGCCATTAAATCTATTAAATAAATGTGAGAGTTGTGCCTGCAAAGGCAGGATGTGCCAAACTGCAGCTGCTACAAGGACAAAGCACATCCATGACGGGAGAAACCAACACTCAGGTTTCGGAGGCAAATCCCCCTCCCAGGGATGGTTTGAACATGGTCCAGGTGTGAAACTCCCCCAGATGTGTGAGGTGATGAGTGGGGAGAGGAGGAGGAACGGAGTGGGGAGTCACGGAGGGTCTGGGAGCATCTGAGCCCACGGGGAGGGAGGCAGGGACTGACTGACTGACTGTCTGTCTGTCTGTCTGTCTGCAGAGCCAACCAGCACAGGCAGCTCACGCTCCTATCCTGTGGCTCCAGGGAAAAAAACTGCCCAGAGCCAACAGGAGTGGATCCTCTCCTGGGAAAGTGGTCCTTGCACAGAGCACTTTGCAAACCTCGCGCCCAAAATGCGTCCCTTTGTGCCTGGACAACGGTGGGAAAGACCAGGGTGAGGATGACCCTGAGTTTAACCCATATCTGCCTCCCCCAGCATTCAGGATCAGCACTGCTGGGGCAGCTCGGGGGGCTCCAGGTGGTTTTTCTGCTCCAAACCCCCGCCAAGGTAACCCCAGCTTCCCAGGCAGCTTCTATGACGGTAGGACTGTGAGCTTGGAAGAAACCCGAGCTGGCAGCCTGCTGCCTTTTAAATCACACGAGGGGGGCTGGAGACAGTTTGAGGAAACTGTTAACTGGCTCCTGGGCTTTGTCAGGCAGCCCCTTGGTGAGCTCAGCCTGTGTGGAGTGTCCTGGCACTGCCAGGAATTGCTGCCTCCCGCAGCAGGAGACTCATTCCCCGGCTACCTTTCGGGTTTTTGAGTCACCAACCAACCATTCAAACTGCCTCATTTTGTGATAAAACATCACTGCAGCAAAACCTGGCCCATCTGCAGCTCATTACTAAAGCCAGAGCCCAGAGCTCAGCCTTGCTCATAAAACCTGCCTTCCCAAGGTACTCCTGCCACCTCGGCCACTCCATAAACAATGAATTGGAGACTTGAGATCTTCCATCCCAAATTAAGAGAAAGACTTGCACTGATCAGGTCATCACCCCAGAGGGGTTCTAATAACCTGGGCTCTTATTGCAGAGGCAGCACTGAAAGCTGTGGGTGTTCTGGTTTATCTTAACAGAGTCAGTGAAAAGCACTGCAGAGTGAGAACCTTTGGAGCAAGAGCCTGAGTTTTCTCTTGGGTCCCAGTACCAGAAAAACAGAGTTTTCTGTTGGGTGTAGCCATGCTAGACTTGACTTTCGAACTCCCAGCAACAGAGAGGTACAAAATGGGGTGTTTTCTGCTGAAGCCAGTGAGGAGGTTTGGGGATTTACCCCAAATGAGAAAGATAAACTTACCAAAAGTAGTGACAAGTAACCTCACACATGGCCACTGAACTCCAGTTGTACCAGAGGCAGACAAACACCTTGCCTGAATTCAGCCGGAAAAAACAGCAGAAAACCCACTTTCCCCCATGCCTTGATATGGTTTGGTCTATTCAGATGTTAAAGCAATGTTTATATTTGTGTTTATATGATCCTGTTCTGTTCAGACAACCCAAAAGTTGCACTTCTTGAAGAACAGAGGAAACCAAACCCAGTGAAGAATTTGAAATAGTGAAGAGCTTATTTAGGGCACCAGTTCAGTCACACTGGCTCGTGACTAAAGCTCCCTATGAACACACCTGTGTACATCCACTGCATCTGAGGGCCCTCAGTGGTTCAAACCCCACTCCTGAGTTTCTCATCACTTCCCATCTGTGCCCAGCTCTCCAGACCTGCCACAGCCCTGAAAACACCCACTGCTCTGCCAGCTGGAGCTTGAGATCTCTGACCACACTGTGCAAGGACTGGACCAGCTGGGGAACCTTGTGGAAAGGGAACAATCAGAGCAAAGTCCTCCAAAAAAAGTGAAACAAGATGATACAGCCAAATTCGAGCGTGGGAATGAGCCGAAGTCTCCATCTCTGGCCCCTTCCAGAGTTCAGGAGGAGGGGGCATGTGCATATCAGCAACAGGCCTGATTGCTTCTGCAGGAGCTGGGTTTGGCTCATCTGTGCTGTGGGATGGGTGTCATTTCCAGGAAGATCTGCTCATTCTTCCCGCTGCCTTTCTGGAAAGAGGGAGCTGGTCTTGGAGAAAGCCGGGGTGACACATCAAAGGCACACCTCGCACCAGGCTCTGACCTCTCCTGTGGGGGTTCAATAACAAAACCTACTGGGTATGAGGAAAAGAGAGAAAAACTCAGATGAGAAAGGAAACACATTCTTTTGGCAGCAGTAACTGGAACAACTCATCAAGGGCAGTGGTAAACATCCCTCTGGAGAGGCAGGGATAGCCTTGCAGCCTCCAGAAATCCGCGATCTGAGGAGGATCCTTCTGGCTGCGATTTATTTTTGGGCAAAGAAGACAGGGCATGACTCAGGACAGGATCTTCCACGAGGTGCACGTCAGATGAACACAACTTGATGGCTGCTTTCACATTACATGACTCAGGACAATGACCCTGTGCAGTGCTGATGAAATGGGAATTACTGTCCACTGCAGATTGTCCTACCAGGGCTTCGTGAGAAATAATTCCCATCCCTGCAACCCCTGTGTGCTGGATTTGCCTTGGATCCCGACACCAGTCCTAAAGGCAAAACTTTGTGATTCTGCCTGGGCCGAGTCTTGCCCTGGCTCAAGGTTTCACTGCGATGCTCCTTTAGGAGCTGGGCTCTCCCTGGCTCAGCAAGAGCTCGTCCAGCTCAAGGGCCAGCTCGGCTTTGCTCTCCCAGCCCCGAGCAGCCTGGTGAGCAGATCTCCAGGCTTTTGGCTTTTGCAGCTCTTAGTTCCAGGAAAAAGAGCTAATGTTTAGGTTAACTTTTCCACGGCTGTCAGTGGAAAACCACACTGCACTGGTGCATGTGGAAAGGTTACGATCTGGTTCTCAGGCCCCTCACCACAAATCCGTGAGCTGGGGCTCAACGATGGGTTAAACAGCAGCTCCCTGTCAGTGCCTGTGTGGTTCGAGTCTGCAGGGGGAGGAACCACCAGGCAAGCAGTGACATGGCAAAGCCCAGGGCTGTGGGGTGACTCTGCACGGCTGGTTTTGTTCTCAGTCTGAAAAGGGACTGTGTCTGCTGCTCGAGGGAGGGGGATTTGAAACTCTATCTCCTGCTTTCTGTTCTTTGTTTCAGGAGGAGGTTTCTATTCACGACACTGAAATCAGACAATTGCTTTATATCCGAGTTTCCTCACCTCTAAAACAGGCTCCTAATTCGAAAGAAGGGAGGACCCCGGGGGAGTTTCCAGGATGACAGATTTTGGCTGGTGTGCTCTGTGATGTTCCCTGTTCATCAGTAATACCTGGCCACCCCCACATCACCCCTCACCGGGGCTACTCTCTAATAAAACACATTTCATGCCTTTCAGTGAACTCACTGCAGGTTTGTGTGGTACAATTTGCTCCTCAGCATCCAAGTATGAACTAACAGCTACAGCTGTTTTCACCCTTGGTGCAGGATATTTGCCCAGGGTCCTGCAGGTACTTCTTGCTCTCACACCCAGGATGGGGGTCTGACTTAGGGAGAGCCCAGGACTGAACTAGGCTCTAGTTTAAGTCATGCCTTGGGTTACAGGTAAAGCATCTGCTGCTGGTGCCTTGGTCTGTGTGCCTGGCAAGCCCTTGGTTGCTGATGTAAGAGCCAGGGTTCCCCTCACAGCTTCTCAGAGCAGATGGACCCAGATACAGTCCAAGTTTTTCAGCTGGGGCTGCTGCTTATTTTCAGGAATTCATTGCAATCCCACAGGAAACAATGACCTGGCTCTCCCATAAGGAGAAGGAGAGCAAGTCCAGCCCACTGCTGGACGCTGCAGGAGGGAACCACAACACAAATGCAGCATCAACATTCCCTCAGCAACAAACAGGCATGGCAGGGATGGGTTTCCTGGACATTCTCCCTGCAACTCTCTGAATTCTCAGAGAACCTGAACACCTACTGCAGTGTCTGCTGTGAGAATTCACACACCTGCACACTTTTCTGCATCTGGTCTCTTGGGTCATGCAATTCCACCCCCACAGCACAGAAATTACCTCCAGGAAGGGTTTTTACTCCACCAGTTATTTCATTTACCCACAGCTGCAGAACTACTCACTCCACACAGAGGAAAGTCTGAACGAGGGTGTTCCACTGGCTTGTTTTGCTTTTAAAACAAAGAGGAACCCCTCTTCTTTCTCAGCTCATTACACCAAGGGCTGCCCTTTCCATGAGCCCCACACAGGAATATCCCCTGAGCAGGGCCTGCCCAGCCCTCCCTGCTCTGGAAACCTCAAGTCAACATTACCCAGGCTGAGTTCTTGCCTCAGTTCAAATCATCCCTTGCAGTAAAGCTCAGCTTTTAAAACCCCTTGTGACAGTTTCAGGGCTGCACTAAAATCTGGACAAACCCTGTTTTATACAGATTCTCAGAGGAGCAAAGTGCCTGGGGCTAAGGAGGGTGGGAGGGGAAGAGGAACCAGAGTGGAAACACCAGCACCTGCCTCTGTACCAAGGGGGGAGGTGGCACTGAGTCAGCTGGAGAAACCCCTCCCATCTGTGTGCTTGCACCAAGACTTCTGTCCTCTGGCAAACAAAAATATATCCTGCAGGTTTGGCCCAGTTAGACACCCCTGAAGGTCTAATCCCCTGTCCCCCTGGTCCAGAGGAGCACTGCTCTGACCCTGCCAGGGTTTGGCACTCCCCCTCCTGCAGCCCAACCTCCAGAGGCAGTGCCTGCTTGGGGCTCTCACTCACATAAACACACACACAGTGCAGTTTTGGCTGGAACTCCACTCTGCTGCTTCATGGAGCCATGGAATGGGCTGGCTGGGAAGGAACTTGAAAGCCCATCCAGTCCCACTCCCCTGCCACAGGCAGGGACACCTTCCACCAGCCCAGGTTGCTCCAATATGGCCTTGGACACTTTCAGAGATGGGACAGCCACAGCTTCTCTGGGAATCTCATCCCAGCCCCTCCCCACCCTCACAGGGAGGAATTTCTTCCTAATTTCTTCTTTGGAAGCTGCCTGGAAACTGTGCTGAGGGAGAATGAACCAGCAAGAAAAGCTGTTCCTTGTGGTTAAAGGAGGATTTGAACTACATTAACAGAACATTCCAGCTGGTCTCGTAGATCCCCTGTTTAGTGCTCACAAGAATCAGTACCAGCACATTGTCCCAGTGTTCCTCACTGTAATTCCCTGTACTTGCTCCTGCCCCTTTCCTTGGAAGGGGGACGAGGTTCTGGTTTGATTTTTCACCTGGACAGCCCCTGGCACGCTGGGTCTGGTTTCAGCTGATGCCTGGAGCACAAGATCACACCACTGCAAAGACCAAGCGAGGTCCCAGGGTGTGTGGCAGCACTGTCCCCACCCTCTCAGCCCGGATTTAACCTCCTTCCATTTCAGCGCCGTGTGGGAAGTGAGAGACGGCGAGTTATTTCCCAGCTCGGTCTTTGCAAGCACACAGCATTCTGCAGCAGGCAGGGAATGCCAGAGGAGGGAGACTCGGGTTTCTGGGACTTTGGATTCGCTAGAAATAAGGAACCATTGACATTCCACGCTCAGGTGGTGCAGCAGCCAGTGCTGATCTCCTCTGTGAAACACCCAATTGAAGCAGATTGAAGGTTATTAAAAGAAATAAGAAGGGACAGAGAAGAAGGGAATTTTACTGTCACGTGGCAATGATTCAGGCTGGTTGTTTCTGTCCTCTGCGTATTTTAGACACAATAGTGGTCACCCACTCAGCTAGGGATGCTCAGAGGGATGTCCCATGAATTGTGGTCTGCTGGAGCAGGTCAGCTCCTGGCACAGGTGACAAAGGTGCTGCAGGGACAGACCTGGCAAAGGGATTCGTGTCTAAAATGTGCAGACCTGGACCTCCAGACCCTGAAGCTCTGCACCATCACCATCAGGCGGCAGCCACATGAACCCACAACGTGCAAACCCCTCCAGGTCCCTGCCAACACAG
This sequence comes from Lophotriccus pileatus, assembly GCA_035583135.1. Taxonomy (NCBI): domain Eukaryota; kingdom Metazoa; phylum Chordata; class Aves; order Passeriformes; family Tyrannidae; genus Lophotriccus; species Lophotriccus pileatus. The sequence continues at coordinate 594,176 of JAWWES010000059.1, forward strand.
CTGGCCCTGCCTGCTGCTCATCCCTTACCCTCACTGCTGACACCCAGCCTTCCCTCCCACAAATACACAAATCAGCTTCCTTTAGAGGGCAGGAAAAGCCTCTGAGAAACGCAAGGTGATTAAGTGGCTTGGTCAAGGTCACCCCGTGTGTCAGTGGCAGAGACACCTCCGGGCTTTGACTCCCAGCTTAACACCCAAAGCTCAGCTCTTCCCACTGCCCACAAACCTGCAGCTCTTTTGGGCATCTCAGCTCTGGAATTACAACAGCAGGATGCAACTAACAGAGCTATCCATCCCCACAGTGCTTTTCTGCAGTGAAGGGTCACACCATTTGGCTGTAAATGTGTCTTATTTCATACTCTGGCTGTTCTGTTTATTTTAAGACTGATTTTTATGTCAGCACATGCACACACATATTCTTCCTTTCCCAGTAAAAGAACAATTGTGATTACTTTAATGGGCACATTTTCATGTGTTTTGTGGCCTCACCCTCTCATCACAACTCCCCCCAGTCTCTACCAGAGCCCTGTCACTGAGATCCAACACAGTATCAATTTTATGTGATTCCAGCCATCCTGGTTCTGGAAAGAGCCCCTCATTCTGGAAAGAGCACCTTCATTAATTTAGGTCAGATACATCTTTACACATAATTACACATGGGCTGGTTGTACTTCTTCTCCATCTTTATGCCCTTCTGTATCTATATTTATCTATACAGACACAAAACAAAAATGCAATTAATGCGATAACAAATTAAAATATAATTTTTTCCATGATTGAAAAGTTCCTGGCCAAGTCTGAGCTTGAAACACATTTTAATAATCCCGTAACTTCCTGACAGAACAATGTTTAACAAGGAAATGCAACTGATACTTCAAAGAGACAAGAGTTGTCTGAGTCCTGTGAGCAATTTGCACAAATAAGCATTCCTGTGCTCCACTGTAAAAATGATAAAGTTCTCTAAAAAATGTATATATTTTTACATCACCCCATCTGATGGTGTTTCCAGTATAAAAATAACCTCATTAATGCTGACAAGAATGCAAACCTAGTCTCTCGAAAATGTGAGAAGCCCACAGGAATCCCATGTGACTCTCACTGCCTTGCCTTATTGGAACCATCTGTGTCTGCTGGGAACCTCAGACCATCTGTCCCCAGGTCTGTCTCCCAAAAAACCCAGAATTTCACCACCTTTTCATGCATCTCAGCCTTTCTGGGTGCATCCCTCCCTTTTCCTTTTGCTCTGGGATCCAAGGTGCCTTGTTAGAACCCAGGGCTGCTCCATGGTTGTTCCTGCACGGGTTGCCATGTGGTGATGGGCTCTCCAGTTGCTGGAGCCTTCCAGGAGCTGTGGCTCAGGCTGTTGCCATGCTCTGGACAGGGATCCCTTCCCTTCTGGCAGTTCTTGGAGAGGTCTCAGCTCTGCCTCCACCATCCAGCCCTGCACCAGCACTCCCTGCTCAGTTATCCCAGAACTGTGCCTGTTGCAGTCAGGGAACAGCCCCACAGTGTCTCCACCTTCATGCACAGGGCACAAACAGCCAAGAGGCAAAGACAAGAGACTGTCTGAGGCCACAGGGAGGAGGAGGAGGACTGGAATCTTCAGTCCCCACATTATCCACCACAATGTATATCAACTGCAAATGTTTGGTCCCTGCCCTTGCAGCACTGTCTGATTACAGACTGGTGTGACCCTCAGGGCAGGGGACATCTTTCCTGACAAATCATGGATCTCTGGAAGCTGTGTGGGCTGCAGGAGATAAACAGCAACAATTACTCTGTGTGGGGTTTGAAGTGGAATCCGTGTTTCATTCTATGCGAGGAATCTCCGGAGCAGCTCAGCTCATGTGCTGGCAGGGGGACACAGCCACTGATTATAGCAAGGGACTGCTTATATACGAAAGTGATGTAACCCTGGGACTCAGTCCAACTCCTTTCCAGGCTCCAAAGCAAACAGAGGTGCCTTTCAGTTATTTTTCATCTGGCTTCACTCTTTTATCTTGATCAGTGGGTGAATTAAGGAGCCCATTCGACAACACTAAATCTGACTGAAATCTGCTGCCCTTTGTTCAGGAGAGAGAAGAGAAGGAATGAGGTACAAACTGCTATCTAACCAGCTCCTCCTTGTAGCTTTTAGGAATATCATATGGTCCAAGGCTCCTGTCTGCAAATTTCAAGCTGCTCTTCACTAGCCATAAAGTTTGCCTTTGGATATTTTTCCAGCCTGAGACTGCTCCGTGTGGTGGGCGCTTGATCCGGTGTCTCCGTTTGAGGCTGCTGGTTCCTGGGGGTGCTTCCCTAATCCCTGGCTCTCTCTTTCCCAGGGCATGCCCACGGCTGGCAGCTTGTGCAGAGCTGGCAGTGTGAGCTGCTGCTTTGAGCTGAGTGAGCCTGAGGTGTTTGTGTGGTGGATCCCCCAGAGCGGCCGCACGCTCTGACTGAACCGGGGCTGGTTGGTCTGGAACTGCCCCGGGACACAAACCAGAGCCCAGCATTGCTGAGGGGAGCTGGGATGGCAGGGATGGGTGACCTGGTCCCTGCAGCACCCTGAGAGAGGAGAGCAGGCAGAAAAAGCTGGAAAACTGGAGTGCCCTGCCCTGTGCAGCGAGACCTCAAAGGCTGCAGCCTCCTGCCCTCTGAGCCCAGCAGGGCTGGGTCTGCTCTGGGCACCAGGGCTGGAACACACCTCCCCTGGTTCCTGTCAGCCCTCCCACACCACTGGCTGCATCCCTGGGACCTGCCCAGGCCCTTTCCTGCCAAGGAACCCAGTGCCCAGGCCATACAACCACCACAAAAGTGCTCCTGACTTTGGAGAGCAAAGCAAAGCTGTTCCAAGGCAGAGAGGTTCCCAGAACTATGTCCTGGGTTGGAGACAGCACTAAACTGACATTATCAGACATCTGATAGAGGAAGGGTTGTGTTTATATGCAATCCAGAGACCCTCTCACTGTGATTTTGGTGAGAGTCTCCCAGCTGATGGCAGGGATTGGATCCAAGCCCACCCACCCCAGCCCTGACCTGCTGGGCAGGCAATTCTGGCCACACAAAACTGTTTGCACGGGTAGAAATTTCCCATCATTTCAGTGCAATATTTGCTCCTTTTCTTTTGCAGCACTGTCCTACAGACACAGGTCTCACTTCAGAAAGAATTTGCAGTGGGATTGCTCCTTTCCCTTGGTATTTTTGCCTTGCTGGGAAGGCAGACTGCTCTCTCTGCCCCAGGACTCTGCTCTGAGGGCACTGGCAGCTGTTTCCATGCTGCCATTCCCATCAGTTCAGCACTGACCTTCCCCCTGGATTTCCAGTCACACCAGAGCACTGATGTGTTTTATGAGATAATATTTGATGTTTGCTGACCTGGGAGAAGCCACAAGCCTTGGAGCAGCCTGAATCCTGCAGCCTTTGCATCCTAAGATGGGACATGCATTTAGATTCCTCTTAGAGGAACAGTGGCACAGAGGAGAGCAGAAGGGGGTTGGCAGGGATCCAGTAGGGCTGAGAGTGTCCTTCTTCTCTGAGCTGCAGATTTTGCAACTATTTGTACAGCCTTTTGCTTTTCTTTTTGACTAATTTGGCTCCCAGAGCACAGCTGAGTTTCTGGCAGTTCAGTTCACAGCAATATTGCCTCATCCATTCCTGGTCCCTGGCACAGAAGCCTCGAAATGTTATAAAGCCAACCTTCCTGATGCCCAGTAAAATCACTTTCTACGGCTACAAAGGAGAAAGTGAGGCAGGACAGACTGAAACAGCATCCAAATGATGGGAATGTCTGTAGAAAGATGGGAGATGAGTCAGAAATGGCACAGCTGAACCCAGTGCTTGAAAGCTGGATGCTTCTCCTCAGTCTAAATCCGAATTAGGGAAACAAAACCCACACATTTTTGCTGAATAAGAAAGCGGAAAAGCCGACCTAATTCTGCCATTTCAGCTGTGTAAACTGATGCAAGTCCCTGCAGCGCCTTACAGCGAGTTCTCCCACTGGTTTTGCCTGTGCTGCTGGGGGTGACATCACCTGGGAGTTATGTCACTGCTGCAGAGGGATAAACACAAAGAGCTCACCGCAATCTGAAAGTGATTAACAGCCAGGGGGCTGGTGCTCTGGAACACATGCTTGTTCAAAGCAGCCAAACACTCAGGCTCACAGAAGGAAAACAAATGTTCCAAGAGCACTCTACCCTTACAAAAAGGTCTGGAGGTGCTTCACATCTACACAGGGAAGTGCCCAAACACAGGAGTGAGCTGGAGAGAAGCAGGTATTTTAGCAGCTCCAGGCCTGGGTGCATTTTCAGCCAGTTCCTCTTGCACACTAAATTATATTGTACCAGGTCAGAGATCCTCTCTAGCACAACTCAGCCATAAAGGGCTTAATTTACTCTGAGGGTGGATCATAAAACACCTGCATGGGCTGACCCTGCTGGTGCTTGTTCTGGCAGCTGCACCAAGAGGAATTGCTGGTACCTGCTACAGTGATTCTCCCCAGCATAAATGGAAGTGGCATCTGCCACACAAATAATTTTAGCTTGTTGAGTCAAATAAATGATTCACAGGATAGGCTTTCTTCAGCCCCTGATTTCTGAGGGACAGTTCCAGGCACCAGCAATCTGCATGTTTGTTACCAACTTTTCTCCCAGAATTCAGGGTCAGTGAAGGCATTTTAGCACGTCTTTCCCCGGAAGGAATAAAATATTAAACCTTCTAATTCACAATGGGTCACTGGGCCTGTATTCAGTAAAACTCCTTACAGGGAGCCAAATGTTACAGACCTGGGATTCTCCACCCAAAAAATTGTTTCCTGTGCAGTTGAATTTCTTGAAGCCTTCACAATGTTGCAGTTACTTACACTTTGAGACAAATATATTCCTGAAGCTACTCCAAGCTCTGTTGTTGATCTGTGTCAGAGGTGTGGAACCGACTGCATAAGACATTCATATCACTGGCCCTGCACAGACACCCCAACAATCCTACCCTGTCCTCAGAGTGTTGTCCAAACCCTCCTGGAGCTCTGGCAGCCTTGGGGCTGTGCCCACTGCCCTGGGGAGCCTGGTCAGTGCCAACCACCCTCTGGGGGAAGAACCTTTCCCTGAGATCCAACCTGAGCCTGCCCTGACAGCTTCACGCTGTTTCCTTGAGTCCTATCAAAATATGCAGGAATATCCCTTCCTATTCATCATTCTCACTTCTGTAATGACTGAGAGCAGCTCTTTCCCAGCAGCAGGACTGTGCTGGGCCCTCGGGTGGGCATTTCTGTCCCAGCTCATCCTTTCACCTGCATCGGCCGAACCGCTCGAGCGGCAGTCGCACACAGCGCTGGCAGAGTGGCTGTTCCTGAGCTGGGCTGGGTGTCTGCCCTCAGGCCCACGTGCCAGGGCAGTCAGGAACCTCAGAGGGGTGTTCCTGTCCCTGCTGTGAGGAGATGTCTGAGCACAGTACCTTGTCTCCTGGCTGAGGGCGCATCACGGACACGCGGTCGTATCCTTTCCGCAGCAGGACCCAGAGCGCGTCCAGCTTCCCCTGGAACAAAAGGAACAGGGTGTCTGTTGTGCTCTGGGCAAAGTGCAGGGCAGGGACAACGCAGCTGGGACTCACACAGCTTTCACTCAGTCATTTCCAGGAGAAGATGCTGAAGAGCAACGTTTTCTCTCACAGGTGCTCGCTGCAAGCGCAAAGGAGCTTTCAGAGGTCTGAGAGACAACAGCATCATGTATCTGACCTTTCCAAAGGGACTCAGACACCACCTGGGCTGAGAGAGAGACCAACACCTTCCCAGCTCCTGACGCCATCACCAGCAAAATGCCAAAGCAATGCAGAAAGCGACCAGGGGAATACATGTGATGCCTGAGAGCTGAGGCAGAGAGCTTGTCTCTAGATCTGGGTGACCATCAGGACATGTTAGAAATAATTTTATGCCTCAAAACAACCCTCTGGGGAGAGCTGAGTGAGAAGCTGTCCCTCCCCAGCACCAGGGCAGCCCAGTGTGATGGCCAGTCAGTCCCTCCTGCCAGCCAGGGGCTCACGTCCCCGGCCCTCACAGCGGCCCCACGGCCCACCCCTGGTGCCAGCCCAGAGCTGCATCATTTCCAGGCAGTAACACTCGTCCTTCAGAGCCCTCCAGCCCCGGGAGCTCACAGGCAGCTGCTCCCCCAGCACCAGTTCTGAGGAGCTGCTCCCTCCCGGGTGGTCTCACCCCCAGCAGCCCCTCCCCAAGCATGTGCACATGCACAGACTGGACCCCAACGTGATGAAATGTCTCTCTGACAGCCAGTTGGGTGGATTTGTGTGGTCCCTGCCACTGCTGTGCTGCCTCCCTGCACTGCAGGCCGAGCGTTCAGCCCTGACAGCAACTCGGCAGCCACGCCAGACGCCGAGCCTGTGGTTGCTCTGCAAGGAGCTGAACATCAGAAATATCCACCCAGTCATCTGCTCTGAAACGTCCATCTGCTGCTGAGGGATTCCTGCTACATCCCCCTTCCCACAGGCCAGGCTTTCACTGTCACAGTGGGTGCAGCTCCTGGAAGACCTGCAGGAGGGTTTACAGGAGTGCAGCACCTTGGCTGGCTCAGTGGAAGGCCACAGACCTGTTACAAGCTCAAGACTGATTGATCAAACACTACTGCCATTTGATCCTCTCTCTGTTAAGACCACAATACCCAAAGATTTGTAAAAATTTCTGGAGAGGGCCAAACAGCATTTACTAATGTTTCCACAAGTATTGTTCCAAATGCTCCAGGTGCTGTGATAATAAATATGATCAACCCCACCCCCAGCAGTAACATTCAGTGCACTTTACTGTGGCTGCAGAGACAGAGGCAGGACATTCTGAGAATGTACAAAGTTGTTCTGTGGTGCAGAACTGTGTACCTGAAGACTGACCCCTGACTGGAACCTCCTGTCTGATCGCTCCCTGTTTCCTTGAAATAGAGACTACAACACTTCTGTGAGAGCAGAACTGCCTCGTGTAACTCTTGTGGGACGGGATTAACAAATGGAAACGTGAGCTGGGTATGCCAGAGGTGGCGGGAAAGAGGCAGGTTGTTTTCTGGAGAGCCTGGTCTGGGCAGTGAACTGGGAAGGCAGGAGCTGGGTGTTTGGAAGGCCCTCAGAGATCCCGCTTCCCTGGTATCCAAACTCTCCACGCACTCCATGTGTGCTCTCCTTTTCATGGGAGAATCTTTCTCTTCCCTTTTCCAGGAACCATCAGGGCCATAATCCTCTCTGAGGCCTCTATTCCTCAACCAGTGCATGGAGCCAATGGTTCAAAGCTTATTTGGGAGCTGGAGACATGGGTGGAGACCGACAGACACACAGAATGACTGCATAGAACTTGTTTCCATGGGATACTGGGAAAAGACTTCCCAAGGTGAGAGCCAGGAAAGTCTGTTATTCTCAAAGGAAGAAGCAAGAAACTTCTCTGTCAGATTCTTCTGCATTTGGACAGCAGAACCCCTTAGACTTGAGGGAAGCCATCCCTTCTATCCCAATCCATCTTTTCCCCTACAGCAGAGCTGGTGGAAGCTCTTGATCTCCTGTCCACTCTGACAACTTCAGAATTAAGTACCTTTTTCTTCCATTTTTCCTTTAGGAAACCAGAGGCAAGATGACAACTTTCCATGGAACAAAAAAAGTCCTTTTTACTCTGCAGCCCTAATTTCCAAGAACCTACCAGGATTTCTTGGGAAAAGCCAAGAGCTCCATCTTTGGGAGTCTGAATGGAGCCTCAGGGTCTGCCTGAGACATCTGGGTGGAAGGGAGGGAGCGTGCATATGGAAAGGATGATGTTGGTTGAAGAAATGAAATGGCAATGCATCCATTTGGAAATATAAACCCTTCTGTGCTCTCCAGTGGATGGGCTGTGCCTGTGTCTGGGAACTCCTCTGCAGCTGAAGCACAAGGTCACTTGGAGAAAAAAGAAAGGTCTGGAGGCAAATAAAGCCTTGAGTCCTACTAGATCTGAAGGCCAGAAAAAAGAACCAGTCAGGGCAGATGACAAATGAAGGAGGGCACAGTTACAAGCTTTGCTTTAACATGAACCCATTGTCTTCTGAATTCATGGTTAATTCAGCACCAGCAGCTCTGGTACCTGATCAGTGCTCTGAGACCTGGTGCATTGGGAAAAACTTCTTCACAGAAGGAGTTGTTTGACCTGGGCACAGGCTGCCCTGGGCAGTGGTGGAGTTACCATCCCTGGAAGTGTTCAAAAAACACATGTGTGTGGCCCTTGAGGACATGGTTTAGAGGGGAACGTGGTGTTGGTGCTGCATCGTGCTTGGACTTGATGATCTTAGAGGTCTTTTCCAACCTCTGATTCACTTCCATCCCCGTTTTGTGCTGTCCCTCCCTGCCAGATGAACTGAGGATTTGGTGGGTTGCTTAAGAAGTTTTTCGATTTGTCATTCTCCTTGGATTATCTGCACTGACTTTTCAAACAGCTGAAATGATGTTTTAAAGGTGGGATAATCCAGTTGGCACCACGCTAAGGAGTCACAGCAGCAAATCAGGATAACAGTAACAACAACCACAGTCTGTTAAGTATCAGCAGCCACATTTGGTAGCAAATAAATCTCTGGAGCATTTCAGAAAGGAATCTAATCCACTCTCAGCTGTCTGCCCGCTTACAGACATCACTCTGGGAAGATTAAAAAATAGAGGGAAGAAGAACCCCCATCATATAAACTCCAGAGGGCTGAACACTCCGAGCAAAGGCTGGTACTTTTGTGCAGCATGGAGAAGAGGAGGCCAGCTGTGGCCAGCAAGATGACTGGCCCTAAAATGTGAATTTCCTGGCTCTGTGTCACATTTGAGCTACTTCGTTTTGCTGTTCCTGAGGTTTAATTCATCGCCTTTCTCCTTTACCAATGATTTTTTCAAGCAGCTTGTTACATGCATCTTTATCTCACTCCCAAAGAGGTTTTTCCACCAGCCTGGTGGAGGGGGTGGAAATTCAACATCTCCTTTAGGCAGAGCAGCTAAGTGCACTTGGCTGGTGAGGATGAGGGAACATTCCAGCTGAGCATCAGGAGCCGTTTCCTGGTGAGACCTTCCCTGAACGATGCCCTGCGAATTCATCCCCAGGTGCTCACAGGACAAGAGCTTCTGCCAGCAGTGCTGAGGGATTTGGCCAGTCTTGCCAGTTCCCTGTGGCACAGCAGGATCCTGCTCCGTAGGAATTCCTGGTTCTCCCTGGTTTTGGTGAGTGCTCATGACTGCACGTGGAGAAAGTGCTGGATGCAGTTCTCCTGTCTCCATACACTGTCCCTTTGGGTGCAGCTCCACCAGGGGTGTGGTGCCAATTAATTAGTAGGTAAATTCCTGTCCAGGCTAAAAACTAATACTAAACGCTATCCAGATGTGCAACACCCCAAAGTTTGGGAGTGTTTGGATATGAGGCCTTGGGTTGGAACTGTCCTTTTCCTGTATGCACTTGGAATGGTAAATAAGAGAGATATTTCTAAAGGAATTAAGAATATATATCACCCTTGAGATACTCTTAATGTTTGTAGGCCCCCTTACAACTGAATCCTTGCTGTTATGGAGCAAAAGCTGTTCCAGAGTCAGAACTGAACCTGAGCCCTACATACATTGAATCTTTCCTCCAAGACTCTCTTGAACTTTGGAGAACTTCCAGCTGGGACACAGACCTGCAACAAATCTGACTCCTCTTTTCAGAACTGATTTCCCATCAAAATAAATGCAGAATAAACCCTGAAAAGTCACTGAAAGTCTCCTGTAATCCTACAGCTTGAATTGGGAACGGGGAGAAACTCAGCAGCCTCTTCTGTGGGAAAGGCCCCAGCTCTCAGTGAATGAGCTCAGTTGTCCCCATGTGGGTTCCAGCTGCCTGAGCAAGTATTCAGGGCTCCTGGAGCTCAAATCAGTGTTTCTGTCAGCTCAGTTGCAAAAACCAGCCCCACTGCGTCTCTCTGCTGAATGAGGTCACTTCCAGGAGCCCACAGGGGGAAACCTCCCAGGTGGGCTGGTGTGTTTTACAAATGCACTGGTGCAAAAGCACAAAGCAGCGCACTGGGGAACAAAGGAGCAGCTCTGTGGGACTGTGTGTGCTCCATTCCCCACCCTGAGCTCACAGGATTGATTCCAACTGCGCCAGTGTGGGATGAACAACCTGCATGGACACAGCTGAAGTCATTACAAGACCATTGCAAGGCTCTGGTTCTTGGATGACTCCCCTGTGCATCCTGGCCATTCCCAGCACTGGATCTGAACCAGCTGCAAGACCAAGGACTGGTTTGTTCCCCACAGGCTGCATGGGGAGAGCTTTGCTCCAGCTCAGCTCTCAGTTGCTCTGCTCTGCTCACTGCCACCCATTTGTGTCCGTGCGGACAGGCTGGGGAACAGCTGCCTGCCCTGGGGACAGATGGCAGGGCAGGAGAGTCCTCCCAAGTCCTGGGGTCACTGCTGTGCAGTTTGGATTGATGTGACCTGGCACTGGTGTGAATTTGACCTTCCACACCCGAGGCTCTGATTCAGCCCAGCCCTTGTCCTGAGGTGGGTGTGCTGCCCCCAGCAAGCCCAGCCCTGTGACCCCTGTCTGCTGGTACACATCCCTCTGCTGTGCTGCAGCCCTTGATCTGCCGAGGACAGCCCTCCCTGGGGACGTTCAGCAGCGATTTGCTTCCTATTCCCCCCCTCTTTCTAAGGAAAGGATTACAGAATCATGGAATTGCTGGGGTTGGAAGAGACCTCTGGAGATCATCCAGTCCAACTCCCCTGCCCGGGCAGGGTCACCTGGAGCAGGTGACACAGGAACACTTCCAGGTGGGTTTGGGATGTCTCCAGAGAGGAGACTCCACGCCCTCCCTGGGCAGCTCTTCCAGGGCTCTGCCACGTCCTTGGAAAGAAGTTCTTCCTCATGTTGAGGTGGAACTTCTTGTTGTTTAGTTCATGGCCATTGCTCCTTGTCCTGCCACTGGGCATCACTGAAAAGTCTGACAAAAATCCTCTTGACACCCTTTTGAGACATTTATGAGATCCCCTCTCAGTCTTCTCTTCTCCAGACTAACCAGGCCCAGCTCCTGCAGTCTGTCCTCATCAGAGAGATGCTCCAGTTCCTTAATCATCTCTGAAGAAGATGCTGTAGGTTCCCTACATCTCAGGGAATGTGCAGTGTGGAGTGCACTTGGGAGTGCAGTCCAGTCTGAAGGCACTTCACAGCAGCTGCTACAATGCTGGAGGAGATCAGGATCCTGCTCTGGCCTAGGGAAGCAAAGCAACCCCCACACCTGATCACCCAGGTGGGGAATCCCACCGCCCCACACGGCTCCTTCCCACAGCACATCCCTCGGGCACGGCTCCTCCAGCAGCACCAGCTCTGGGATCCGAGCCTTGGGTGAGAGCCCCCTCAGCTCAGATCTCCTGGAACCCACCCCCCTTTCAGCACATCCCTGGGCCGCCGTACCTTGATGGGTGAGTACCACTTGCGCGGGGAGGAGGGTCTGCGCATGCTGCTGGCCAGGCTGCGCGGCTCGGGGAACTCGTACTCCTGCTCCGGCATCTTCACCCGTGCGTTCTTGGCCTTCTCCAGCTTGGCCCCTTCCTCCGTGGAGCCCTTCTCTCCCCAGCGCACCTGGGAGGGGCGGCAGGACAGGTTAGAGCGGGACCTGCTGCGCGGTCACAGCCTTGTCTGCGTTTCCCCATGGGCGCAGCCAGTGTGCACAGGCTCTGAAGGGTGTTTCTAGACCACCCCCAAACTGTGAACTTCCCTTTCACTGTGATTTGTCAGAGAGGTGAGAGTGGGGAAGATTTGCAGAGAAACCAAACCCATCTCCCTGTACTTTGTACGGCAACGCTGCCCCTGTATCCCAGGCACGGAGCAGGACCTTGCCTTAGGACAGGAAAAAGATGATCCCACACCTCAGGAATCTATGTTTGGCTCTCAGACATTCCTATATAAAAAACCACCTTGGGCTCAGAGGTACCAAAAGAGCTTAAAGGAGTTTGTGCTCATCTCCTGAGTTCCTTCCTGGGTAAAGTGCAGGGGGAATCACAGCTTGGTCCCCAGATCATTTCAGATTCACGCCCTGGGATTGAATTACCTCCATCCGTTTGATGCCTCCAACTCCTCGTCCACCATAGTAAGAGGCATCTACTGTTGGCCATTTCTTCTTTGGAAGGCCATCATCATCTTCTTCCTACAGAACAGAGGGAAGGGGTGGCACTGTGAGGAAGGATGACCATGGATGGAAAGGAATAAACAGTCCCAGGCTGTGCTGAGCCTGCTGGAGCCAGGGCAGGCAAGGTCCTGATCTGTCCCTCTTAATTTTCCAGAGGATGTACACTCATGAAAAGAAAATGTTTCACGATATAAACACCACCACCACTTGAAAGGTGCAGGCCAGCTCCAGCACGAACGGGATTTTGTCTTTTTGTGTTGTTTTTTTTTCGGGAGACTGTCTTTCATCATGCTTAAATTCACGGAAGTAAATTGTTTCCAAGTTGCAAAATCACCGCAAAAAGCCACCAATTAACAGTCAGCAGAGCTCAGGAGCTGGGGTGTTGTGGCTGCAGGGCTGGGTGGTGTGCAGGGACTCACTTCTGCCATCCTTTCCACCTGTGAGTGGGGAGGCCCAGCTGCTGCTGCTCGTGGGCTGCAGGAACCCTGCAGGGCGCAGAAAAATCATCCTGTTGGAGTTCAGAGCTGACAGAGTGGGGGGAAAGAGCAAGACAGCAAGGACATTGGCTCCTGAGCGAGGGCAAACCAGGGATACCTTTGGGAACAACCCCAGCAGGAATGCCCAGCGTGGAGATGAGGTTTATTGGGATGAGCTGGCCAAGAGCAATGGGATGGAAAAGCCACGAGAACGGAATTAGCTCCTGTAATGAACTTGTGCCCCAGCTGGGGAGGCTGCCCATGGAAGCCCATGTGGCCTCAGGTAGTCCCGTGGCTTGTGCCAAAAGAAAATCAGGCCCTGTGTGACAAAATGAGCCTGAAATCCTGGGTTCTGCCCTCACACACTGCGGGCACCTCCAGCCTATGGTCTGAGTGATGACAGTCAGGTATGGGCAATGAACAGCTCCAGAAAACCTCCCTAAGTTTATTTAAAATGAGTCTGCTGAAGCTTTAGTGAGAGTACTGCATGCTTTGTACTCTGTGTTGCACTGTATATAGGGCAGGGTGTATGTGGAGCTCTTACAGTGCCTTTCCCTTTAATTTCTGCAGCTCAGGCTGTGAACTGGCAAAGCAGAAAAGCAGAGTTCATCAAAAACGTGAAGTATTTCCTGTGAAAAATGTGGAGAGAAAAGAAAAATGGTCCCTCTCTCTTTTTTCTTCTTCTTCTTTTTTTTTTTTTTTTATTTTTAATTTTTCACAGGGATTTGGCAAAACTCCAAAACTGAGGAGCTTTCCAAGACGGCAAAAGCCAAAAATACTTTGAAATTTGAACTCCTCAGTAGGAAAACTGAAAAAGTGTGTGTGGGGGGAAAAAATTCCAAGACAAACAACGCTTTTCATGGTAAGCAGAAGCATTTTCTGTTTATCAAAGTCCACGTAAATTGGGCTGCAAAATTTGTCCTGATCTAAAGGAAGAGTGAAGGTCTTTACTCTGTGCAGCTGACCTCCTTCTCTCACTCCGGGCAGAGCTGCTGAGGCTCTTTGCTGCAACCCAAGAACTTAATATCTCTGCATGAAGTTTTCCATGAGGACTTTTTAAAAAAAAAATGAATTGGAAGCAAAGCCACCTAAATATTTTCCTTCAGCAATTCTCTTTCTCTCTCTTCGGTTTAGCACAGACTGGACTTCTCACAACAGGAAATACCAAGGTTTAGGAAATCTTCCCCACAAGCCCTTAAAAGCCCTGCAAGTCCCTTCAGTGTGAGACGGGAGCCAGAACAACAGAGCAACGCTCAGAGAGACATCAGCGGCCACTTGAAAAAACAAAGGAGTCACAAGTTTTCTGCAGAATGAGTCTGTTTACATGTTTTCCAGGGCATGGGAGGTTTTGCAATACAAGCGAAAAAATAAAAACCCAACCAACCCAGTGATGTCCTGCACACTCGGGAGGAGCTGAAGGGAAGCAACTGGAAACTGGGGGTCGGGGTGGGGGGAAGAGCAGAGAAATGGGGAGGGAGAGGGAGACGATCCCCCTGTCCATCACCCCAGCCCAGTGCTCCCAAGGTCTGAGTCAGGGCTGAATTCTCTCATCCCGGCTCTGTTTCACCTGTATTTTTCTACCTGTGGTTGCACCAGGGTTTGCACCTGAGGCAGAGCTGCACCAGCAGCTCCAGCTCTGACCCAGCTGCAGCCTAAAAAACAGCCCTGGAAAATCCAAGTGCATTTAAGGATGCTGGAAACTGAGCTTGGCAACTTTCCACCCCCAAAATCTGCTTTAGATGGAGCTAGAGTTTCTCTTACAAAATAAGAAGGAACAGGACAGAGCTGCATTTCACAGTCAGAGCTCCAGATTCATCACTGCTGGATTGCAGAAAACAAAGATCCGTGTTTATCTCAGAGGCCAGGCCAGGCTCTGGATACTCTGACCCTGACCTGAGGGAACCTCATCTGTGGGTAACACAAGGATAATTCAGGCTCCACAAGGGACATCTGAACCACTCAGGGTAAGAATTCAAACTAAATTTGGCTAGATATTAAAAAAAACCCGCTTGGACAACTTACCCCTCTCCCCACTCTTATAATTATTTTCCCAGTTGTCTCTGCAATGCCTGAATTTTGTCAGAATTCAGCATTTACAGCGAGCTCTGCCTGCACCAAGGGCTGAGGCATGACAGGACAATCATCTCTCTGAGTAAGAGATGCTATCATTGAATTTTACAGCTGGGAGAACATGGAGGTGAATCCATTGTCCTTCTCCCAGTGCTGGCCTCATTTCCAAATCCCATGGCCACCTCTCAGCTGCAGAGGCTTTGAGGACACCTTGCCCTGTTCTCAGGGAACCTTTCCTCCTGCTCTGGAAGGTTTTCCTTGGCACATTATCCCCTGCCAGGCTGAATTGCAGCTGCATAATCTCATCACTTTGGGTTTTCCTACATCTTTTTGCCTCTCACTGGCCCAAACCTGCAATCCACCATCAGAAAGTGCTCACGGGTCACTGATCATCTCAGAGGAAACGTTCTCCTGGTGCTCTGCTAAGGAGCAGCTGAAGAAGGACCTCGTGAGGCACCAAAACACTCACACACAGGATCCCAGAGTGCTTTGGGTTGGGTAAGGTGAAGGGAATTACCACCAGTGCTCCCATGGCACTGTGATGTGATTTATCCCAACTTCCACAGCCTCTGTGCTGTGCTGGGCCTGCCTGGATATTTCACATGAAATCTGGCCATAAAACCCCACACCTTCATGGTGCAGTACCTGCACCTCACCTGTTGCCAAGAGCACCCCCATTTTTTTCTTTTCAGTGCCTTGTCTCTTGAAAGGTTCTTTTTCTCCTCCTCCCATATTTCCACAACTCACTGTAAAAGGGGAGCAGAGGGAAGGAAAAGCACTGGCACACCACTGGGGCCTGGCTTTATTTCAGGAACGGCAGAATAAATTTCCTGCCTTGGTGTCTACAAAAAATTCCTAGCAGATCCTTTCTCTGGAGCTTGCTTTGCTACCCCCCCCCAGCAAGGCTTTCCAGGAAAAGAGAGGAAAACAGTTTAGAAAAGAATAATGAACAGCAATAATGGAGCAATCTGGTCTGGTGGAAGGTGCAGAGGGGTGGAGTGAGATGGTCTTTAAGGTCCCTTCCAACCAAACCATTCCATAATTCCATGATAATAAGCGAGGGTTCAAGTTCAAGCATCTCCCCAGGCAGATGAATCTCTTTTAGTCATTCTCTGGCCTCATGAATGCTGTGGGAGAAATGAGTTCACAGCAATCAAAGTGGACTGAGCTGAACAGGGGGTTTCATCCCTTGGCTGAGCACCAGTGAGTTAAATCCTTCCTTCCCAAGCTGCCCCCAGCACAGCGACAACCGAACGGCCCCTTCTCCCCAGGCCTTTCCTGTGTGTGTTTGCTTTGCTGGATGTGGGTAAGAGGACAACAGACACAAGAATTATCCAATTACAGGCTGGTTGGTGGCTTGGCTCTGGTGTCACGCTCCAGGGCACAGAACAAACGGGGCTGAGAGGTGAGGAAAGGGAAGTTCAGCTCACCTGGACACCCTGCCTGGCTTTGCCAGCAAGCTTTGTGTCCCTGATCCCTGCTGTGGGAACAAGTGCTGCCAGGACAGGCCCAGCAGAGTGTTTTAGCCCCTGTTCCCAGGGCAGGGCAGCAGTGAGGACAGTGTGTGTCTCCTGGGGGTGCTTGGGAGGGCTCCAGTTTATGCACCCTCTGACTGCAGCCAGCCTGTCCCTCTGTGGGCCAGGCAGTGAACAGGGGATTGCTGGAAGCTGCAGAGCTCTGCAGGTTGGGATTTTTTGATGCAGAGGATGGGTTGCTGTTGTAGAAACAGCTTCAGCCTTGTGGTAAACTTCTGGGCTGAGCTGGGTAAGAGTCGTTCCAATAAGCTCAGCCTAAAGGTGATGGGACACATGAATAAAAGCGGCTGTGTCTTCCTCCAGCAGGGCTAGAAAAAGCCTTCCTATTCTCTGGAAGTAGAAGAATGTGGTTTTGATCCACCTTCAATGACTAATCTCAGGCCAGAAAGGTGCTCTCTGGCTCCTCAGCCATTCCCCTCTTCCGCTTGGCATTAACTCAGTCCTTCCTGGCTGTAAGTGAAACCATCTGTCCTGCTCTGGGCCCCACCTCCTCAGCATCCCGAGCTGCCCGAGCAGCCCAGGGGTGAGCTGATGACATTTGCAATTTCTGAATGAATTAATTGGAGGTTTGTAGCCAGAAATGATTTCCTTCACCAACAGCGAGCGTGTCTCCGATATGTCTCCAAAGGCCTTTAACGGGGCGTTCAATAAAAGCTTGGCTGGTCTGACACAGCACAGCTTTCCCCTCGTTGTCACACTGTAATGCATTCTCCTTGCCTCCCCTGGGCCTCAGCTCACAGATCTGCTGATGCAAGAGTTCCTCTTGGCTTTTTTTTTTTGGCCAAGGCTTTTGGGAGAGGAAGAGGAATGGAGGTGTAACCCTGCTGCTGAAGGGATGAGCCCTCTGTCATGCTGGAGGTCAGCAGGCTCTCTGCAAGGGGGAAGCACATCTGCCTCACCTGAGGAAAACTGGACTGTAGAATGTCAGCTCCATCTTCCATTTGTTTTGAGCAAAGTAGAAAATCTGGAGTGTCCAACCCTCTGTGAAAGCAGCACACGACTGCCAGTCCCTTTCTGTGGACCGACGTCTCTAAGAGTTCCAACAAAATGCATCTTTTCAGAGCTTCTGCTGTTTTTCCACTAGTGGGAAGCTCTTCTGTCTGGCAAGGACACACAGGACAGGTCCCAGCCTCAAGCCTTACTGATTTCTGAGCACTGCTCTGATGCTGAACGGCTTCTAAAGTGGGATGAACTGCATTTTCCTTTTGGAGAATCCTTTGGCTGCTAAATGTGTAAGATGGGCTTGAGGATAACTGAACACTGAGCTCTGGTGGGAAGTGCAGGTAAAATTCCACCATCAGAGCAGCCCCTGCAGTGGACACAGTGGATGGATGGATGGCCCATCCATGGAAGTGTCTAAGGCCAGGCTGACAGGGCTTGGAGCAACCTGGGATAGTGGAAGGTGTCCCTGCCCATGGCAGGTTGGAATGAGATGATCTTTAGGGTCCCTTCCAAGCCAAATATGCCAGGATTGCTGCAACCAAAACCTGCCATCCCAAGGAGCCCAAACAGAAGAACAGCCAAAAGAAGGTACAGATCCCCTCCTGGATTACAGAGGCAGCAGGTAAAGCACAGGTATTAGGTAATGCCATTTGTCAGGTACTGGGCAGTCTCTCCCTGGGCACAACTAAAGCCTGGGCAAGCTGAATTTAAAGCTCTCTGCTGCAACGAGTTTATTTTGCAGCAACTGATCTGCATTTCAGCACTTACTGCTTGGACAAAAGGCTTCCTCAGAGGTGAGGCACGACTTCCCTCTGAGCACAGGGATGTCATTTCCCCTTCCACTCCTTGGCCAGGGAGCCAGCATTCCAGAATGATGTATTTCAATTAATTTCAGCAAGTGAATCCCTTGGCTTGGAGGCATGTGTGATGCAGAACAAAGCCACGTGCAGTTTTAGGTTAACAATTCCCTGTTCGTTCAGAGGACAGAAGCTGACAAAGCTGGTGGGTTTTCAGACAGCCCAAACAAATGTCTGCTCAGGAGAACAGGACAGATGCCTGCAGAGGGAGGCATGGGGAGCACTGGGGCCAAATGCAAATCCCCCTTGGCTTCACAAATGGTCTGATTTAAAATTTGACTCCAGGCCTGTTTTGAAGGGGACAAGTGCCACCAAGGTGGAGGTTCCAGTGCTGCCCTGAACGATTCCTCTGTGCCCAGTGCAGGGAGAAGGATTCCAGCTCCACAGGCTTGCAGAGCACTGAGCTCTCAGGGTGTCTGTGTGCCTTGGCTCAGACCACACTCCCTGGGCCAGACTTTATGAAGAGCTGAGAGCACCATTTCGGAAGCTTTTCCACTCACAGGCTGAAGCACGCGATGGATTTGCCTCCAGATGCAGAGGACAAGGCAAACCAACCAACCAAATCACTCTGAGCACAGATCAGAGTCCAACTTTACTTGCATAGTTAAGAGGAACTGATCCAAACCCCAGTGAAGTCAGTGGAAAAACTCCCATGGCCACCAGTGCTCCCTGCACAGAGCCCAGGGACTGCAGAGAAATCCCACGTGGAGAACAGCGGGAGCAGAGCAGGGACTCCCTGCCTGCTGGAAACAGGAGGACAGAGCAAGAGCAGCTGGAAAACTGGGCACATTTCTGATTAAGTAATGGTGACACAGCCTTAACCATTTGTGTCTGCATTCGTCTAGAAGTCGTAGGCAGAATTAAGATGGATTTTTTAATGTTGATTTACCATTTGTTGATTATTCTCCATTCAAACTTGCCTGGCTGGTGCAGCTCTTCTGCTGTCAAGATGATTGTCGTGGGGTTTTACACCAGCTCAGAATCTGCTCCACTGTCTCCAGACACATTGCAAGGACCACATTGCTGCTTTTACTCACAGCAGCCGTGGCCCAAGGGATCAGCTGCCAGCAGTGGTTATATATCCTAAACCACCAAAATCATTACTGTGCCATTCCAGGAAGGCAGTTAAGCACATGTTTAGGTTCCATTAACTTCAAAGTTAAACACAGGCTTAAGGGTTGTCCCTTTTGTGAGTCACAGCCTGTTCCAGTGAGGTATTGTCTGCCCCTGTCCTCCTCCACTGCCTGCTCAGGGAGACAGATCTACCTTTTGTGAGGACACTGAACAAACCCTCGTCCCAAACACTGGGCAGATCAGGGGGCACAGTTACTCACCTCACTGTCTTCTGCCGGGGGTGGGGGAGGCTCTTTGATGATCTGCAAAGAGAAACAGAAGAGTGAATCTACACTTTGTTCCTTGGCACAATTCAAGTGTCCCCAAGAAATGCCGAGGAGAAAACCGCAGGATGTGCTGCTGCTGGGAAGGTCTTGGAGCCTGTGATCACAGGGTGGCTGGGGAGTCCTGCAGTCACTTCACTGAGAGCAGGAGGGAGGCAGGAGGTGTCCCAAAGCCCTGCCATGGAGACATTCCTGATTACAGCTCCAGGCTCACGCTGCTCATTCAGTGACCCCTGTGAGGTAACAGCAAATTCAAAGCCTCAATCCTTGATTCTCCAGCCTCCTCATCCCAGGAGATGCCACAGTCAGTGGTGGCTCTGAGCAACACACAACAATTGATGTTTTCACCTGAACAACCACACTAAAATCAGCATCTCCTTCCACTGGACGTTGCACATGTGCACAAACCCTGCCTCAAATAATTCACAGTCTGAGCACAGGCTGGAAAGAGAAACCGGGATGAAGGAAAATGCCCTGGAGACACTGCAAAGCAGTGAAAACCCCCAGCCTGCCTCCCAGACCATTCTTTCTTCTTCATTTCAGGAGGCTGTGCCACCTCATGCTCTTCACATTCATGCTTTTCACATTAGCAGGTTAATATAGTTCGCTGTTGTAAGCTTTTAAAAATATAAATGTATATGTCTTTGAGGCTCTCCAAGGGTTTCTAATAGAGGAGCAGGGTGAGGCTGTGGACTGGTCCAGGATATTCTCCATGGAAACCATTTCAGTTGATGTGGGCGTGAGGTTATTATTTCATGCAGAAAGTTTGCATCCAGGGCTCTGCAGGCGCTTGGCTGTTCCCAGAGCCCTCCATCCAAGAGCAACAGAGGGCTTTCCAGAGGGAACAGTCGCACACAGGCACGTCAGGCCCCTCTCCCTCACAGGAGACCCCCAGGCACAGCCCCTGCCCAGCCCCAGCCCAGCCAGGCACGTCAGTGCCCCAGGGCTGGACCTTCTCCAGCAGTTTTAGGCTCATCTGGATGAGGCAGCTCCTCCTTCACACACCAGCCCATGAGTCAGATGCTGTCAGGGTGCTCTGGAGGTGCCAGAGTGTCCCCAGCTCCAGGGCAGGGTGCTGGGGCAGAGCCTGCCCAGGCACGGGGTGAACAGGCTTCAGAATCCCCCCTCAGGAAAAGATACAGCCCCAAACAACACCAGCAGCTTAAATGCAGAAAGGGAAAATGACAATCACAGTAAAGGTCCTGAAGATATAAATATTTACAGCAGTTCCTCTCACTCGTGTTTTTCCTGCTCTGATGAGCTCACTGGTTTTATTTCCCTCTGCAAAGCCCGAGTCATGCAATGTGGCCATTAATGAAGAGCATGTGCCTCTGGCAGGGGAGGAGATGGGGCTGGAGCAGTTTGTGTCCCAGCCCAGAGCAGTGGTGGGTGTAGAGCTCTGCCTCTGCCTCCTCCTGGGCCACAGAGCTTTTCTTTCTGGTGGCCTACAACGCCCTGGGAAAACGCTTGCTAAAGAGCCTTCGTGCTTTAGGAATCAGCTTTGTGTGCACAGGAGCACAGAGCACGTGTGGGAGGATGAGATGACACGTGAGGAGGATGAGATGACACAGCAGGACTGGGGGCAGATGTGGCTGTGCCCCCCAGGCCTCGTTAGGGAGGTGGAGGGGGGATGGCTCCGAGCAGCAGAGCTGGGGAGTGTCTGCACAGCACCCACCTCTCTGCCCATCCTGAAATCCCCGCTCTTGGGCAGGAGAGAAATGACGAAAGTGATGAAAAAGGATGAAAAGTGGATGGAAAGTGGATGCAGTGTGCTCCTCGGTGTGCCCCACCACTCGGGAAGGACACGGAGGGGCTGGAGCGTGTCCAGGGAAGGGAGCTGGGAAGGGGCTGGAGCAGCAGGAGCAGCTGAGGGAGCTGGGGGGGGCTCAGCCTGGAGAAAAGGAGGCTCGGGGGACCTTCTCACACTCTACAACTACCTTGAAGGAGGTTATAGCCTGGTGGGGTTTGGTCTTTTCTCCCAGGCAACCAACGACAGGACGAGAGGACACGGTCTTAAAACCAGGGGAGGTTCAGGTTGGACATCAGGAAGAATTTCTTCACAAAAATATGGTCAGGCATTGGAAGGGGCTGCCCAGGGAGGTGGTGGAGTCCCCACCCCTGGAGATGTTCAGGGACAGACTGGACGTGGCACTTAGTGCTCCGGTCTGGTTGACAAGGTGGTGTTTGCTCAGAGGTTGGACTTGATCTCAGAAGTCTTTTCCAACCTAATTGATCCTGTGGTTCTGTGAAAACTGGATGAAAACTCGTCAGCACCACAGCACTACTCTGTGGCAAGGAAATCTTGGGTATCAGCATGTTCCTTTAGTCAGAGTGCTGCTCCTTGGAGGAAGATGGAGGCGACAGAATTTCTTACATGTCTCTTGATAGAGTGATATATCTGGCATAGTGTGCAAGGCACCAAAACACACAGAGCACAGTGTGAGGGGTGGCACTTGTCAAGAGACCAACCCCCTGAATCCAAACCCACTGGATGCTGAGAAACTTCAGATATCTTATCCAAAATGTACCTGCTGGAAGTGGCCTCATTCCCTGCTCTGGTGGAACAGCGTGGGTTCCAGTGGAGTTTCTCTCATTTGCATTGGCACGAAAAGTCAGGATAATCCATCCAACATACTTGGTCCAGCATCCAAACACAACTCAGCCAGTGTCACTGGAAACTCTGGAGATTAGGGGCTTGGAAACGAGGGGCTGGCTGTTTTCCACACCTTTGCATTCCTTCCCACAACACATGTGAACACGTACACACAAACTGACTTCTGTAAACACATCAAGTGTTCTCTCCCGCAGGCCAAGAGGGGAAAAAAAAAAGAAATTCCTTCAATTTTTCAGTGCTTTGCACCTCTAAGAGGAACTGAACACCCCGTAAGTTGGCAACGTGGGTTGGTTCGTTTGGACGCGTCTGGAGATGGGGAGAGTTCAGTCTTCTGTGCTTTAAGCCTGTACAGCCTCCCAAAAAAATGTGATTTCTGTCTCCCTGCCCAGGTCAGGAGAGGGTTGTGTTCTCCAAACAGCACAAATCTTCTCCTTCTCCCTTTTGGATTCTTACAGTTACAGCTGAATGTGCATCAGACCCTTATTCTGAGACACTGAGACCCTTACCCTGGGATACTGAGACCCTTATCCCGGAATACTGAAATCCTTATCCTGGGGCACTGAAATCCTTATCCCAGGATACTGAGACCCTCATCCCGGGGCACTGAGGACAGTGAAGCAAACGGGATGTTGGTTCCATCCCACACAAGTGGGCAAAGCAAGATCCAGGGGGAAATAACGAGGTCCCAGAGCTGAGAGGCAGCACCAAACCCCTGCTCCTCTGGCACAGAGACAAGAGCTCAAGGCCAGGAGAGAAGAGCCCACGGCAGGGCCCTGTGGGGCACAGCCTGCAGGGCCACCACGCTCTGCTCTGGCCTCCCAGCTGACAGTCAGGGCCCTGCTGCGGGGCCTGGCCAAGCACAGCTCTGGGGAGTTTGGCTTGGCAAGGCTGGAGGGTTTGTCCATGTGTTCTTCAGTTGTTGGGATAACCCCAAGCCATCTCTGTGGTTGCTGTGCAACTGCACCTCCTGTCCCTGGGGTTGGAAGGAGGAAGACAGGACTGCCCAGCCCCGTGTTTGCTCACCAGATGAGGAACACTGAGGGGTTCCCCATCATCCCCACACTGGAAAAACCTTGCAGTGGGGTCTTTCCTTTCCAGGGGGTAAAGGCTTGTGGGGTGGAGAGGTGGCCTTTGGTTTTCTCGGCAGAGGAAGGAACTTCAAGGGCAGTTGCAGCGCTTCCTCACACCGAGCTGGGAGAGTTCAGGACAGTGAAGGAATTCTTTACCTGTCCTCACAGATTCCACCACTTGTGTGACAGACACAGGTCTCTGTCAGCTGAGCCACCCCGTGTCTCAGATCCATGGAGGAGCAGCTGTTTCTGCTGGATAACCCAGTGCCAAAGCAGAGGAATGCTATCAGCCACCTCCTGGAAGGTTAAAAGCATTGGAGAGGACGAATTTTCTGTTGCCCTGAAATTTCTGTAGCCATTCAGGCATAAGAGATCACATGTTGAATACGAAGTTTGCACAGTCCAGGAATGTGACTGGGATGTTTTCCATCTTGGGAGCCCAGAAATCTCCACCAGCTCGCATTGTGCAGCAATCACACACGCAGTTACTGTCCCTGGAGTTTCAGATGATAAATAGGGGCAATATGTTTCTTGTCAGTGAAGCTTTAGGATGGAACAGATCATCATTTAAAATGAAGCAAACAGTACAAAATAAGAAATAAAGGACTTTGCCTCTAATTAGGACAAAAATTTGGGAAGGGAGTATACAGTTTAACTGAGCAGATCATTTTGTCCTTATTTACCTTCACTCTTCTGCAAACCACAGGATGTGTATTTCTGCTGTCCTAATAAACAGGGATTTTTAATAGCATCAACTCTGACCCATCTGACTCATCTTCATTTTTTCTCCTTTCATATTTATAGTTTTGACCTCTCAGTCCTGTGACAGTTTCATAGTTGAGGTATGAGTTGGGTAAAGGAACATTTCTTTTTTCTTTCTGTCATATCTGCTGTGTCTTCTGAGCATCCATTAAATCCTTGGAGATTTGGTCTTCACTTCCAAGCTCATACAAGCAGGAGCCTGTCCTAGTTTCTTCATCTGCAATATAATGCAATCTTCTTTCTAGACATACAAGAGATAAAAGAAGTCCAATGGAAAGCTAACTCATCCTTTTAAGTCCACCTTTCTTGTCAGCCTGGGAGCAGATCCAGAAATCCCAATTTTAAGTCATTAAATCTGGAGGAAAAGGCTCTTTCACCCTTAAGATTTGGAGGTGAAGTGCACAAACCAAGCTCAGTACAGGGCATGAAACATGACCAAATCATCCACTGATGAAAGACACGACATCATGGAGGGGAAAAGCCTCCCTTTAATTAACCCTGGTACAGTTTGCAGCTTCCTGGGGCTGACTTGGAGTTGTCCAGGGAATGCCCATTAAAAAATGCAGTGTCTGCAAAGGTTGTTCCTTTTCCTGGGCTATTCCACTCACAGATAAACCAGGCCAGAAGCACTGGGGTGTGCTCCAAGTGTCTGACCCACTTTCTTTGGAAGACTACATAAATGAAATTCCTTTGCTGGGCTAAAGAAACCCCCCATGTTCTCTTCCAGCCTTGCCCAGGAGCCCTCACTGATTCCCAGGGAATATCCTGGTTTAGTAGGACTACATCCTGAGGAGCTGTTTCTCCTCAGCTGGGCTGAGCCAGCTGTCTTTGGAAGGGGTGAGAGGTGCTCAGGGAAAGAAAACAAAGGGAGAAGTGGTTTTTACTATGAATTACTGGCCCAGGGCAGAGCTCAGCAGGGCAGGCCCTGCTGAAGGACCCGCTGTGCTCTGGAACAGGAGGGCAGGATTAACATCCTTTGGATGCAGCCTCCAGGAGACACACTAGCAGGTGAGTTGGTCTGGGAGTCTGAAGGCCAGGCTCAGCATCTGAAGGCAGAAGGCCCTCCTAACCTCAGAGGGGGCTTTCCAAAACGGCAGCTCCCTGAACACCTTTCGGTTTGGACACTCCACAGCCGAGGGGCACTTTGGAGAATATGGACTGAACTTTTTGGCCATGACACACCAAGGCAGCCCAGTTCAGTGCCTGGTCCCCACACTGTTCCACCAGCCCACAGCTCCACCTGGGCTGCTGTAGAGCTGGCGGCACAGCCTGGGCACTGGGCCTTTGCTGGGCTCTTTTGGGATCAGTGCCAGCCCATTTAAACACTTACTGAGTGTTATATCCATATGCCAACCACTCTGATCTGACTGACAGGAGCCTGAGAGCAGCACTGAGCTGCCCTGGGTGCTCTGTGTGGTCAGTAAGAACCATCCTCATCCTCCTGCTGCCCTTTGTGCCCAGGATGCCTTTTACATTGCCTCAAACCTGCCTCCAAGGGCTTGGGTTTGTAAATGGAGACCCTCATTCCTGGCAGTGTGTGTGGATCCAGAGCTTGAATGTTCCCCACCACAGCTATCTCCAGTAAATCCAGTAAATCCAGTGATTCCAGGTGTGCAAGGTGGGTGCTCCCCCCAGAACCAACCCCGAGGCAGGGCCTGCAGGGCTCACAAACAACCTCTGCCTTCAGGCTCCTGCCTTCCCTTCTGCCTGGTTTTCCTCGGGAACGTTCCAGATGATTCATGATCCTGTGCTCTCCTCTCCCCACGTCCCCCCAAGTGCAGCAGAGCTGTGCCCTGAGTGCAGGTGGGCGTGGTGGGACCTCCAGCCCCGTGCCATTTTATGGCTCTTTAGGGTTGCTGCAGAGCCTATGCATTTCCTCCCCTCCTCTCCCTCCAGTTTAGCCACGGGTTTCATGTGGTTTTAATCTATATTTTCTGTATTTTCTCCATCCAGCTCTTTGTTTCCAAAACTTCTGGTCAGCTGCGGCACAGACCGAGAGCCAAGCGGATTGCTGGGTTCTTCCATGCTTCCTTCCAGAAAACAGCTTTAAAGTTAAAACTGGTGTTAGATGCTTAAATACCAACACCTCATTTATCTGCCAGCCACACCCCTGGATTTCGAATGGCTGCAGTGGGAGAGGGAGGGAGATGGGGCAGATTTTCTGCAGGGGCAACTGGCACAGCCCAGCCTCATGTCCTCCCACTCAGGCCACCCTGGATGGCTGCAGAAGGGAGGCAGAGACTCGTGTGTACTTCATCAACCTGTGAGGAGATGTGATGTAGAACCATGTGGGAAGATGCAAAATCCTGCCTAAGATAGTTTTGGAGGTTTATTATCTCTTTGGCTTACATCTACACCAAAATCTGCTTGGTTGAAAACAGCAGCATTAAACCTGAGGCTTGTGTTGGCTCCTCCCCAGAACCATTTCCCCCTTGGGCACCTGGACAGCCTCTTGCACACACAGGGACTGCTGGGGGTGCTTGGACTGCTCCAGGTCGAGCTGTGCTCAGGGAGAAGGAGGAATGGGAAGACAACCCCTAACTCAGGAAGGCCGGGATCTGGCATCTGCTGTCCCAGAACTCCTCAGCTCCAGAAGAGTGGGGCCACCCCATGACAGCTGGCTGTGTACTTGCCACCATTCCTGCACTGGGTGCAGTGGGGGGGATGTCAGCACAGCAGAATTATTTCTTTGTTTTCTGTTGTTGAACAAACCTCCTACAACCTTTGGAAAGGTTAGTGCCTGCCTCCCATGCTTTTGTAATGTCCCCCCCAGGTATCCAGGGTAATTTTGCCTGTGGTGGTATCAGGCACAGCAAAGAGTTATTATTGTTCTGAGCCACTAAGCAACAATTGCCTCTACTGTAAACCGAGTGGTAAATTCCAGACTTCATCCCAGAATCCTTCTGAGACCAATAAACTTGGATACATTTGGAAACAGCATTCCTTTGTGGGCGAGTGCCAAGGAGATACTGGCTTCCAGATAAACCTCCAGAGTGAGTCTATTGACTTCAGTCCATTTACTCCAGGGATAGAGCTGGCTTGGTGTCTTTCCTGAAGAACTGCCGGATAATAATGACTCCTATTTAATTAAAAAGCATGCCAAGAGGAATTCCAGGGTTTAGAAATGTGCTTGTCACTCAGAAACAAATGTATACTTGGTAAGAGAAGCGTTTGTTGGTTTTTTCCTCCTTCCCCTGGACACATCCACAGTTATCTCCGAGACGTCCCCGGGCTGGAACCCACAGCGATGGCTCCGGGTCTGCGGTTTGGTTATTCGAGGTTAGTGCTGATGCCTCTGGTCTCTTGTGCAAGCCAGTTCCTCTGCCCTCAATTCACTCCTGACAACTGCATTCCTTCCTGTGCCACTTCCAAACCAGGCAAGAGCTCTGCAGGGCTCCCTCTCTGCAGACCCCAGGCAGGCTGGGCTCTCCTCCGTGGGCTTATCTTGAACTTCACAGGGTTTTTGGGTGAGCAGTTACACACACTGAGGTACCTCAGCTGCTGATCTGCTGCCAAACACACCAGGCTGCCCCCCTGGAGAGGTGGAAGAGATTTCATCCAGGCTCTTGGAGGAAAATCTCTCCAATAAGTACAGGGATGTGTTTGACTTACACTTGGAAACCATCAGTGAGACAGTCCCACAATTCACTTGCAGACCTTGCTAAGAGGGAATGTGGGAGGTGAAGGAGGAGAGTGAGGAAAAGCTTTTATCTACAACAAATTTTTTAAGTACAGGATTTGAATCTGGAAAACATCAAGTCTGTAAAGTTTCATGTGGACAGAGACTGCCTCTCTCTGCTGGCTCACCTTGCTTATCTGGACTGTACTTTTCACACTCGACAACCACTGTGCTCACACCGTTCCACCCAGCAGACCCACCTGCCCCCCCAGTGCACAGCTCCACAGCCCCTGCACTGCTGCTTTTAGTTGTGCCTTTTTCTCATCAGCTTCTCCTTTCTGCTGTAACAGAACCTTAACCCATCAGCATCACTGAAAGCCTTTCCTCTCCATCCCCTCAGTTCTGCTCCAGTGCAAACATCTGTACAGGGCACATCTCCACTGACTTCCAGGCGGATGTGCCAACAAAGGAACTGGCCCAGTTCCTCTGGGAATGTGCCATCTAGTTTAGACAAATAACTCTGAGTAACCTACCACGCTGTTAATGCTTTGGCCAATTTTAGAACCGATTTTTTTTTTTATTGTCCTGAAAGTCCAAATAAATATTTTTTTCCGTTCTGGTTTTCTTCTCAGGGCAGAGGTGCCAAACTACTGCGAAAAGAAGCATTTTATCCCCAGCATTTCCAGCCAGGAACAGAAATAGACAACTTTTTCCTGCGAGATTTCCATCCTTGTTCTGGGCAAATTCATCTCAGCACAGAGACTGATCCTTCACTTCTCCTGCTCCTGCAGTGTGAGGCTCCAGAGCTCTCAGGACCGGGCACATCTCGGGTCCTGTGATTTCCTTTTTGCCTCCCTTGACCTCTTCCTTCTCCCCTGCTACATCTTGATTTTCCTCTGTCTTTTTAAGGTATTAACTTTGGGACTGTGCTTTTTAACTCCTGTGAAAGAGCCTGGAGATAACCCTCAGTGAAGCACAGTTGTACTTCCACTTGTCACCTGCATGTTTCAAAGTGCTTTCTAAACATGGTGGGTCAGGAAACAAAGTTAACCTTGCAAAAATTTCCACATTAGAGATGCCTTTTCCTTGCACCTGAGGCAGAACAGGGACTGCAGCCTGGGTTGGCCATGCCTGCCTTTCCACAGGAGCCCTCCAGCACGGAGATACCAACACCGGGGTTAGACCGTGCAGAAGAGCCCTTCCCCCCCAAACAGGCACTTCTGCAAACCCTTTCCATGTTGTGACCAATGAATATGACTAAGAGGCTCCTGAGAAGGTCTGGATGTTGGCAGCATTGCTGTTTCATGGGTGTGATGCAGAGGCTGGGCAGACAGAACAGAACCCAAAGCAGTGCCAGCAGTGGAAGAAATGCTGCCCCATCCCATGGAAAACCTTGCCCCCTTCCCCCTCATTTCTTACTTTCAGGCAACACTGAATTGCTGTTTTCTGCTAATGATTTCTGTCACTTACCACAGTGCAGCAGAGAGGCCAGAACCACCAGAGCAGAGCCAAGGCCAGCAGGAGGAAGAGGATCAACAAGGCGATGGCCAGGATGGTCCCATCTGACTGGAAGAGAAACACCAGAGGGGTGTGAGCAGCACTAACACAGAACTGCCTCTCCAAGGTACCTCCTGATTCCAGGCACATCCCAGAGGCCACTCTCCATTTATTGCCACTTTAATGACAATAATTATACTCCATTTATTTTTCAGACAAAATGCAGTTTCCCTCTCTCCTCACACATCAAGTGTGGCACCTGTCCCTGTCCCCACCTCACTGCAACGAGGCTGAGAGCTCTCCTTCACTTCATAGATTTTCTGAACTCCACAGTTACACAAAACACTTGTTTCAGTTCAGATTAAAACCAATGTCACATTCATCAGAGTGTTGAAGAATGAAAAAAGATTTCAAAAGTTGCTCACAACACAACCATGGAATCATAGAGAGCTTTGGGTTGGGAGGGACCTTAAACCTCATCTCATCCCACCCCCTGCCATGGGCAGGAACACCTTCCACTATCCCAGGTTGCTCCAACCTGGCCTTGGACACGTCCAGGAATGGGGCATCCACTCATCCAACCCCTCTGGGCAGTGTTTCCCTGCAGTTTAAACATTCTCCTTCTTTGCAACTCTTTTCTGTACAAACTCTGGCAGCACAAACTCTAAAGTGATGTTGGCATTGAAGTTGACTCCAAACAGAAAGTTTGCAGCGAGGTCTCCATGAGCCCCTGACTTGGGTCATGCTGCTCCTCTCAGCAGGGCTGAGTCACAGAAGTTCTGCCACGAGCTTTCCAATTCTCTGATGTCCATCAGCTCTGCAAACTGCTGCCCAGGCCAGCCCAACTCAGCAGTCAAAACCCAGCGTGCTTCGTTTCTCGCTGCTTGGACTTAACCCAGAGCAGACGCTCCTGCTCTCCTGAGGTGTGCCAGCCTGCCCTCACTGCCCCTCCCCAGGGTCATCATCCTGCTCCCAGGCCAGCAGGCAGGCCTGGCTTCAGCCTCTTGGAGATGTTCCTGGGGCAAGAGCCAGGCATTCCAACCCCCACCCCGCTTCAGGATCCCAGTGCCAGACTGAGGACACGTCCAGGAGCAGAGTGACCTGTCGGGGGGAAATCGGGGTGCCTGCTCAGCTCACTGCAACTCAGGGGCCAGATGACCTCCCATCATACCAGATGGGAGAGTAATGGAAAGGCAACCAGGTGGAGAGCATTTTCCAAGCTCTCTGCTGGTGCAGAAAGAATTTCTGGAGAACTTGGATCGAGACAGCCTGATCTTTGACACTTGGAAGCTAAAGAGGGGTAGTCCACATAGGAGAAGAATTCACCCAAGGCATGTCTGGAAATGGAACTTGGACCCCACCACAAAATAAAAGCTCGTTTGAGAAGACAGAGCTGTACATTTGGGGCTGTTCCTCCAGACAAGGAGCATAAAGGCACATCCATCATCTGCAAAATGAAACCTGCTGGTGTTCCACGCTTTAGAAAATGTGATCTTGACTCTTTCCTGCCATGAAATTGTAGGAGAAATAAGGCTTTTCATGTCCCATCACTGTCTGCCCCTTTAGACCCACACTGAAACAATCATTTTGCCATTAAGATACTCTAAAATCAATTTGCAAATATACAAATATACAAATGGCTTTGTAACTGTTTTCTGGGGATTCTTTTTGTTTGGTGTTAAAAACAGAATTTATTTTTACTTTTCTTCCCCTCAAGGCAACCTGTAAAGACCCAGCTTATGATACCCCAACAGTTGTGTTTCTCTGCACTGCAGCTGGTGTGGCCAGCTGGTGATCTTTCTGTGCATCCCAGCAGCAAAGCAGTGCAGAGGACAGGGAAGGGTTGGAGTTGTCAAATCTTCCACGTTCCATGCAGGTAATGCCTCTCAGCAAAGCCAGGCTTGCCTGGCCAGTCTGCAGGAATCATCTTGCCTGATATCAATATCAGATCTGCCTGATAAAAGAGTCTGCAAAAGTTCCTCTGACATTTTGAAATCTCTCTCCCAATCTTATATAGCTGGTGAAAGGGCTGAAGCATTTCAAATGTCTGCTTTCATTCCTTTTTTTTGGTGTTGTTTTTTTTCTTTTCCTTTTTTAATGAATATTTGGAAGAACAAAGCAAAGGCTCATGGAAACACTGACCCATGGAATAATGCAGTGAGCTGTGTGTAACACTCAGTGAATACAGGCAATTCAGACCAAGAAAACAGCTCTCATTTTAAAAAGAGAATTTTTACAGTAAACTAGAGAATTTTCCATTAAAAAAACCCAGATCTATGGAGACAAAGCCTGGATAGTCCCTAAATACACAGTTATCTGTGACCAGTGCTACTGTCCCAGAGGGATTCATCTTGACATCTTACACAGAGATAAAAGTGGTGCTGGTACCCCCAGTGAGATGAAGAAGTTAAACTCCAGTCCACATGAACGGCTGACAGAAAGCAGATAGCAAAGGGACCCTCAGAGCTCCTTCCAAACTAACTGTAGACCTTTGGTGCTTCCTGACAACTGTTGAAGTGCTGGACGATGCCTGGAGTGGTTCTTTTGAAACACTCTGTTATTTTATCAGGAAATAGTCATATAAAAAAGAGTGGGCTCTTCACATGCCCTTTTGAGGTTCTCCACGTCTGACATATTAAAACTCTGCTGTGCAGACTGTGAAGGAAACAAGCTGGTGGAGAAAGCAAGGCAGCCCTGGAGCCTCCTGTGCCCTGCCAGAGTCCAGCAAGGCCAAGGATGTGCTGCAAGGATTGCTGGCACTGGGAAACAACCTCTGGAAGATATTGTACCACAGGTGGGAAGAAATCTGGAGCAGGGCATGTTAGAGGCATTTCCTCATATATTGTGGGGCAGTTACTGTGGAATTTTAGGGACTATGAGAAGCCAGCCTGGGATAGGGGAAATCCCCTGGCCACGAGACAGAACCCTGGCCCAGCTCTTGAACTGCAGGTTTTCTAGAGACAGAGGAGGGGAGGGATGGCAAAACCTGATCCAGCCACTGCCACGGGCTATCTCCTGAACTCTCCCCACAAACACTGGGATATGTTCCCCCTACAAGGGGACAACTCCCTCCAGGCACACACCCTGGGAAGACCCCAGCACAAAGCTCAGCATCAGGGTGGCTGCACATTCCTTCAGCAGCCAGGGCAGAGGGATGGCCACTCCAAGGTCCTGCCCTGGAGGAAATGACTCAACCCCAGCCTTGCTTTGCTGTTCCCTGCTGAGACACTGCCCAAAGACCAAGCTCCTGAAATTTTCCCTGGGGAAGTTGGGATGCAATCATGAGGTGAGACAAAGCCAGGATGGAATCTGTGGTGTTAAGCCCCCTATTTCATCTTAGGCTTCCTAAATTCTTCTGACGTAGAACCAGACACAAAGCAGTTCACAAACAAACCTAAAATGTCAGTGGAATTATGGCTTATTTTTGAGGGTTTTCCAAAAGGTGCTGCTACACACCAGCTGGGTATTTTGTGTTATGTTTGGGTTTGTTTTTTGTTTTTTCCAATCTCTTTACTTTTTTTTAAAGATTTTATTTCCTGGTTTCCCACCTTACTGCATACATTGGCTGTTTCAGAGAGGTAATGTGGGGCAACATCCCCAGAGCACACAGAGCCTCAGGGTACTGAGTTCAGCAGTGGTGGACGAGGTACTGGGTGTATCCAACAAACGTGCTCGTGTCCTGGCTGACAAATGAGTGTCCTGGTGATTTACAGGGAGAGGGAGGAGGGCAGAGCCTGTTCCACACCGTGGCAGTGACTGGATTTAGCTGTAAGGGTGTGTTTAAATGTGCTGGCTTCACACTGAGCCCAACAAGGATGGACTTCAGTGAAATATGTAGAATCATATGCTGAGCTGGAAAGGACCCATCAGGGTCAGTGAGCCCAACCCCTGGCCCTGCACAATCCCACCCTATCCCTGAGGGTATTGTCCAAACCCGCCTGGAGCTCTGGCAGCTTTGGGGCCGTGACCAAACCCTGGGGAGCCTGTTCAGTGCCAGCCACCCTCTGGGGTGCATCAAGCACTGGCTTTATGGGCCCAGCCCTGGCATGTCTCCTCCAGGGTGGGCTGGGGGCCATCACTGATGTCAGGGCAGGGGCAGCACCATCTGCACTGGTACCAAGGACTGGGCACAGCAGGGCTGTAACAGCCACACCAACACAGCTCCCTGCAGTGACCCTGCAGCAGAAACAGCTTAAATAACACTCAGCACTGGACCTGCTCCTAGCACTGAACCTCAAGTGCTGTACAAAGAGCAGAAACAAGGCTGATGTCATTCCACAGACAGGGAAGATATGAATGGCTCCTGTATCCCACTTTTCCAAGCAGGAAGAGCAATAACAACCATCAGAGGTGTCAGTAAGAAAAGGATGAAGTGCTTTTAAAGAGCTTTATGACAATCTTGAGTACAGTTTTGAGGGAGCATTCAAAATCAGACAGAGGTTTTCTCCCTGGAGAGAAAGGAGGAACAGTTTTAATGTCCTGTAGTCAACAGAGGCAGGGAGAAGGCTGACCCTATCTCTCTACATCAGAGAGACTCAGAAAGCTTTTATTGTGAAGGAAACTATTTCTGCTGGGCTCTCCTGGGGGCTTGTCCCACCACAGCAACAGAAACCAAAGTCTATCACTTACTTTATCACACAGAGGAATTTTTTTAATATAACAGAAACAATGTGGCCTAATTTCCAAAAGGAAATGAAAACTCACTGAATTCATTGCTCTGCTTCGGGTCGGCGGCTGTGTGGAGCCGCCTGAGCAGGAGCCAAGCTCAGCAGGGGATGTGAGCAAGAAACACCTGTTTGAGCTCACCCAGCAAAGGTGCTCTCAGCTCCTTTTCCCCATGTTTACTGTGCTTGACATGAGATGCCCCTCTGGCAATGATCTGTCAGTCTCCTGCCCTTCCAGAGCTGAAAGGAGAGGAGAGCTCGCTTACAAAACACTGGTCCAGCATCCCATGTCATTTGCAAACACCAGCACAGCCTCCCTTCAGCACAGCCTGGACAAACCCAGAGCAGGGGACAACCGTTGTCCTGAAGAGTTCACACTCCAACCAGAGCAGGTAAACACATGGTGGGCAGGAGGAGTGATCATTACACCCTCTGTTACACAGGAAGGTCTCTGGTCAGGGCAAACCATTCCTTAATCCTTGATTGCTGTGTTTGTCCTTATGGAACACACTGAACATTTCCTTCAGAAAGAACACTTCGAAATTTCCAGCTGAACAGAAGTTCACAAGGCTTCTGGTTTGGGTTGGAAGGGACCTTTTAAAGACCACCCAGTGCCACCCCCTGCCCTGGGCAGGGACACCTTCCACTAGCCCAGGTTGCTCCAACCTGTCCTTGGACACTTCCAGGGGTGGGGCAGCCACAGCTTCTCTGGGCAACCTGTGCCAGGGTGTCACACCCTTGTATTGAAGAACTTGTTATCAATATTTATTCTAAACCTTCCTTTCTTCAATTTAAGGCCAATGCCCCTTGTCCTGTCACTACCTTGTGAAAAGTCCCTCTCCAAGTCCCACCCCGGGGCTGGTGTCGGTTCTCACAAAGGCAGAGGCACACACACAACACCTCCTGCCCCCCTGCTCTTCTGGGTGAATCCCTCCCAGCCCGCAGGAACACATGTTTGTAACGTGCCAGCCCCACTCAGGGCGCCCCAAACCTGCCCACGTAGCAACATTAGAGTGAAATAATCTCTGCACATTGAACTCCTCGGGTCACCTGTGGTGGGATAAACACTCACTGCCCATCAGACCTGCAGCACAAAGCCTTTCACAGCAAACAAACCCAAAATCTCCTACCCTGGAGCTCCCACCAAGCAGTGCTTCAGCTAATGACACACAGGTCAAGGGCCCAGAAAAGTGCTCATTAAATGGGCTCTGCAGCTTCATAAAGCTTTATAAAGCTTCATAAAGCCTCCATTGATACCCTCTGACTGCCTGCAGCCCCAGGAGCACTGGCCACTGTCTTAATTGTGCAGTCCAGAACAAAGTCACAACTGGAAAAGCCCCATGTTACCACTGGATTACATTCCTTTTCAATTAAAAAAACAAAAAACCACAAAAAAACCCCATAAAACCGAGCCTTCAGTGAAGGGTTGTTAGTTTTTTGCTACCAGGCTGCAGTTTTTGCTTGATCTTCTGACTTTCTCCTTATTTAAAGGTCAAATCGATCCACTATTGTTCATCTCAAAGGTGCAAACTCCTTCAGACTGCCACAGGAACAAACCCAGGAGAGCAGGCTGTAGTGAGCCTGTGCCAGTTCCCACCTCCTTCTGTCAACTGCAAAACCCCTCGAGGTGAAAAGACCAAGTTCTCCTTTTTAGGTGATTTTGGTGACTCCTGCACCCTTGGAACTGGAATTATGAGACCAGAGGGGCTCTTTCTATGCAGAATGGTCAGGGCTGCTCCCCACCTGACACCTCACCCAGCATTCCAAGCCATTTATTAAGGGCTGCCACCAAGACAATTGGTTCATTTTAAGATAACAGCTTCGTGGTAAGATAGGCCAAGGCAAGCCCAATATCCTGCCACAGAAATGCTCTCCCAGCCCACACCTTTGCCTGGTCCTCTTGCAAAGCAGCATCACGTGTTTGTCCCCAGGTGATCCAGGGAGTGCAGGAACATCCCCTGCTGACATTCCCTGCTCTCCCAGCCAAGCTGTGCAGGAAGAGCTGGATTACACCGTCCCTGCAGCCCTGCAGCTTTACCTACCAAAGTCAGTCACTGGTGCAAGAGGTCATGAGTGGTTTTTCCTCTTCTGGGAGCACTTCAGAAAATGAACAAAGACTTATTTCAATTCCCACCTTGGCTTCTCTCCGAGATGCTCCTTCTGCACTGCAGAATTGGCCACAGCCCTCCAGGCAGCAGAGCAGGACTGAATTCCTGCCCCTAAACGTGGCCTGGGCAATTATTTCTTCTCTTGAATGTTCCTTCTCCTGACAACCAGCTCATACTTTCTGTCTCTTCAAACTCCTAACCCAGGAACAGGAGTAAACCCCTTTCTAAGAGCTTCCCAACCTCACCAGCCATCACTTGCTGATCGTTCCAGCCGTGGGAAAGCCCTGCAGCAAACACTGCCAGGCACTGATGGATGCACAGTGTTCATACCAACACCTCACACCTGAACCTGTGGGGTGGGGAGGTGAATAGCTGAGGCAGGAGGACTGATCTAGATATTTAGTCCTAGCACTAATGGAAGCTGAGGATGCTCAGTTCCCATTGCATTTGCGGTCCTGTGCCTTAAATTATTGCTGTTACAAGATGGGTTTTTATGTTTAGCAGAATAAACTACAGTTCTTAGAGCCTTTGACTATCAAAGGTTCACTGACATCAACCATAGAGTGAAACTACTTTTTAAACTCTCACCATTAATAATCTGGAGCAAGTCAGATCTGTCAGTGTGACTGCAGGACAAAGGCCAAGTAAGAAGGGATATCATCAGGAGGAAGGGGGTGTTTCCCTCCAGGAGGAACATCTGTCTCATTTGAGTCCAGCAAGAGTGATGGATGGTGGCAAGTTCCGTTAACTAAACATTATTTATAACAAATGGAAGGAGGCAGTTGCTAAACAGATGCCCAGGATACATCCACGAGCCTCCTCAAGAATGTTTCCAAGGGTAGTGTCCTCCTCAAAGCTCCGTCCAAGCAGTCCCAGCTGAATCCAAGGGCTGGAGAGAGCGTTTAAATCCACATTGGATTCCACAAGGAGAGGCTGCCCTGCCCAAAGGAGCACAGGGGAACAACCCCAGCTTCCCTCTGGGCCACTGGAATGCCACAGCCTTCAGGACACTCCTTCAGCAGCAGTGCCTTGCCCACCACGTGCCAGGTCTGTGCCGGCTCTGGGGCTGCCTCTGAGCTCACCTGGGTGTCCCTGCAGGGCTTTGCTCTCTCTGGTTTAGGTAACAGTGCAGCCTCGCTGCCCTCCTGGGCAAGGAGGGATTCCTTCCCCCACAGGGAGCTTCCAAATGGAAGCAAAACAGCACTTTAAAAGGTGCAGATATTGCAAAACCAATTCCAGAGGAATAAATCAGTAACTCCCTGCTGCTTTGGCTGGGGCAGAGTTAATTTCCTCCTCAGAGCTGGGTTTGGGGTTTGTGCTGAACACGGTGCTGATCACAAGGGGGGTTTCACTATTGCTGAGCACAGCCAAGGCTTTTCCTGCTGCTCACAGCACCCAACCAGGAGGTGCACCAGAGCTGGGAGGGGACACAGCCAGGACAGCTGAGCCCCACTGATATTCCAGACCCTGTGGAATTGTGCTTGGCATGTCAGGCTGGTGGAAGAAGGAAAGGGGGACCCTTGGAGTGATAGCATTGCCTTCCCAAGCCACCAGTACCTGTGAGGGAGCCCTGCTCTCCTGGAGGAGGCTGAACACCTGCCTGCCCTTGGGAAGTGGGGAATGAATTCCTTGCTTTGCTTGGTTTGTGTGTGCGTGGCTTTTGCTTGCCCTACTCAATTTATTAAAATTATTGAAATTATTCGACCCACAAATTTCCTTTCCTTTACTCTTCTGATTCTCTCCCCATCCCACTGAGAGGCTGCCTGGGGCTGAGTTGCCAGCTGGGGTGAGACCATGACACTGTCCCAGACAAGCAAAGCCAAGAGACAAATTCATCAAGCCCTTGCAGCCAGCTGAGCTCTGTCAGCCTGGAGATGTTGGCATCTCATCCCCAGCTCAGCACACAAACAGTTCGCTGTCTCCAAGATTAAGAGCTCTCATTACAGCCATTCCCCTGCTCTGTTGGAGTAGCTGCCAGTGGTCACAGAGACCAGGCCAAATAACACCCTAAATTACACTCGGGACAGCCCTGTCTTGGTTTAGGTGGGGAATACGTGAGTTAGTGGGGAGCAGGATTAAACTTCAGCCTGCAGCCCCTGATTTACACAGTGTTCCCCTTCTGCCTCTGGTGCAAACCCAGGCCCTGTGTCAGCAGCTCCAGCAGGAGCCAGGCAGTGACCCTTGGTCTGGGGGGTGCAGGGAGCAAAACCTCTGGATGAAAAATAGTCTTGGCCCTGCTCGGAGGGCCCAACCTTCGCACGCAGCATCAGCCCAGCCTCAGCCAGAGGCTGCATCTGCATTCCACAGCTTAGTAAGACAAATGCTCTGCCCAACCACAACAGCTCCTGTGTCTGGCCCGTTCTTGACAGATAAATGGAACTCGGTGCATTCTTCCAGCAGGCAAAGGCCCTTTCTGTCACTGAGCTGCTCCCGGCGCAGAGCCCGGCGCTCCAGGAGCTGCAGCAGCCAAGAGGACACAGCCCCCCGGGCACCTCCTGGGGATCTGTGAGGGGCTGCAGCCCCTAAACCCCCGTGGGGACAAGATTATCTGGGCTGGGTTTGCTTTGTCACCTCGAAGCAGTGGGTGCAACACCCCGGTCTCTCTCCTTCCCTCTCCTGGCAGACAGAACAGATCCATCCTTCACCGTCCCGAGGGTGCCGGGCATTGCCCAGCCAGGGTTCCTGCTGGACTTCAGAGCCACCAAAACCCTCAGCAAAGCCAAGCTGGTAAAACCCACACAGCAAAAGCACTGCTCCTGAGGAACTCACACAGAGTGGGAGATGGAGTCACATTAAGCAGGACAAAAATTTCCCCTCTACTAATCCCTCTTCCTTGACTGCACTCTGGGACCTGAGCAGTGCCTGCAGTTCCTGTCAGTGCCTTTCACCATCTCCAGGAGATAACAACTCCACCTTTGACTAAAGGACACCCCTGCAGTCCCACTTTGCTCCAGTGCAGCATTTGGGGTTTCATTTGTTGATCGGGTAAATTCCAGACTAAAACTCATCACAAGGGATTTGGAAGGGCCTCCCACGTGTAACCAGCTCTTGCCTCTAAAACCTCATATTGAAAAATTCCGAGGAAATAAAACAAAATAAAATCCCCAAGGCCTCCTATGGACTGTTCCACCCCTCAGGCTTGAAAAGAACTGGGCCAACCGAGAAGAATTTTGATTATTTTTTCAAGTGGAGACTGTGCTCCACCTGAGGCAGCTGAGACCACTTGGACGTGGCTGCAAGTCTTCCCAAAATGTACTTTAAAATTAAAATGCTGAAAGATCCTCTCCAGAAAAGCATCTTTACAAGTCTCTTCCACACCTTTTTTTTTTTTTTTAGTTAAATGAGAAACCAATTACTTTTTAACAGCAAGGACTGTAGTGAGGTAACAGGAAAGCCTGGAGGCTCACTTTCAAAAACAAGATTTAAGGACTTCTTGCAGTTTTATATTGGGAATTTAAATCAGCCATTCCTTGAGTCCCAGAGAAAAGGAGGTACAAAGCACATACAGTCATGCCTGGTCTCTGATATTGGCAAGCACAAGCAGTTAATAAAAGGCAGAACAGAACAGAACCAACACAGTTCAACTTCTGACACCCCTTGCACTGGTTTTTGGGCTGCAAACCTTGAAGACTGGCACTTCTCAGGAACCACAGACACTTGCAGGTGGATCCTGGATCTGGGAGCACAGGCAGCCCCTCTGAGGCTCTTTTACCTGTACCTTTGGCTCCTTTAAACAAACCAAAAACCCCAAACCCCAACCAGTGCCCAGAGGGGTCCAATGGGACGTTTACAGGTGTGGCCAGTGTAACTCAGTGCTGGAAAGTGAGAGGAATCTCAGTGTCTCTCAGATCAAGAAGCAGATCCAGTCAGTCATTCCATGTCTCTGCCTTCCTGACTATCCCACATTCCCTCCCCTCCTTGAAATGCTGTAGCAGATTTCACACCTCAAGGGGAAAACCTGCAATTAATCTCCTCCTTTTGGCCCTGTGGGGTGAGTTTCCCCTGCAGAGGTGTGTGCACAGACACCCACGGGGACACACAGACACCTCCTGCCACTCAGAGACTGACCCTGAGGCACCACAGTCTGCAAAAGGCACTTTTAACTGGCACCCTCACAAAAATGATGGCACTGTGCGAGGCAAAACACCCCAGTGTCCCATTCTCCCATCCCAGTGCCCCATTCTCCCATCCCAGTATCCCATTCTCTCATCCCAGTGCCCCATTCTCCCATCCCAGTGTCCCATTCTCTCATCCCAGTGTCCCATTCTCTCATCCCAGTGTCCCATTCTCCCATCCCAGTATCCCATTCTCTCATCCCAGTGTCCCATTCTCTGCAGCTGCACTCAGGGTCAGAAAACACAGGGAGCACAGGAGTTCTTCCCTCCTGTCAATCCCAGCAGTCAGGTTACACTGTGATGAGCTTCTTGAAAAGGCAAAAGCCTTCTGACCCCCTGTTTCTTTCCAAAAAGTGACCTGTCAAAGGTGAAAATGTTGGTTTTTTTCTAGAGTTTTCACTGCTCAGTAAAACCGACATTTATTTTGCTGCTCGTTCCAAGGAGTTTTTAACTGAAGGGCAGGAGCTGTGCTGGTATAAAATAGCTCTGTCCTATTAACCCATGAGAAACTATCCAAATTTGCCTACCAGGAAAACCTCCACTAAAACTTTTGCCAGCCAGGGTGATAAAAATGCTTATTAAACAGTTAGATGTCTAGGCTTTCTCTGTCCTTGACATCCACAACTTAGGAGTCAAAGTCAGTTAAACAAGTCATTTGGTGACATTTTATCCAGGGGCATTTCCAGGTCTGGAGCCCTTGTAACCCTAATTAAAGAGAGCACTGCAGTCTCAGCAAACAGCTTCATATTTAAAAAGAATTTGAAACATAAAAAACCACTACTACAAAGACAAACCACGTGTTTACCCAGGAGGAACTTCCTCCATTAGTGAAGCCTGTGATATAATTTTCAAAGCAGCCTCTGAATTTGGGTTTGGATGTAGGAGCTGGGTTTGAATTCTGGCTGCTCAGCTGCACTGCAAATGCAGCCTCACAGTCTGGAGGAATCAGAGAGGAAGAAAGCATATGAGGAAGGAATAATTTTTCTCTGAGAATTCTTTCCCAGGTCTTGCCTCATACGAGTAAAACATAGGAGAACATTCCTTGAACTTGCTGACAACATGCAAATACATTTTTGCCAGTGAGCAGTGAACTAGAACTAAAAATTAACTAATCAAATAAACTCCCTTCTTTTAAGGCATAAGGAAATCTTTGTCAGTTTTGGAATATAACCCCTCCTGTAAGCTCTGAAAACTGTCTCTCCGTACAGTCTTGTCCTTGTTGAACAAGGATCAAGTTCAAGGGACACAAAAGACTTTTCTCAGCTGTTGGCTCAGCCTTTGTGGACACAGAACACTTCTGGTGCCCCCAGGTCACACAGCTTGGCCTTGCCCTTGTTCTGCTCAGAAACACAGCAGCCTTTACTGGACAGGGACAAAAGCAGGCTGGGCACAGATTTCTAAGTGTTTCTGGCAAGACTGCTCTGGCTTCCCAAAAACTGGCTAAAGTCAGTTCACAGGAGAAGCACAGCACTGCCTCCCCCATGGCCTGTGCAATGACAGGTCCTCCCACAGATGGGCAAAGCTGAGGCAGAAAGGGTTGCTCCTCCTCTCCCTCCTCCAGCATGAGACGTTCCGTGCCCTGTTCCCACCAGCCACGACTCTGCAGAAGCAGCACCTCCAGCAGCACTGTGAGTTATAAATGGTTTCATCATCCTCATTCCAGCAGAGCCTGAGTGCAGCAACTCCCCGCTGGCAAGGAAGGATGCAGCCACAAGTCAGCTACTTCAGGGGAGAATCCACCACATTTCTGGCCACCACACTGGTGGTTTCCAGACAAAGGGTCTGATCCCAACTGCCACACTTCTTCCACAAGGAGCAGCACCATTGCTGCAGAGCAAACACAGCAGTGTCAGAGCTGCTGCTCGTTCCCTGGGCAGT
Source organism: Lophotriccus pileatus (assembly GCA_035583135.1). Lineage (NCBI taxonomy): Eukaryota > Metazoa > Chordata > Aves > Passeriformes > Tyrannidae > Lophotriccus > Lophotriccus pileatus. The sequence continues at coordinate 635,905 of JAWWES010000059.1, forward strand.
GGACAAGCAGGCACAGAGCCCTGCAGAGCTCTGCCTGTCCCACAGCAGACCTGGAGCCTGAGGCATTTACCGAAGGCTCAGGAGCTTTGCCACGTCACAGCTCCGAAGATACACAGAATGTCATATTACCACACACCTAAACTCACCTTGAAGGGCAAAACAGCTCCTTCCCACCAGGCTGACCCACCCTGGCAGCCCCCCTGCTGTAACAAACACCTGCTGTTGATTCCACCCCCCTGGAATCCCTTCCAATCCTGGAATGGTTTCAGGCCCGTGGATCAGACTTACACAGTGGGTGCTGGAGATGATGACAGAGCTGGAGATGAAGCTCAGGCCGTCGTTCATGCTGACTTGAAGAGCTGCTTCCCTGGGGGGAAACCACAAGAAACAAGTCAGTCCAGCTGGTCCCCAACCCTCTGCTTGATCCCATCCTCTGGAACATGGGCTGCTGATGCTCAGGAGAGCCTTTTGAACAGGTTAATTCCCACTGGTGGTGCACTTGCCCCCAGTGCATAATTAATGCCAATTAACACACTGAGCACGAGATAATGCCAGAATTAGATCTGTACAAGAGCAGCAGAACGTAACAAAGCGACCCCCACTCATCTTGCCCCAGGCAGAGTAAACATCTGAGTGGCAAAAAACATACATGCCAACTTCCCGCAGCACCGGGGCTGGGCACAGCAGGTAGGTGTCTTCCACCACAAAGGGCTTCTCATCTGGAAGAGAGAAATAGCAGAAATGATCAGTAATCCAGTCCCTAAAGAGCAGGTTTAAATAATGGTTTCCCCCTCACTCTTGGGACATAAAGAAGATCAAACAGTGTTGGGGGTGAAGAGCTGTGTCATTTATCTGAGCCACAACATAGCTGAAGGCACAGAGCTTTTTTGAAAGCTCAGAGCACAGGATCACAGCCACCCTGTGTGCAGGAGCCCATGGGGACTTGCAGCAGGTTACACATAATTGCAAATATCAAAGTAAAGAAAATTGTACATTATGGGAAAATGTGCACTTTTAGGCAGAGGCATCTGAACTTAAATTGAACCTGTCAGCCCAAATTACACTGCGGGTCTAAAAGTGGGGTGAGGAAAATGATCAACGGGCAATTGCCTGGGAAACAGCAACATGAACTGATATTCTTCTTCTGTAGACTGAAGTCTGACAGATGGGGATCCCAAGGAACTTCCCAGCCCCTTTGCCAGCTGACTGGAGATGGGGCAGATGGACAGAAAACCAGGCAGACAAGCTGGGTGGTGGCTGTTTTTTGGATTGGAAACCAAAACATTCCAGGGGAGGGATTGATTTGCTGGATCAGCATTTCCAGAAGCATCAGCATTTCCCTGCATCAGAAATCTTTCTGCCAGCTGTACCCACGACCACCTCGAGGGCCTTCACAGGGATACTTATAGACCTGAAATGAGCTGTTACCAAATACTACCAGCTCCCCAACATTTTCCAGTTAAACACTTTATTCTGTTTGAAATCCCCTCTGCTCCTGACAGATTCCTTCCCCTTGGCCTCTCAAACTTGCAGGTTTCAAACCTCACCTTCCATCTCATCTCTGTACCCTGAGCGTGGATGGGATGTTCATTCTACGGGGCCAGCATGGAACAGGAGCACAATTCACCACCCCCTTGCCGAGCTATTTGACATCACAGACACAAACCCCGGCTCTCAGACCATCTGAAGTCTCTTCACATCAGCACCTTGGACTGAATTAATGCCCAGGGTGCTCAGAACACATAGAGGAGCAAGGTCAGTGTCCAGTGGCCCACTGGCAGCACCAGGAAAGGAGAGGAGCGAGGATGGAAGTTTAACCAAGTCATGTAGACATTCCATTAGTCATTCCATTAGTCATGGAATGAAGAGCTGAACTGTTCTGGCCAACTGGTCTTTTGCTTTTGAGGAAACCTGTGCAAGTTACAACTCCATTTCAGGTGCCAGTGGAAAGAGGAAGAGCCATGAGGAGGCACAAGCCAAAGAGAGCACGGCAAACTTCCCCAAAGCACTTTCTGCATCAGCTGGGAGCCTTGTTCCTCCTCCCCTTGGCTGCTGAGGTGAGGTTGTGCACGTGGATGGTGTCTAATGATGACCAGGGCACCAGCAGCAGAGCACTGCTGACCCTGGCCCTGACCTCAGGGGCAGCTCAGGGGGGTTCCCTCAGAGTCAGGGTCGTGCAGCCCATTTCACTGCAGTGAATGAGGCACAAAGAGGTGCTGACTGCAACAGCCTGCCCCCTCAGGCAGCAGCAGGACTCACCAAGCCAAGCATTCCTTCCCAGACATTCCTAGAAGAGGTTTCCACCAAACACAGACTTTTAGAAAGCAGAAGTATTGCTCTGGTAATTCCTGTCACACATACTGGTGCATTTCTTTGCTTTGGCAGCAACGTAAAAGGAGATTTCCTCAGGCAGGTTAGGAACTGTTTATTTTTTACACTCCATTAAAAAAAGGGGAAAAAAAAGAAATGGTAATGAGAAGTTGTAACCTTCCCTGAGGTTCTCCAGCTTCCAGCAAATCCCATGCCTACACATACACACTTGAATGTCTGGGTTACCCACAGCAGTTGTTTTGTCAAGGACTCTTTGACCCAGGCCAACAGCTGAACATTTTGGGCAGACACACGGTTTCCACAGCCTGGCTTTGGTTCTACCCCATGGCTCGGAGCTCCTGGGATCCCTCTAGATCCCTGCTCCAGCTCTTGGCTTGCAAAGTGCCAGATTAGTGCTGTCTTCCCACAGCCTCAGTGCAGGAACATGCAGGAACATTTCCAGCACGCTGAGCATCAGGAGCAGCTGATTTTAGCACAGGGGATTCCTTTGCTAGCCCCACACTCTGGGAGATGCTTCCTGTCAAAGGGCATCTCCGGCAGAACGCGGGCATTTGAAGGGTGCAGGGCAGTAATCCCACACCCCTCCGCACTTCCATCCCCTCCAGCCTAGCTCTGGGCTCACGGGGACCTTGCAACACATGCAGGCCCTGGGTGTTGCAGTGGAGTTACCAAGCCAAGGCAGCAGCATTTCCCACTCAAGGCAGATGTGCAGTGGTGGCTCCTCTGGCCCCACAGTGCTGTTCTCACCCTGATTTATGAAGATATCATTAACCCTCATAAACTGATGACATTGTCTCAGCTCACACATGCCAAGAAAATGAAGACCAATGGCTTGTTTTCCCCTTTGCTAACTCTGGCAGCCAAGGCCCAAGACGTCCCCGTGCCAGCATTCACTAGAACAAAAGCTGCTTCATCTTGCAGGGCCTTTTACTTAGATCTCATCAGGTTTTTGTTTCTCTTTCTCTCCCTTCCCACCCCCAGCTTGCACCAGTCCATGCCTCTCTAGAAAGTTTATCAGCCCTGCAGTCCCAGGGGGGAGCTCAAGGCTGGCCAGGCTGGCTACAGGGAGAGATTAGTTTGTTTGGACAACGTTCGTGTTTCGCCGCAAAAATGAGCGACTATTTTCCTCTGCTCTAAACAAAAGAAGCTCCATTTGGTTTGCATAACTCCGGCCATCTGACTCCTTCCTGGAAAACTCACATAGGGAAAAACCAAACCAAACAACCCTTCTGGTCTGCAATCCCTTGCCTGGGATGTGCAGGACACGGCCGGGAGAAGGACGCGCTTTGCGTCTGCCGCGGAACAACCTCGCTGCATCCCCGCGCGCTGAGAGATGGGCTGAGCGCTCCCGAAGGCCACAGCTCGTGCCAGAACGTGTGGATTTTGTGGCTTGGACTGCTCTCAGCTGACAGTGCTGGTGGCAGGGCTGGGAAGGGCGGGCGGAGCGCTCGACGTGGTGTCGCTGAGCTTCCTGCCCAGGACGTAGTTTCGGTGCTTGGCTCGGGGCTGCTCAGGGAACGGTGCAGGAATCACTCTGCCTCCTCGGATGCTTTTATGGAAGGGATGCCCAGGCCTTGATCACCTCTCAGACCCTGCAGGCAGAGCTTGGGCATCTGCAGGAAACACTGCAATGGCACAACCTGCTCCCTACCTGTGACCCTCCAATCCCTCCTTCAGGCAAAGTGAAGTTCTCACTGTATAAAACAGGACACAACAAACACACAGACACTCAAACCAGCCAGTCCTGAGGCCTGAGCCGGTCACAGGAGTGTGCACAAATGAAGGGTCAAACCTCTCATAAAACACATCCATTTGCTGTGAATGCCCTTTCAACAAGATGCCTGATACTGCTCAGATTGCTGTAACTCCCTACCCAGCACTCCTACACCTTTAACAACTATCTGTAGCCTGTAAAATCTATTATTTCCAGCAACAGTGAATAGTCTCTTATGCCATTAGCAGGGTGTAACCTTTTGGCAAGCCAGGACTTGGAATACTTCCCAACCATAATGATAAAAGCCTCAATATATGCATGATGCTCTAATACAAAAGAGAAACCTCGATGAAGGGGAGGCACAAGAACCCAAAGGCAGTATTGCAAGTGCTGGTTGCTGGATTGCAGCATCAGCAATGTTTTAGTCCAGAAAGGGCTGCAAAAGCTGTTTGCCCAACTCCCCCTATATCACAGACTCACAGTTTCCTTCTGCTATCCCTGTATTTAGGATTTGCATTCAACTAAAGCACATCTCAGAAGATGCTTTGCCCCAGTCTCCTGTTTCTGCAGGAGAGGAGACTTGTCTGTGAGAGCAGTGCAGCCCAGCTGGGGTGGGGCACTGGCTGCTCTCACACAGACTCCCGTGGGAACACCTGTGCTAGGAAGGCTGTTCTCTGTACCCCGTCCCACTTGAGCTGGCAGCCTCGAGCCCCCCTGAGCACTTCCATTGTCCCTTTGTCCCCTCAGATGAACCAAAATACCTCCCTAATTCTCTGCCCTGCTTACAGTCTCTTTTCCTCTTGGCTGACTCCTCCTCTCATGCCACTCTTTGTGACAACTCTGCAAGTAAAGTTTGCATTTCAAACCCATTTTGTGGGGAGCTGGGAATGCAGGAAGACACTGGAACACTCTCTGAGCTGGAGAAACTGCCTACAAGAGAGGCCCATAAATAAGAAATGTTTTGTTAATGCTGTAATGAAAACCACATTGAGATCAGGCTGTGATTGCTCTGCTTTGTGTAGGGACACATGAGCTCTGAATGCCAAAGCCATTGAGAGCAGAGTTAGGGGATGGGGAACAGACAGATAAGCACACAACAGCGATATCACATCCAGAACAGTCTCGAGATGGAGAGAAGGGATTTGGAAGCACTCACTTTTCCTCTGATGGGTTCATGTGCTGAGCAAACAATTGTTAGATGAGCAGTCACAGCTTCGAGGCTACAAACAGAACCTGGCACAGCACCCCAGGGTTCATCTGCTCCTGCTCAGGGCTGGCAGCTCAGGAGCAGCACGTACTGCCCCACAACAGCTCCGTCCTGGGGGACTCCCAGCCTTCCTGCAGCAGCCCCAGCCCCAGAGCTGCCTCCAGGAGCAGCTGGTGCCATGGTAAGAGACCAGCCTGGTCCCCCTGCAGCACTCAGGGGGAGCTTGGCAAAGCCCTCACTCTGCACAGGGATTCTCCTCCTCGCTCAGCCCAAGAATCCCGACTGCCCTGGGCTTGTTCCTCCACACTCAGCCTGGGCAGCTGCAGAGAATTCTGCTGGAGGAAAGCTACTATTTTAAACTAAAAAGAAAAGATTCAGTGGAGGGTTAAAGTGACATGATCAAGTGGGGAAATCAGGGATTAGAAAGTTGAACTGCAGTGCAAAACATCCCTGTGCTAAGAGTGACCAGGCTGCAAGAAAGTCAAGAAGATACCATGAAAAAGAAAGATGGGGAAAATGGGGCAATCTGAGAGGCTTTAAAACAGAAGACAGTTTTGAGAAAACATCTGTTGGGCAGTTCAGAGATGCAGTTCCCAACACACTCTGTTGATACCTGGCACAGCCCTGCTTCCAGCGTCTGAAAAACCAGAAAAATCAGGCCAGTTTGTGCAAAGGCTGGGGCTTGGCCAAGCATCCAGAGCATCCAGCAGAATGCAGCACCTCTGCTGTGGTGCCTGCTGGTTCTTCACCAACCTTTCATCTCTCTATTCAGTTTTAAATTGCCCAGGACAGAGCTCACCTCCCTGCCCAGAACTGTCTTGGCTGGATCCTGCACAGTCTGGGCAGACACAGACATTTTAGCACCACAGAGCAGTCATAAGTCACTGCACTGGATAATCACTTTTAACTCTGTGCAGGCTGAAACCAATTCTCCCAGGTCCTGCTGCTGGCAGGAACACCCTGCTGCTGAACATGCATCTGATTACAGTTCTGCTCAGCCAAATATTCCTCATGGCTTCTACAGATGTTCCTTTTTTTTTATCCCATAACTATGAGCATTATGAGTCGTTGCTCTCTTCACCTGCCACTTTTCTCTGCCAACAATCCCAATAAAACCCCATTAGCTCATGCCTTTAACCTCAGCACGTCCTAGCTGTGCTCACTACATCTCATCTGGGATAATTTAAGGTTTCAGGAACTGTTGGCTTAGTGTTATCTGTAAAAATGCCTCCCTCCCTGATACCATCAGAGGCTGAGAGGCTTCAAGCAAACAAAGGCAGCTGAGCTATCCAAGCTCCATGAGGTTTCCACACAGTCCTGGCCCAGTTGACTCTCATGGTGGGCTGGTTGCAGTTGGATGCCCCAAGGAGCAGCAGGTTTTGGGGCTCCTCTCACAGAGCAACTGAAACCCAGCAGAGCTGTGCCAGTCCCACCTGGAGAGACCTGGGTCTGGGAGCACTGATGAGCAACTACTGAGTTCCCTCAGTCAGGGGTGGGTTGAACTCAGAACTGGGGTTTGGGGCCACGTCACTGCTCCAAACAACCCAGGGCTGTGCAGGACACACAGAGAGGTCTTGGTGCAGTGCCAAGGACAGTGAGCTCACTTTTCACCTCTGCAGCAATTCAGGACACCAGGAATGCATCAGGGCACAGGGCAGGAAATGTATCTGGCCTTTATCCTCATTTTCCACATCATTTTGTGGACACAGGAAGGCAGCTCCAAATAAAGCAAGCCCAGGGGCCGCATTAAGATAAGCTGATCTCTCCTGAAAGCTACTGTGAAATGATGATGACAGGTACCACAGAACATGACTCGCCCAGACAAGCAGTCAGCACACAGAGAGAGGAAGGAGTCTCCCTCCTCACCCCCTCCCCAGCAGGTCACAGTGCTGGGGGCTGAGGTAACCATCTCTCACAGTGTCTCCCATTGCACTGGATGTGTCTGCATCTCCACACACAGGACACTGGACAGTGGGAGGCTGATGGATGACATTCCTAGTGAAGGCTTTAGGATGTTTAAAGGAAGGAATGCCTTGCTCCAGAGCCCTCCAGCTTCTGCTCTTCTCGTGCTCAACACTCACCATATCTGACTCAATCAAACGTGACCCACAGCCAGCCAAACTTTCTGCCTGGTGGCAAAAGGGTGGGCAAGTCCAGAAACTGCCTACTAAGAGGAGTAAATGTAACAGCACAAAAGCCTTTCAGGACCCGCTACAAACACCCACTGTCCTACACCTGCCCTGAATGCTCTCTGGCACCCCAAACAGGGCAAGCAGCCTTGGCCAGCTTGCCCTGCTCCATCACACCGACACTCAGAGCACGAGCCAGTCCAGCACGGAACCATTAGACTTCCATCTGTGAGAAACTCATTAACACCTTATGCTGAAAAGAGTCAGGACTGCCTCCAAAACCATCAGCTCTGAACAGGTTCCACGCTAGGGAAGTTGAGTTCTGCTGTCACTGGTGCTGCCAGCTCCGAGTTCCCTGGTTCCCCACGTGGGTGCAGACACGCCAGCTGGGAGCAGTGCGGTCCTTAGTTCTGCCAGCTCAGTGCTCCCACTGCACCTCACAAAGAGACACTCAGGGCCTGTCTGAGAGACACTCAGACACTTCAGTTCTTCCTCTGGGGCAACTGCAGAGGGAATATCTTTCTGAGCTTCCCCAGCAGCCCAGCAATGCTGGAGCCACGGCTCCAACACAGTTCCAACAACACTGCAGTTGAGCTGCGGGAGTACCACAAAACACCCCTCATCTCCCTGCACACTCAGCCCAGCAAGACACTCTTGATGCTCTTCACAGACAAGATTCTTGTCTTCTCTGTTTTCATTCCCCTGAAGCTTCACATCCGTGCTGTCAGGGTTGCAGCACACCGATTGCCACCAGCGATCCTCCTCTTCAAAAAAATAATCCCTTCTAATTAAAAGCTCTGCATCCCTGAATTACTGCTTTCACCATCCGCATAGCTGAAGGTCCAGGGCAAGGGAATAAAAGAAATGGAAGCAGCTTACTGAGAGTGACGGTGTCGTTGATCCTGAAGCTGCAGAGCACTCGGTCAACGTTGCGGGCGTGTCGGAATCCGTTCCCTCTCACCACCACCTGGAAGGACTCTGCAGGAAAACAGCCACAGGATTACTGATACACAGCAAGGCAGGGAAAGGCCATTTAGACAAGGCACATCTCTGAAGTTTTCACTTGCCATCTCTTGAGCTTGTGGTTTACCGACTTTTCAGTTTGAAAATGGTTAAAAATTGAACTCCCTCCCCAATTTCAACTTGGATTTTCAGAAACAGGAAACAATTCGCTACAGAAACAGCTTAACAGACTTGCAGTGAAAACAGGAAGCTTCAGGCACATTGAGCTTTGACCTCCCCAGGTGGTCACTTTAAATGGCAGAAAGTTTGGGGTGAAGAAAGGCAGAAGTATTTTTCCATGGAAAGGAAAACAAAAATCTTCTGGTGACAGATAATTTGGAGAAGTTTAAGTGTTACTTTCCCCAAATCGTGTCAGTTGCCCTGAGTTGTGTCATGTCCTGCCTTGCAGCTGTACAACAACCAGGAGGTCCTGACTGGACTCATTTCCACACAGTGACAGGGGTTTTATAAGAGATCAGTGTTCCAGTCTCTGGACAAAGCCTGATTTCAGACTCTGTGGGCATTTCCCCAAGTCTTCCTCTCTGCTGTTCTCCCAGACCAACTCCCCGGGGTCGCCACAGGCTGTGGGTGCCAGCAGGGAGCACCAAGGACAGCCACAAACACCTGAGCCTACTCTCTACCACCCCTTGATATTCCAGTTCCTTCAGCCTAGCACTGGGAAAGGTTTATGGCCTTCCTGCAGCCCCCAGCACGAAGAATGCCTTGCAGGGAAAGCACCACTTCAGACTCCCAGCTTCTGACTCGGGGCCACAGCCCCGGAGCAGCGCTGGCAGCGGATGCAGGGACTCGGCTCTGCTGCTCCCCACGGCGAGGAAACAGCCCCCACAATTCCTGTGACTATCTGGGAGAGGCACTCAGCTAATCCCCACTGAACTTTGGCTGGGGAATGTGATCTGAACACAAAACGTTTCACTGCCCAAGGCAAGGCAGGAGCAACCTCAAGGCAAGGCAGGAGTAACCTCAGTGCTCCAGGGACACCACCCTGGTTTAGAGCCCCCCCAGCAGCACCAAGGAACCGAGTTTTTCCAGGTCCAGGTTTTTCCCCTTTGCATTTTGCAGTCCCCATCTCTTTTCATCTCCCCCAAGGACCCGTGCACTGTACTTGTCAGAAAAAGCAGCTTTGCTCTGGAATCTGGGCTCTCTTCCAGGCCCCACTCATTTTACAGCCAAGCTGCAAATCATCCCAGCACATCCAGCCAGGGAAGCTGCTCACAGGCCCATTGTGTGTTGCCTGAGAGCATTTGGGAAGAACAGGGAGGGGGGGACAAGAGCTCTGTTCTGGAGTGTGGGGGCTGGTGAATCCTTAAGAGAAATCACAGAAATCTCAACTGCTGGGGAATGAGAGTTCAAGTACAGTCAAAGGACTGTATCAGTGATGTCAGCTGGGCCACGGGGACCCTGGCTCTGCTTGAGGCTGAAATGAACTGTACAGTTCACCCTGCAAAGCCAAATCATCCAGAAACTGCCATTCCAGAGTGATGAAATTCATTCCTGCAGTGTCTGGGACTGGCCAGCAGCACAAGAGTGGCCTCAGGTAACACAGAGCCCACATTTCCTCCTTGCAAACGAAAAATACAAGGCAAAAACTGCCACCACTCTCTAAGGACGTGCACAGAAACACAAAAGCACGAGGTCTCACAGCTACACCTGCAAACATTTATTTTAGAGACACTAATGCATGTAATTTTCTTAGTCAATGGCACTTCCATTACTCTCAGAGCCCTGAGAAATTAAACTCCCTGCAGTCTGAGAGCAATGGACTGTTTGCCCAAACTTGGAGACCAGGCCTTGAATGGGGGATCTAAGCAACTGCTGGCATTTTTCAAGGATAATGTTGCTGCTCTTGTGAAATACTGGCCAATTTCTGATGTGAATAGTTTATATCAAACCTCTCTGCATTTCCTCTCAGCAGACTCTGCTGGGTGCAGCTGTACCCACCCTGCCTTCCCTAAGGCACAAGGAATGGGAGAGATAAATCAACTGACAAGGCATTAAAGATGGTTATAAATGATGATTATAAGTCATCTTCTGGCTCACCACATTATATAAGCAGCAATGATTATCACTTGAATAATATGTAAATATGTGCTTAAAACAATCTCCCCGAGTGTAAAGTGGATGTGAATGTTCCTGCAATTTCATTTCCCTTCCCAGGCATTTATGGAACCTCACTGCACTACCCAGAGGCTGTCACAGCAATCATCCACCATGCCAAGGTGCCTTGGAGCCTATTTTAACAGAGAAACTAGTTCATTGAACAGCCAAAATGATGCTAAAGTACCATAATCCATGGCAATTATGCCAGCCTGGCTTCAAAAAACCAAAACTATGTGGCACATGTGGAACATAAACCTGGTGCCAGGTACTTATTGGGCATTCAGCCTGGTGTGCATCTGCTGGGAAAATGTGGCTACTTCTGGATGTTCAGGAGTGCTGGCAGTTCCTGCAGCAACAGGAGGTGCAGGATCATTAAAGCAGCTGCTTTGGAAGTGAAGACAAGTAAGTAACAACTGTGTTACTTACTGGGACTGTCAGTACAAGGTAAAGAAAGGTGCAGAACTTGTCAGGGACTTGTCCTTCCCTGCAAACCTCAGCTGGGCTCCCAACCTCCATCCTCAGTGAGTGCTACACATTCAACAGACAGTTGGGAGGCACTTCACAAAAGGTGAAGAATTCACAGAAGCAGATGGAAGAGGCCAAAACGATTCTCCAGCTTGGTTTGGAAAGGCTTTAGAGCCACAGTCAGGCCAGAGCAAGGACAAAGAGAGGACAGGATGAACACACAGGCAGCAAACTGATGGTTACACTCCAGTCCTCAGTCACTGTATCACCCCTAAATGCCTGAGAAATGTTCCAAGGCTATTAGAAGCCTTCAGATCCAACTGTGCTGATCTGACTTCCTTCATAGTTTCTGAAGCACCTCCTCACCAATCCTCCAAGATTATGAATTTTGCAAAACTCTAAACCCAATCAAAGCCTTATTGCCTGATTTGGTCTGTAATTATGCAGCATAACTACCTCAAGTCTGGCACAGTCCGAGTAAGACAGACTGCTTTGACAGAAGAACATTCAGGGAAAAGTATGGAATTCAGGTCTTTTCTGTAAGAATATCCCACTTGACATCATTTGGTAGAAGTGGAACTGTGATCAGTGACTTTTGCACTTTCCAGCAATTAGAGATGGACTGAAAGTTGTATTTTAGGGCAACAGGAATGACTGCGGCCTCAGCTGTACTTACCCCCTGCACAAATACTGGAAGGCTCTGCTGCCAGGATTTCTATGCAGGATTTCTTCAGAATCTAAAAGACAGACAAAATGTCATGAAGTACCTCAGACATGTTGCTACAGAAACACAGGTCTGAGAGGGTGAGTGAGTGAATGCTCTCATCCTCACACCAACGCTTAACGTCACATTCATGGCACAGGCTCAGCTTTTCACTCAAACCACCCAGCCAGGTGACATTGCTCCTCCTGAGCTGTTACAGGGTGATGGGTGCTAAGCTCTCCACCATCCCAGGGCAGACTTGCCTAGCCCCCACTTCTCAGGTCTCAGCCACAACTTCTTTCGCTTCTAACCTGATTTATGAGAGCACACCCTGGGGGTGTCCCCAAAGCTGCTTGTGGTTTCAAAGCAAATGCACAGGCAGTTGTTGTTTACTTAACCCAAACTCAAATGAAGCAGCATGTCTGTGGAAGGGTTGTCTCTGCCTCTACCCACTGTACCTGCAGACAGTGATTTACACTTTGGTCCAGGCTCGGCCAAGCGCTCGAAGGCAGAGGAGCCGGCTGGGTTGGACACTGTTTATTCCCACATGGTGCTGAAACTTCCCCAGCTGTTATCTGAGGCCTTTGCCCTGCTCTGGGAACCAACTCCAACCCTTCAGAGCCCAGGAAAGCTGTGCTCTGGAGAGAGCAGGACCAAGACCTGGGGGGGTTCAGGCGAGCAGCCCTGGCTGAGGCAACACTGATCAAAATTCAGGTCAGCTCCAAGAGGCAAGGAAATGTCAGCCAAGCATCATAACTCAAATCCAACATGAAAACTATTTTCCCAACTTTAAACTGAAACATCTGTAAGGACAGAACAGCAACCAATACAATAAATTCTGTAAGAAAAAGATAACATTTTTTTCCCCCTCCACAGTCACGGCTCGCTGCCTCAAATACCTGATTGCAAAAGGTACACAGAAAGCCAGCATTTGTTTTTTAAAAGTTTTAAGGAGAAGATTGAATTACTCAGAAGCAGGGCTGGTAGAGACTGAGGGCACCAAGGGACTGAAGGAGGCAGGACTGTCTGAGCTGGTGGCAGGTGAGGAGAGAGGAGATTTGCAGGAACAAGGTTATACAGGAACTGCCAACACAGAGAAAGGCAACAGTTGAGAACAGAGCTGAGAAGCACTAGAAGAATCTGAAAGACAGAATAAGGAGAAACACGGAGAACGTAAAATACAACCAATACTTTTTTAAATCAAGTCAAACCTCACAGGATTAAGTTTGAGATTTGGGACTTCTGCTCAGCAAACATTTTGCAAACATTCCTGCTGTTGCCCAGGGGTGGAATAGCAGGTGTCTCAATTAGATGATGCAGATCTCCCAGTCCAGTCCAATCCTTTTACACAACCATAAAAAACTGGCCTTAATGCCTTTTTACAGTGCCAACTGCAATATTTATTTTGATTTAGATTAAGTTTCCAACGCTCCAAGCACCCACCCTAACTTAAAGTGAAAATCAGGCAGCAATAAGTATTGCAAAAGAATTCCTTTATGTGTCTTCCTCATTAAAAAATACATTCAGAAAGGACTTGAGTGCCTTCGCTGTAAAAGATTTCACCGGGTCTCTTATTTCCTGAGGGGTGCACGGCCCTGGGGGATGGGGGTGCAGCTCATCCCCTGTGTGGTCTGGGGTGCCAGAGGAAAAATCCCTGTGGGAGCCTGGCTTTGTGAGCCACAGGGAGCTCTGACAGGGTAGAACTGATTTTAGCACCACCTGTGGCTGGTTTACCTCTCTGCCAGGGCAGGCATCAAGGGCAGGGGAGGCCCAGCAGGTCACCTGGGCCCCCTGGAGACAAAGGGAAGAAGGGGAGGGAGATTCTGCAGCTGCTGGAAGCTTCCCCTCCGTGTTCTGCTCCACAAACACAGATTATTTCACCACAGCAGCTGCATATTTCTTAGGCAATTTTTTTTTTTAACCAAATTTGGGAATTCTCATTAGCAAACAGGATGCTGAAGTGTAATAGAAGGTTACTGCCTAATTAGCATTAGTGGGAATGACCTGCAGTCTGAGGCCAGGTACTCATTAGCAGGCTCTGTTCAATTACTGAATACCAAAGTCTGTTGCCAATTATAAACCAGCCATTTATTTATAAAGTGTTTCCTGTCCAATAATATCTACACGAGCTAAGTAAAATAAATACATTTCAGTCCTTTCTAAAGATGCTTTTGGGGGAAGAAAGAAGTAGAAAGCAGGATTATATACCATTAAAACTAATGAGAAGCACTGTGCAGTGGAGGTTGGGGGTTCACATCCTCTCCCTGGGATGGGTAAGCCAAGAGGCTCCAGTTGTCAACTTGCTCTTTGGCCTGTGCAGAAAGTCTGGCTGTGACAGAAGACAGATTCAGAGCATCTTGCAAAGGAATTAACTCTTTCTCATCTCTCTCCCCCATTCTGGGGGTCTCACCCGTCTCCCTGCACCAGGGAATCTCTGCCCGTGAAGTTTGAGCAGCCAGCTCAGGATGGGCACGCAAAACCATCACATCTCTCACCCGTGGCCTGTTAGAAGCTCACACTGGGTTGTCACCCAAGTCCCCCCATGGCACACATCCACACTGCAGTGTGTCCCAGGAAACATCTTTGTGGCACCAGCCTTCAGGGACAGGGCATTTGTAAGCTCTGATTTCCTGGGGGGAAGGAGCACTTTGACCTGTCACATCAGTTCTGAACTGCCACAGCAGCTCCAAGAGCTGAGACAAGTCCTGAAAAATACCAGGGCTAGGGGGTATATCCTCTGCAAGAGGGTCCTAAAGGAGCACACAGGGAATTAAACCTCAAAGGCTGAATCATCTGCACAGTTTATACAGACAGGGGACAGTCCCACAAAGTGGTTCCTGCCTCTTCCTTTCTCATCAATCACAGCTGGTCCAGGAGAATTCCGGCAGCTCACTCGGGCTCCTTGCTGAGGGACCCAGGATTCCACTGTGAGGTAAGTTCCAGGCTGGTGCCACGGTTTAACACATGCCAGGGATCAGGGAGTTTTCCTGACTGCTCCTCAGTCAGCTTCACTTACAGGCTCAAAGCAAAGCCACGGCAGGATCCCATCCTGACTTTGATGTTGCCTCATGTTCCTTGCCTCCAGCACTCCTACCAAGCATGCACTGAGCAGTAACTCAAGCTGAGTTTCAGGTTTTCCATCAAAGATTTGCTCCATTTGCTTTAATTTGACAGGTTATGATTGGCACAAATTTTTCCCAGCAAAGGAAAATTTAATGAATTACTTCAGCTCCTTCCCTGAGTTCCCTGGCCTGCAGCAATCAGTCAACCTGCTTCTCCACCAGACTGTTCTCTCCTGACAAACTCAAACCCCCCCATTAAACAGGGGGAAGCTGAAGTTTTAGCAGTGGCTTTTTCACAGTGAGGAAGACAAAGCAATTGGTTTGCTTAACAAAAAAATCAGATTGGAGCTTATGGGAGAGAAAGGACCGAACCCCACAGAGCACTGAACACCTTCAGCTCCCACTTTAAGGGTCATGTTTTTAAGCACAGCTTCAGCGTGGGACGGGATTTTCACCTCAGTTAAGCACAGTCTGCAGGGTGGAGCCACAACTTGGTGGTGCCTGGAGGAGACAGGACCACACTGAGCACATCTCCCTGCAGCTGCTCCCTCCAAACTGCCTGGCTCCCACAAAAAAAGGAAGGGCAGGTGCATGGAAACATCTGCAGCCCCACCACCCCGAACAGCTTTGCTCAGCAGACTGAGAGGTCCAGCTGAGGCCAGTCTTGAGCTCCACCACTCCCAGCTCCCACCCTCTGCCTCATCCCGGGGGGACTGCAAATTCCCAGAATCACAGGATATTCTGAGTGGGAAGGGCACCCACAAGGATCATCAAGTCCAGCTCTGAGTGAGGGGCTGTACAGGGGTTGAGCCCACAACCCTGGAGTTATTCATCATCATCATCATCAACCTAGAGTTAATTCAAGCACTAATCCCCACACCTCCTCATTTGATCTTTGCCCACCCTGTGTAACCAGCAGGTTGTAGCCTAATCAATCCCCTCTACAGTGGCTGAGCACCCTTTCTGTGCCAACTCTTACACAGGAATCGAAAGAAGCTTCCAGGCCTCAGGGCCCTTTCACTGTTAACATCTTTCCCGTGACCACAAATGCTTTGTTTGCTCCAACACAGGGATGCTCTTGGCAAGGACAAGAAAAGAAGGAGTGAAGGACCTTATTTTCCAGCTAGAACGGGAATCTACAGCTTGTCTGTTATTGCACAGAGTGATTAATGTCCTCCCTGTCGTTCCTTTCACACACAAAACCACTTCCCTTCTCCCCAACCTGCTGCAGAGGCTCCACTCAAATCCAAGTGATCAGGTCATGGATTCATTACTGCACTTCCCTGTGACCCTCCTTCCCAGGGCTGGGAAATCTTGCACCAGTCAGCTCAGCTGAGGCAGTTCTGGGTTCCTGGAGGCTGAAGTCTTCCCTTTCTGTTCCGTGTAACTGGGAAGGGAGTCAGAACTGCTGCTGGAATTCATTAAAAACAGCTGCAGAGGGAATGCAGGGCTGGGGAGCAAAGTGGTTCTTGTTTTGTTGCTTTCTGAAGTGACATGCAACACCTGACTGTCCAAGAGGGCTGGGGCAGTAGATCCACGCTCAGACAGTGCCAGGAAAACCAATAAGCAAGGGATTGTATTCCATGTCCATGTGAGAGCAGCAGGGAGAACTGAGCCTGTGCTGAGGGAACGGTTTTGCTTGGTATTGCAGTGTCAAAATAGTGTGTAACCACTGTAAACAGAGAAATGTGAGCCCCTCTCCCAGCTCCACATCAGACCTTTCAGCTGGGCTTTACCAGCTCTTCCAAAGTGAAGAACACACGTGTCCCTAAACGGATTTCCCGTCCTTTGTAGCCATGGGAAGCACCTTAATCAGCCCAGCCACTCTAAATGGGCCAGCTCTTCAACCCAGTCCCTGCAGGGAATGCCAGGAACTGGGAATAGGGAAACCTTGATCTGGGGAGGAGAAAACCAGCCCATCTGCCAGGAGGGTGACTGTAGAAAGCAGAGGCTTGGGGATTTTGGCCTACACAGCAGGATCCTTCCCCCATTCCAGCAGGGAGCAGAGCAGCACATCCAGCAGGATGGGGCAGGACGGAGATCCGAGAGTACCCTGATCCCTGGGGCAGGATGAGCTCTAACACAGCCCTGCTCTCCCTGCCTGGGGCAAACTGTCACCAACTCTCACCACGTGCCCCTTCATTCACTCAGTTGCCTCCCACCAAGGAGAGAGACAGACAGGGATCATATTTGGGCTCAAAGTTGATAAACTCAACCTCAAAGTAGCAATTTTACTACAAGCAGAGGTCAGTTTTTTGGCCCAAAAGATTAAGTGATTTTTTCAAAGCAAGTCCATGTGCACACAGGAAAACCAAACTGCAAACATGTGATTAAAAGTACTCACAGAGTCTATGATCCCCTGAAGGGCTTCAAACCCATCGTTCACTGGGAAGACATGATCTTTGCTGTCGGCAATCCGAGCCAGCTGACAGAGCAGGGAAAGGAAAGAAAACAGAAATGCAAAGAATGACATAAATTAGCCAGCAGGCAGCAAATTAAGACTTCTCCAGACTCCTCCACTTGCAAATAAAAACCTCAAATGCTCAAGCACTCCATGTGGATTGTCAGCGTATTATGGTTTATTAAGCAGTGAAAAGTTAATCTCTTTAGCCTGATTGATTTTAGAAAGGATCAGAAAAGGGCTTTTAACTTTGAAGGCAAGACTTCACGTGGCTTTCAGTGGTGCCCAGAGCTTTAAGTGCAAAAGCTGTCTCCCACATGATTGTAAACCACCCCACTCAGTAACTCCCCAGCCAAACCAGGCCACAGCATCGACACAGGCAGCAGAACACTGGGACACATTTAAACCAGGGGAGTAACCAAAATGATGCAGTATTTTCACATGTAGAGAAGGCAGAATGTGCTCTGTCAAAGGTTGGACTTGATCTTGGAGGACTTCTGAAACCTTCAAGATGCTATGATTTTATGAACTTATACCCCAGCTGGAGATACAGCCCTGACTCACCTTCCCTGTCAGGACAGAGGTTTGACTGCTGGTCCTACACTCGAACATTAGAGAGCCAAAAAGAAGAAAGCAGGGACCTCTCAGGAGATGTTTTCCAAGTGGGGGTTAAAAGGTATCAGGGGAGCATCCAGAAACCTCCATGACAAGAAAGAGGGGCCTTCATGAGGTGGTGACAAGGTAAAGGGGAACCAGGACAACACCTGCAAAGAGCTTCATGCCGGTCCAATTGCCAATGGCAGAGTAAGGGTTAAGCCCAAAATCTCAGCCCAGCTCAGCAGTAATGAGCTCTCCATGCATCTGCTGGAGCACACTCAAGTTTTACTGCTACAAGGCCAACTTGTGTTCCAGTAATTCTCTCCCCTGGCAGAGGCAACACCAGCCCCGAAGGCCTCTCTGGCGTTTCCTGCAGCACTGCAAGCTGGAGGCAGCGGAGCAGCCACACATTCCTCCCGAAACCCCATGGGCTCCACCTTTCCAGCTCCTGTCACTCCCAACTCCCACTTCCCCAGCTGCCAACCTCCTGGTTTGCATCCAGAGAAACACTCCAGGCAACTTTCCCCTACCTGCTCCAAGAAGGGCAGTAAAGCAGCTCGTTCCTCGCTGGCTGAGCTGCAGAAGCCTCTGTAAACCAGGATGTTTACAGTTTCCTCAACTCACTCCCCATGGTCCTCCTCCTGGTCCATTCTGGGACTTCAGACACAGTCATCTAATTCCAATTAATTTCTTCAGCATTTAAATGCCTTCAGGTAGCAGCTGTCTGGGGCCTGTTGCTTTAGATCTGGTCTCTTTGCCATTTTTATTCCCTCTCTGCTTTTTCTACGACTTACTCTGGGTTACACCAGTCTCTGGGTTTGGTTCGAAGGAGACTGTTCTAAACCAAGTTTGGTTTGACTCGTTTTTTGAAAGATGAGAACCTGGGAAAACTCCTTCAGCCTCCACTTCAGGGCTGTGCAAGTATTTCACTCATGTCAGAAAAATGTCAGCTGTTTGTTAGTGTGTGAAATACAAATCATGGGCATACCAACATTCATATGACAAATTTGATAGTCAGACCATCAAATGGGAAAACAGTGTGAAATATTACTGTCACTAGTGGAGGTGTTTGCTTTTTACAGCACAGTTTTCCCCTGAAATAAAACCTGGACTGAAGGTGAAGAGTTCTGTGGCAATGGTTGTGTGGGGACAAGATGTCCCCACAGCCAGACCATTGGCTATCCTTCATGTGGCTTTTCCTCTGCTTTTCTCCACCGTTCCCAAGAGTTTCTGGGGCAGGCAGAGGGGCAGCTCTTAGACTTAGAAAAGGGTTTAAACCCAGCACCGGACCCACCACTGCAGGTGGGCACTTCAGATGGTTGAACCAGCGACAGAAGGAGAGGAAAAGCACTTGGGAAGGGGATTCAGGAGAGTGTGTGACCACGTTCAACCTGCAGCTCTGCCAAGCCCCTCAGACAGCTCCAGAGCCTCCTTTACCTGGGTCTCGTTGAAGTCCTTCACACCCACACAATACACTGTTGCTCCCAGGTCCCGCGACCGGTTAGCCTGGAACGAGGAAAGGCAGGATGACTGGGGGGGATCAGGTGTCTGAAAGGTCTTAATCATAAATTTAGTCTTCCTCTGTATAATGAGCAGCTTGTCAAAGGGGAGTTTTAAAAGCTTTCCATCCTGACTCTGTGCATTTGGACTTTATCTGTTTCTAGAGTAGCTGCTGTTTAGTAAAGCAAATCCCAAGGTATCTGGTAGTTTTTTTTAAACCTAGTTAGTTCACCTCTTGAGTGACTTCAGCTTCCCAAAAGATGCCAGACAGACTAAAGCAATTTTCTTTTCATCATTTAGGGCACAGTACAACAGTGACCTAAAATGCTTTGGTGTTTTCTGTTTCAGGCGTGTGTGCCTGGACTTACGATATTTATAGGTGAGAGACATTTCATTCCATCTGCTACAAAACTGTATCACTCCCACTGCTTCCACAGCATCCTAAACTAAAGGGGGGACATGCACAGGTTTGATTTTTCCAGGCTATTTCATTGAAGATGAAGTTGCATTTACTATTCAAAAGGCAGGTGCTCCAAATGCATAAGTACAATTTAAGTCACCAGAACAAGAAGACTTGACCTGCCCAAAACCCCTTCCCAGAACAGATGGCAGCAAGTCAGACTATCAGAACACTGTAGCAACTCAAGTTGTTCAACAGCAAAGGGCTTTAGCAGAAAAGCCTCATTCCAGTTTCACACTGGGAAGCTTCAACCCAAACAACTGCAGCAACTCCCAGAGTAAGAGCCCAGTTCAGGATCAGCTTCCACCAGCTCTCCACTGCTCCTCCCCAAACCAAAACAAACAGAACACTTCTGACCTTTCAACTTGTTCATTCACCTCCAAAAACAAACTCGCTTTTCTTGTGGGTATTTTATTTCAGAAGGGGAGAGAAGGAGATGAAGAGCAAGGAGGGGAACTGCAGATCCAGGGCACTTGTTTGTGCTGTAGCAGTGTTGGTTTTACTCTACAAAACCTTCCCTTTTTGTTGTTGTTGGATTTAAAGCTGCACTTTGGACAGACTGAGAGGAAAAAAACTGTCCATAACAAATTCATGCAAAAATACCACCTTCCAAGTTTAGGTCATCCTGATTTGCTTGACTGACAAATGCAAATTGGTTCATCTCTTCGGAGAGGACTGTCCAAAGGGCAGCAAAGCTTTCAATGCTCACCCTCCTGTTCAGCTAACATCTTGCACAGTTCACTGATTTAATGAGGATGTTGAGAATATGTGCTTGAACCTCAGAAATACTTGTAGAAATTTTGGATTTGATCATCTCAGAGGTTTTCTGATGTCACAGAAGTTTACAGGAGCAACAGCCATCCTCCTTCTGCAGCCCTTACTTTTTGTGAGAGAAGAAAAGCGAAAGGGAGAAGATCCAGGTATTTCCCAGAGCAATCCAGTCAATACTGAAACTTCTCAGCTGTGAACTATCCCTTCCTCCAGTGTTTATTTTTAACTGGAAGTTCAACCCCCTGTCCTTTCCCATGAAGAGTCTCGGCTGGGATGAGTCAGAAGCCTTGCTGCTGTTAATGGTTATCCTTCAGATTCACGTCCGAAGAGCACCAAAGTGGAGTTTTTTTACAAGGGAAAAGCTTTTCCTTAACTTTTGCCTTCAAAGCAGCAGCAAGCCCAGCCACCTCCCTGCCTGCAGATGTGTGAGACACTCACCTCCCTCTCAGAGTAGAAGAACAGGTCCTCGTGGAGCTCTCCGTCCGTCAGCGCGATGATGACACTGGCGGTTCTGTAACCTGAACACACACACTTCTTTAGGCCCTGGGGTTTGCTTATGACTGTCAAACCACCCTGGAAAACATCCTGATGGAGGCCTGTTAGCACACCAGCAACTGTCAAGCTCGTGGCCTCCCTCCCTCCAGCCAACCAGTTCTCAGAAGACAGAAATTTCTCCTCAGTTTTTCACTCTTTTGATGTGCCAATGGTTTTAATTGACAGCCCCTCAATATTTCAGTTATTCAGACCTGCAGCCATCAAAAAAACCCCAGTGCAATTTGTTCCTAGTTAGTTCCTGATTTTATTAATGCAATATATATACATATAGTATAAAATATGTTTATTAATTTTATCAATTCAAGAAATCCACGGGGTTTTTTTTCAGCTTGTGATAAAAGAGCTCAATTGGGATCTAAACAGAGATGGTAGGAAATGGCCTAAAATCTTCAACATATCAGCAATATCAGTAAACCTTGCAGTCATCCCTTCCAAACAGGCAACTGTGGCAGGAGCCTTTGGACCTGCTGCAGGTGGGATAAACCCTCCTTGTAGCGGAGCCAAGGCAAACACAGAGCTGTTAAAACACAGCCCAACACTCAGGCTGGAGGACCCCGTCATCCAGTGCTTCGTGCACGTGGTGGGAACCAGTTTCCACGTGGAATTCACCAGCATGCAAAAGCATCTCCAATCCCCAACTGAGCTGTTCCAGCTATTCCATTTTCCTGCAGGCACTTTTCACAGGTGAGTCCCAAAGCTGTGTGGATTTAACCATGACTTCCTCTCACTCATGAGCAGCCCTGGGAGACCATTAGGCCTGGCTTTGTGCTCAAACATCTGGTTGTCTGTCTTTTGGTTTCTGAAGCAATATTTATGTTCATACTTCAGGCTTTGCAGTGCAGAAAGGTTTTACATTGATTACAGGGAAGGACAAACATTTTTGCAGTTGTCTGCAATTACTGTTGGTTTTAATGATTGCTTATTAAAAAATCTTTTATTTAACAGCTTCTCCACGTTCTTATGTTTCAGAAGGAAGAAGAAATGGCTGCCTGAGTCCTCAAGCAAAAGGAATAAAGACAGTTTTGGTAAGAGTGGGCTCTTCAGCCAGCCTGGCTTCTCCCTTTTGGCCTGAAACACTTTAATTACAGCTCTGGCTCCTTAGAGCTCCCCCAGCTCTTTGTCCCTTTCAGGAGCACTACCCTGAGCAGCTCCTGTAAGAGCAGCATCCACCCCCACCCTTCCCACAGCAAAGCTGCATTTCAGATCTGCTAAAGTTATCAGTCAAAAGGAAAGAGAAAAAAAGCATTCAGTGGATCAAGAAAAGGTTCTCACCGTGAACATTCTCGTAGTAAATCTGTTCACTTGCCTGAAATTAAATCAGAAGAGTATTAGTAATAAATCAATAATAACACTTTGTGGGCAGAAAGAAAGGGAAGATGGCAGTGGGGCCTTGCAGTTCACACATGAGCTCTGCTCTCAGACATCTGAACCTTTCCCAGAACAGGGCTCTTGCCTGTGGCTTTGACTCTGTTACTTCAAGGTCTCATCAAAGCACAACTCAGTCAAACCAACCCTAAGGCCAACACTAACCTTGTCTCCCACTATTCTTCTCTGAAAATCCCATTCACCTTCCTCCCTGAGAAACATCCCAGGCCCAATAATAAATATTCCCCAGCACCTCCAGATCGACTACTCCAATTGCAAACAAACCCAAGCCTCTGGTGGGTCTCCTGAATTCCTGTTGTGTGCTCACATTTCAGCGTGAACAATGACAGTTCAGCATTTTCAACAGGCAGACAGTTCAAAACCCTCCCAAATATGTCTGTAGGGCAGAAGTGGAGGGAGTGCAGGAGTTCAGGTGTAGAAAGCTTGTAAAATATATGAAAAAATCTGTCCAGAAGAAGGTCAGAGTGGGCAATAATGTCTGCACAGCATTATTTGGCCACCAGTGAGAACAGGTTGGAGCCGTGGCCTCAGCCCTCACCCCACAGGGCAGGATTGACAGCTTCCCACCCTTCAGGAACATGTGGGATTGCAAAGCCAAACCTCCTGCCTTGTCCTAAGCTGAAAAGGCAGCTCCCCCTCAAAAGCTGAAGGCAGAAATAGAGCTGGTGGAGTTTGCATGTCCTGTGTGCCAGCTCCAGCACTGACCACTTCCACCTCCCTGCACCCACGGCACTGTCCCACGCCCCCACCAGGGAGTTCTCAGCCAGGTTCCCCTGTTCCCGTTCCCTGAGGGGCAGCAGACACCGTTTGAGCCTGCCCTGAGTTACCCTTTCGAATCCCTCGTGCATGTACGTGTCGCCACCCGGCAGCACCTTCTGCAGCTCCTCCAGGCCCTGGCGAATCTGCTCCCTGGAAGGAAGGCAGACACTGTCAGAGCCCAGCTCAGTTCCTGGGAGCTGATACCCAGGGAAGACATGCATGGCAGAGCCCAGTACAGAGAGGGGGGAAAAGGAGTTAACCCAGTGTTTACACAGGCCAAGGCTGGGGAGATACCTCTGCAAGGATGTGGGAAACAGGGAGTTGTGCTCCCAGTGTTCCCACAGCCTGGGGGAAGCATCACCGAGGCAGCATCTCCTCAACAGCCACACATTTCATACATTTCTTCCTAAACAAATGCTCCCTGGTCAAACTCAGCAGCTGACCCACCTGGCTCACCTTCCTCACTGTGTTTGCTGACTTGACTGAACAAACATAATCAAACATTTGCTTTATTTAGACATTACACCTTCAGTTGCTGTTCAAACTGACTTGAAGAGTGAAGCCTTTCCCAGTGGCTCATTATGATTCAGGGGAATGTTTTAATTCCTTCCAGGAATGCCAGGCACAGTGAGATCATGCAGGGTACCCAGGGCAGACAGTCATGTGCTGTTCCCCTGAGTGGCAGGCACCAAACTCCGGGAGCCAAGCACGGGCCAGAAGTCTTTAATACAAGATAAAACCCTGCAGTGTGTGGGGTGTATCTGAGCAAACTCCACAATCTTCATGGGAAAGGGGTGAAGTCACTGCAGGCAGGACCACATGGACATGCCAGAAGTCAGTTTGTCCCTGCATTTTTTAACTGCTTCAGAAACCCCAGTCTGTGTGAACACACCCTCTGCAGCTCCCTGGTGAGGCTGATTGCAGCAGGGCAGCAACACTGGTCAGTCAGCACAGCAGTGACTCCCTCAGGGAGAAAAAAACCCACTGTCTGCTCTTGCAACAGGCTGAATTGTCAAACTGTCAAGAGCTCATCCTGTACCTGTGACTCCCAAACCAGTTAGACTCTGCCATAGGTGGGCTGGTGGCAGATATTTCCTCCTCTCAGCTACTCCTGCACACACCAAGCCAAAGCTGAACAGGAAATGGAGCATTTCCTGTGATCACCAGTTTTCAAAGGTGAACACTGACATTTCAAAATACACAGCACAGGGGTTTAGAATTTGTCAATCCAGTCCCAGCAGACACAGAGTTTTTCCAAAAAGGGATGCTCAGCACCCTCAGCCCTCACCTTCAGAGGCTGTTACACCACACAGAGGAGCAGACAAGGCAGAGGAGGTTTTCCTACCACTCCACCTTCCCCATTTAGAAAGGCCAGTGGGAACTAAAGGACCAACACCTTGCTTGTCTGTCCCCCAATAAAACCCAGCAGCTCTGCAGTCAGCTGGCTGTCAGACTAATACCACACCAATATCCTGGTCCCAGTCAACGTTTCTAGGGCAGCTGGATAGATATGGAATACACTTCCACATGGGAAACACTTCAGTCTCTCAGTTCCTCAGCAGAGGAGGTGTCTCTGCAGTGGGGTGTGTTCATGGGGTGGGACACAGCAAGGGACAGGTTTGCTGCTGACACCCACTTAAATAAGGTTTATTCTCTCTGTCCTTCTTGTGCAGTAAGTGGCAAGGAAGGGCTGCTTAGGCTGGCTGGGGTTAATGGCATTTTCAAGGCTGGGGTGTGTGTGCACTGCTCTGTAGGAAGGCAGCCAGTTTCCTCCCTGGTCCTCCACGGGAGCTGCTCTGGTATGTGATTTCAGACATCCAATATGTAAAACACATGCTGACTTATACAGCCTACACATGTGTTACATATATTTCTGCTCCACGTGGCAATGAAGTTAACAGAGGAAGCGAGAGAGATTTAAGGACCTCATCCAACTCCCCTTGAAGTCAGAGCAAACTAAAAAAATCCATCCCACAGGTTTTACTGGGATTAACTTGGGGATCTACAAAGGGGTGACAGGAACACGCTTCAGAAACATGGCAATCAAACTGCCATTGCCAAAAAATACAGCCCCTTGCAATCCTTCCCAAACATGGTTTGTCTGTAATATCCCTTCAGACCTCGGAGGAAATCACATTCCCCTCCACCTCCAGAGTGTGGGAGTCATCTCTGGCTTTCAGGTCTGTTTTTATGGGAAGGGAGTTTCACCTATTTGTTTGCAGAAGAAACTCCCAGAGGATGTTTCACAGGCAACAAGCCTCTTGTTCTCCGACAAAAGCCCGAGTCTCTGTGGAATGCAGCTCCCTCAACAAAACCAGTCTGAGCTAAAACCCCAAGAGCTGACAGAAAAGACACTTAAAAGTTAAATTTAAGAAGCCTTGAGAGCCCTTAATGCATTCTAGGATATGAAAATGGGCAGGTGGTTCAAACAAATTAAATTGAGAAGGGCAAAGGTGTCACAACTCCGTTCACAGGGGACTGGGAATCGTTGAACAAGGAAGGTGAAGGGACACAAAAGGTGCTGTGCATCTTTACACGTCTTCTTACCTGTCTTCTGTTAACCTCATTAGAATTGTCCCTCTAGTTGAAAAAACAATGAAGGACATCCTCAGCTGAGGGCTGGAGGAGAGAAGAGAAGTCCATTAATTTGTTGGTCCAAGGTTGCTGTGTGTGTAACCCCAGGCACACTCTGCTCTCCCAGTCATAACTCAGCAGGGGCACAGACTGGAGGAGGCAGCAAAGGTGTTTCTCCCTGGACCTTTCCAATCAAGGGGGATCCCTGTGAAGAGCCCTTGCATCACAACCTTGGGATTGCTGAAGCAGGAAAGGCTTAAATGCATCCTGGAATCCTCACCCAGAGCAGGGAAGGCTCACTGTGTTTATCACAACACATTCCATGTCCCGAGGGACTCATCCTGCAGCCTCAAGTCATTCAGAGCCTGAAAGCTGCAGCCACAGACCCCTCCCTGCATCTCCCACAGGAGGATTCCTTCCCAGCAGAAAGAAGATTAGATCCAGGCGGGCAGGAATAAAGGGAACAATCAGTTTATCTCCTCCTATTTCCCACGTGACAGAAATCTGGAGAGAAGCAGCCACTGGGATGATCTGAGGAAAGCATTAAGAACCCTCCCTCCACCACAGCCCCAGTGGAAAGCAGCTGAGCTGGACTGGGAGCCACTGGTCCTCTCCCCACCCCTTCTCACCTGATGAACTTGCGGGCCAAGTGCTCCACGAAGTGATAGATCTCATTCCAGTGGTGCAGGACACTTCCCGACCTGGGGAAACAATGATTGCAGGACAGATTAGTTTAATTGCTGCTCTGGTAGCTTTCCCAGCCCTTGTCCTGTCACACCTTGCTCGGCCAAGCATTTGCCTTTCTTTTGTTTACCACTCACTGCCCATATTCTTCCTGCAAGGGGAGATTAAACTCCAAATGACATTTTCTACTTAACTTTGAAGAGCAAGAATAATTCCCATTCCATACAAGTGTTTGAGGCTACCCCTGGCAATGACACATGGCAGTTAGGCTGGGCCTTAACACAGCCTTAACCAAATAAACCCTTCTCTCTGAAGTGTTGTAGATTAATTCCACCCACTCACTTCCAAATCATTACACAGAGCTTTCAGCTCAAGTGTATTCTGAGAATAACACAAAGTTGGAGGAACAGATTATTGAACTTCTCTGGTGTTTCCATTGTGCCAGAGACTATGAAAAGCAAAACACCTTAGTCCACGTCTCAGCTGTTCTGCTTAATTCCTTCACACCTCAGTTAAAGACAAAACAAACTAATTTTGCTCCTCAGGAGGATAAACTATGGGCCATAATGGGATTGGATTATTCTTCTTTATGTTGTAAGAACCAGGAAAAATTAGGTTAATCAGAATCTTTCAGCACTAAATGCCCCTTCTGGCATAAACACTTCAGTGAACACTGGAATATTAATATTGGAAAAAAAAATTCCTTCTTAGAGTTGGAAAATAAAAGTGTCATCACTTACTTAATTCATTGACTACAATTAGAAATATTTATAGGGGAAATAACCATTCCAGCCTTAACAGAAACCTCATTGATCTGCAGCCTGAGGAAGAAAAGAAGAATATTTGAGGCGATGGTTTTTCACTTCACAGGAAGAAAAGGCACCTGCCCTGCCCTGTCCTGCCTCAGACCTGAGAGAGCAGATGCAGAGCCAGGAATGGGTTCATCAAAGAGGTCTTGATAAACTAATTAACCCACAGACAGTGCGAATATTGGTGTCATAACAGATGAAGGGTGAGGTACATCAGGACTGTCTCTCAAACAAAGAACTTCCACTGCATTCAAACTGCAAACTGATAGAACAGAGAGAGACACACAGATCGCAACCCCAGGAGCAAATTGCCCTGGGATCTATGGAATAACTCTGAGCCCTTGAATACAACAGACACTCCAGTCCCAGCAATGCCAAATAGCACAAATAGAGCTGGCCTGGAAAATCAGAACTTATTGTCTTTATATGGTGAGGCACAAAAGAAACACTTGACTTTAAAGCAATGCTCACATCAGTCCACAGAAGGCATTTGAAGCCAAGGCTTCATTAACCAGCAGTCCCATCTTTATGCCCTCTGAAACACAAGTTATGGATGTTTTTTCCATGAAACCTCATCCGTGAACACATGCAAGAAACAACCTGAACTTCAGGAGCAGCAGAATGTTAAACACCCATTTAAGAAAACTTCTTACCACTGCAACAGTCATAAAGCCAAACCCTCCCAAGGCACTGAACTGGGGCAACTGGAATAGTCTGCAATCCCTTTACTCCTCAGCTCTACCAGAGCAAGCTATAACAGGGTGACAAAAGGAGGGCTCACACTTCTGCTGACCACACACAAAAGACACTTGTCACCTGTAAAGCCTCTCTGAGGGAGGCCAAGGGCCCTGGGTAGGACAAGTATTTCCAAGGCCAATTGCAAGATAAGAAATGCCAAATTTAAATTGGTTGTCTGTTCATACTCCCCAAAGAAACAAGATGATCAGTGAGCCAACATTTTACAGCTGAACGATTGATGTTATAAACTTGCAGTTTAGGAAAAGGCCCGTGGTGAGGAGGCCAAATTCTCCCTGGAGAAGAGCCCAATAAATGGAAGTTAAGCCTAAGTAAACCATTCTCTTTAACAAGGGAATGATACATTCTGTGGTTGACTGTGCTGGCATTTTGTACATCCAAACTGAATGCAAGTGTTGAGAGAGGCTCTCCTCACGGCTCCGTGGTTCCAGCCAGCAGAGCCACGCTCTGGTCAGAGCCCTGCCCTCCAGCAGGTGCTTTCCTCCTGCTCCCTGGCAGGAGATCACCAGAGCCCAAAGCTGCAGCAGCTCAAACCTCTTTAGAGTTTGTCTTTTGTGCCCTTTTTAGGCTCCGGTTTTCCATTTCTGCCACTGCACCTTCTCAGAATTCCCGTGGGTTTGTTTAGTTCCCAAACCAGCAGTCACAGAAACCACACACAAACCAAGACCTCACATGAGTTACATGTTCTGCAGCTGACAGAAGGACAGAAAGACACCTGGTTCAGAGGCTGATGTTATCCAAAATCTCCTTAAACTTCTTTGCTTTTGGACTAACTCCGAGAAGTCTCGTGGCTCTCAGAGGTGGCATTTACCTAAGAAGTTGTGCAGTATCTGCTCACTGAGCTCTTTAAAAACAACACAAGCGAGCCAAAAAGTGTCCTTTGTCTTTCCAGATAATTCAGGAGGAATTTTGAAAACCCTGCATAGCACAGAGGCCTTGGAGAGGTGATGCAATTCTTTGAGGAAACACTGTTATCATGTGCCACACTTCACAGGAGACAGCTCAGCAGAGACACTGCCAAACTCCTGAGGTCACAGGGTCTTTAGAGATCCAGTTCAGAGCAGGACAAGCCTCTAAAACCAGTCACAGGCCAAGAACATTCTTCTCTTCCTGGCTGGCAGGGGATATGCAAAAACCCAACTAATAAACAAGTAACCATGGACTTAATTTACATCAAGCAGTAGATGAAGTGCAGAGTGCGCAGGCACACACTTAATCCTGGCTGTCAGGGAGCCCCTGCTCATCCCTTTTACCAAGCATTACCTTAGATGCTCCACTGGGTAAATAGCACATCCACAGGTCCTGACTGGCTGGATTTCACACCTGAACTCTGTTCATTACAACTGCAAGCCCTCAGCAGACTTAGGAGTTAATGACATTCCTTCAGGCAACAAGCAGAAAGACACAAGAATGCACAAATTCCCCCACCCTGCCTTGCTGGCTCCCTCAGCCCTCCTGGTTACACAGACAAAAACTATCCTTCCACATCCTTGAGCCCTGCCACCCAAAAAAATGCATCCATTGCTCTGGATTCCGGCCTGTGATCCTGGAAAAGCAATCAGGGAATCACTGACCGGGTCAGAGAAGATCAGAGATGGTTTTCAATCCACTGCCCAGAGAGGCTGTGGACTCCCCATCCCTGGAAGTGTCCCAGGCCAGGCTGGACGGGGCTTGGAGCAACCTGGGCTGGTGGAAGGTGTCCCTGCTCATGGCAGGGGTGGGATGGATGAGCTTTAAGGTCCCTCCCAACCAAAGCATTCCATGATTCCATTCCTGCAGACACTCAGTTCCACCATTCCCTCCTAAAAGCCTGTGTTTGTGCCAAGAGAGCAGGCATGACATGTACCAGCTCTGGGAGGTCCTGTGGGGGCTCTGCTGGGCTCTTTTCTCCCAGGGGAAGGAGCAGCTCCTGCAGGTCGAGCTCTCTGCCTGGTGTCTGCCTCTTTCCACCCCACCATGGTCTGTGTATCTTCCACTCTGAGTGCAAACCTGGACTCTGAAGTCCCACTGAGGCCATGGTAACTACAGCTGCTCAAGCTGCAGTCAAAGAAACAACCACCAGCCTCTCCAGGGCAGGGGTTTCACTGCAATTCAACCCGTTAGAAATCCTGTCTGGCTGGGTAACGAAGGGATCACAGGAGGCAGCTTGGATCACTCGCTCCATTTTGCCAGGGATCTCTCAGAGCCAAGTTTTCTTTCACATTCTCACAGTTCCCTGTGGAGGGGATAAATTCCCCATTATTTGCACACCACAGGCAAGAGCACCCTGTGACACACAGAGGCTACAGCAAAGGGTTACTGAGAAGGCTCAGTTGTCATTCCTTTTACCTGCAAGTGAATTAATCTGGGAGCTGCCTCTACACGTCCCAGCTGTGCCTGTGCAGGGTTTCCACACAACAGCACTGGGTACCACGTCAATTAGGGGGTGGACACAGTCACAGTTAATTAATCACATGGAGGATATTTTTAGAATAACTGGACAACATCAGCAAACCCAAATGTTTGTTCTTTCAGCAGCATCTTGCTGCTTCCTCATTCTTCCTCCTTAATGAAGGCCCCGTGTCTTAGCTCACATCTGGCTGTGAATTCTTTGGCACCAACTCCTGCCCATGGGAGCCTCAATCCATGAACCCCCTCAGCACCACAGTCACACAAGAGGACAGGCCTTCTTGGGCCAGCTCTCTCAACATAAGCCAGGTCTACCTTCCACAACACTGGGCTTATCTTGGCATTGCCTGCACTTTGAGGTGTGACTTGATCCTGCGTGGAATCTAAAGCTCAAATAGCACACAACTGTACCCTACAGAGCAAACAGCTTGAGATTAAACTCAGAAAATAGCCACAGTTTGAGATTTTTGCAATCAAAGGACAAGAGAAACAGATTAATCCAGCCTTGGTTCGTGTGAACACAGTTCCTTCAGCTCAGGATTTCGAGTTAGGTGTTTGTGTGTGTAACAGGATTTTTGAGCTGTGCAGTTTGTTGCATGTCAGGCAGTGGTTCTGGGGAGAGCTGGCAAACTGTGCTTTCCTCCAAAGCTGGAGCACTGCACCCACAGCAGCGTGACAGCTTCAGTTTTACTTGGCAAGGAGCTGGCCCAGCCCAAACTGCCATTCTCAGGGGAGCCTGCATCACTTCTGGAACATGGAATCACAGAACCACAGACTGGTTTGGGTTGGAAGGACCTTAAAGCCCATCCAGTCCCATCCCCTGCCATGGGCAGGGACACCTTCCACCAGCCCAGGGTGCTCCAAGCCCCGTCCAGCCTGGCCTTGGACACTTCCAGGGATGGGGCAGCCACAGCTGCTCTGGGCAACCTGTGCCTGGGCCTCCCCACCCTCCCAGGGAAGGATTTCTTTCTAACATCTAATTTAAACCTGTCCTCTGTCAGTTTAAAACCATTCCCTCTTGTCCTGTCACTCTCTGCCTGCATAAAAAGTCCCTCTCCCTCCCTTTTTACGAGCCTCCTTAGGCCCTGCAAGGGGCTCTCAGGTCTCCCTGGAGCCTTCTCTGCTCCAGGTGACCCCCCCCAGCTCTCCCAGCCTGGCTCCAGAGCAGAGGGGCTCCAGCCCTGGGAGCAGGTCCATGTCTTTGGCAGAGCTGTGCCAGCCCAAGGCCCAGAGTCCCAGCAGGAGAAGCCTCTGCTGCTGCCTCAGGTGTGGGAGAGCCCTGGGAGTGACCAAAGGCAGGCACAGAGAGGAGGGTGTTGGACCCAGCAAGCCCAGCTGGTGCCAGTGAGGGTTTTGTTCTGGTGGGGGCACGTTGGGGCTGGGGAGCATCACTTCTGGATGGCTGAGCCCTAATTCTCTTCCCCTTCACCACCAGGAGAAAGGGGAGCTCTGCTGCAGGTCCTGTGAGCGTGCCAGGGGCGGGGAGTTGTGTCTCTAGCTCCTGCAGACACCTGGAGGAGCCCTGCTTTGCCTGCCAGAGTTCACTCAGCAGGTCTGCAGGAGGCTGGAGCATCACTGCAGGAGAGCAGCCTGGCTTGTGTGGTCACTGCAAGGCCAGCACTGGGCTCCAGAGCCAGCTCTGGGCAGGACTGGGGCCAGTGCAGAGCCTGGCACGTGTCCCACCAGCTGCTCCCACGCAGGGACTGGAGGGACTCGAGGAGTCCCTGAATCCACCCAGGCACGGGGTCAGCACGGGGCTCCTGCACCAGTGGCTTCCAGCCCGTGTTTGTTGTTTTTGTGTCGCTCCTTTGATCCCAGAAAGGAGGTTGCTTAATATTTTCATGGCTTCCTTCCACCAGGGAAATTACATTTCAGGCTTAAGAGTCTAAATCTCTTCTGCTTCAGAGTCCTTTATCACTTTCAGTAGTTCTGTAATCATTTCTAGACCTATTTCAAAGAAAACCAGTGAGTCCTGAGTCCATTATTATCACCTCAGTACTTGGCCTGAAGGCCTCTATAGGCATCACCTCTCTCTGCATTCAGCACTTCAGCAGCATTTTGGAAAACATTCTCTAGATAAGCAGAAGGTAGAAAATCCAGGCTAAATAAGACTCAGCTCTTTTGGAAATTCAGCTTGGCCTCTGAGAAATGAACTGTCTGTGGAAGGTGGAACCAGATGATGTTTGAGGACCTTTCCAATTCACACCATTCTGTGAGCCTGTGAAAGTTTTAAAGACAAAGGACGTGGGACAACTGACCTCTCATCAGAGGTTAAGCAACCATGTCCATGGCACATTGCACTCCCCAACAGCTGAAACACCACAACACTCCTCCAAACTCCACTGGACACCAAGGGGATTTTTACTGGTCTGGAAATCTGGGAATTTTTTACAGCAGATCTGCTGCTGTAAAAGCTGCAGAAAAGAAATCTGCACCAGAAAAACCCAAGAAACAGGAATCCTGCAGCTGTCCAAGCAGGGTTTTTGTTGGATACCTTGATACACTGAGGACAGCCTGCCTGCTTTAAACGTTGTGCCAGGGCTTTGGTTTCCACCCAGATCCATAATCCCTCGAGCGAGGCTACAAAGTCACGGATTTTGGTGAGGGGACAGCACAGGACTGGAATTAAGTGCCTGCTAAAGTTCCATTAGCTCAGAGGAATAACACAGCACATCCATCAGATTGGACAAAACCTTCAATCCTGCTTCAACTTCCAAGGAAATGCAATTTGCAAAAGCTCCCTGCAGTTCAAATCATGCTCTGGGTTTGTTTGGGGTTTTTTTCCATACAATAGAGATATTTCAACTAATAACTGAGCAGCCAGAGCACCAAAATGCATGACCCAGGCAGATCTTTCCAGTGAATAAAAGAAATAAATGAAAAGATCTATCCCCTGGAGCATTAGGGACAACTGGCACAGTGAAACAGCCAGTGTGTCTCAATCTTACATTTTACCCAGTATTTTGTAAGAAAAGGTTATGTAATTCCAAGTCATTTATACTGAAGGAATGTGGGAGCTACTGCAAAGCACTCCAGAGGATCAGGCAGAAAGCTTCATCTGCGCTTTTGGCCACTTGCAGATACTTTCCTGTCTCTGAAATTTATGATTAATAATGTCAATGCCATGGCTCTGGCAGGCAGAACCTCCAGCATTTCCAAACTTTTGGTTCAAGCTGACTATTCTTAATCCAGAAAATGAGGACAATCATTTTAGCTAGAGTTTTTTTTTATTTATTTTTTTTTCTTGAATGAGGCTTTCCAAAGCTCAGCACAATTTCACGTCACTCAGGCCCCATCTGAAAAGAAGAGGCACACTTGGAGTGCCAAGGGGATGACACTGCCACAACTAGTGATGGAAAAGTGAGGTAGGGAGTTATCTTCAGTAGTTACAGTCAAAATATGCATCTGATTAACAAGAAACAAAGAAAGTGTGACTCAGCTGAGAAAATAAAGCTCTCTTTAAATGAGGCACTGGAGCTGTTTTGAACCACAGCAGCTGAATTGAGCCCCTTTGGGGCAGTGACCCCTCTCAGAGCTGCTTTTTACCCAGTTGCTGCTCTGGAAGGTACCTGGGGAACAGGAGCAGAGCTCCAGGCGCTTCCTCCACGTTCTCAGCCGTGGCATTAATTCATGTCTGCAAGAATAACCCTGCAAGCCCTGCTGTGGTGAGAGCCTCGACCCTCACAGCTCACAGGGAACCAGAGGGGACCAGGGCACTGCCCTCCTCCCAAGCACTGCTTTGGGAAAGGACGCAGCCAAGCCCCCCCATCAGCAGAACTGGTGCTGGTGTGATTTACAGCGGGATTTATGCCCTGGACCTACCACAGAAGTCCCCACCACGACAACAAAGCAAGCAGTGGGGAGTTTCACGGGTCCCCTGGGGACACAGTGACTTCTGCCGAGCCAAGATCTGAGCAGAACCTCCTCAGTATCAGTGTAAGCTGTTCCAGCTCCTGCCTGGAGAAAGACCTCTTTGAGAAAGAACAAAGTAGAGCTGACTTACTTGTCCAGAATGAAATACAAATCAAAGCCTCCGTAGCAGGCAGGACCTCCGTTCTCTCTCTTCCCGCCGTGTCCAGCACAGGTGAGTGTAAAAATTGCTAGGAAGAGACATTTGAAGGCAAATCTCAAGATGCTTTGCTTTGCAATGGCCATTGTATCCAGAGAGGAGGAGAAAAAGAAATCTCTTCTTCCAAGGCTCCCTTATTTCACAGGTTTCTCCACAAAAGCCATTCAATGACCTTTAAATGTATATATGTAGGTTGTATTCCTTAAGGCTCCGCTTGCAACAGTTGTCCTCAGGAACTGCAAGACTTTCCCCCTTGTTTCCCTCGCACTTCTGTTTCTTGGTTTCAGATTTCAAGATGCACAATACTGTATTTCACTGTTTTTTTTTTTAAAGGGACTTGACCCTCAGTCTCCCTCTCAGCTCTCAGAAAGCAGCACCATTGTTTTGCAAGAGCAGGAGCAGCCTCCTCACAAATCGTGCTTTGTCACAGGCTTCAGAAAGTACAGGGAGGGTTTGAGGCTTTCTTCTCCCCCCCCTTAATTATAATTGTTACTATTAAAGATGGCAAGTTCTACTTCTCCTTAGCAAAAAGAGCTCAGACAATGCCACCTCGTGGTCAAAGCTCAGGCTGAGCGAGTTTGGTTTCCAGCATATTTGTGCACTGAACACACGAACACACCACAGCAGCTTCAGGTATGGACACAGAAGTGGTTTGCTCACAGCAGGCACAGCCCTGTGCATGGAACTCCAGACTGGGTTGGGTTGGGAAGGGCCTTAAAGATCATCTTGTTCCATCCCCCTGTCATGGACACCTTCCCAGGTTGCTCCAAGCTCCATCCAACCTGGCCTTGGACACTTCCAGGGATCCAGGGGCAGGCACAGCTTCTCTGGGCAACCTGTGCCAGAGCCTCCCCACCCTCACAGGGAGGAATTCCTTCCCAGGATTCCATCTAACCCTGCCCTCTGGCAGTGGGAAGCCATTCCCCCTTGCCCTGTCATGCCCTTAGAGACATCTCTGTTTCCCTCAAAGGAAACATCTGAGTTTACAAACCTTTAAAAAGCTGGAGTAGCTTCACAGAAGTTAAAGCAACAAGCCATGCCAGGCTTCATCCCTTGTATTTTCTCAGTCCTGAGAAATACTCAGTAATGTCTGTGCTTATCATGGAATCACGGAATATCCTGAGTTGCAAGGGACCCACGAAGATCACTGATCCAGCTCCAGGCCCTGCACAGACACCCCAATAATCCCCCCCGTCCCTCAGAGCATTGTCTGAACAACTCCTGGAGCTCTGGCAGCCTTGGGGCTGTGCCCAAACCTTGGGGAGCCTGGTCAGTGCCAACCACCCTCTGGGGGAAGAGCCTTTCCCTGAGATCCAACCTGAGCCTGCCCTGACACAGCTCCAGCCGTTCCAGGGTCCTGTCCCTGCTCACAGCGAGCAGAGATGGAGCTGCTCCTCAGGAGGATGTTGAAGACCCCAGTGAGGGTCCCCTGTCAGGGCAGCTCTTGCACCAATAAAAGTAAACTCGAGATTACAGGAGCAGGGGCTCCCAACTTTCCCTCCCAAACCCTCTCAGGCTACACCCACACACTTGTCCTCCAAGTACCAGCTGCTGGTGAGTGGAGCTGCTTCAGGGGTGGGGGGACCAGGCCAGGTTTCTGACAGGGAGCCTGACTTGAGTCAGGCTTTCCAGCTGTTCTTCATTGCCTAAAGAGTTAAATTTGTCTTTAAAAAATTCTTAGCAAGAGCAACCAGTGTGAGGGAAGAAGCAGCAGGGTAAGATGTAAGGGGAAACAGCAAACTGTGATAACTGATAACTCCAGACTTCTGACTGGAGTGAAAATAGCTGAATGACAGACCAGTCAGACACCCTGGTGCATGCTGACGGGGACTTTGGGAGTGCTCTCCCTCCCAGCCTGGCCCAGAAATTGGAGTGGCTTCATCACCTCCAGTGTGGATAACAGAGACCCAGGCAAATGGTGCCTCCTCGGCCCTGCTGCCAAATCCTGATCACAGCTGAGCAAAGTGCAGCTCCCGTGGAGCCAAAGCTTCTCCAGGGCCAGACAGGAGCAGAAACAGGTGGTTTGTAGGTGAATATCTTGGGCTTCCCCATCTAAACTCCAGGGGAGCTGGGAGTGCAGGGGGGAGTCTTTCAATTTACCACCGAGTCTGAAAGGAGAGCAGTGACACAGCTCATCAGGGCACAGGGAGAGGATCTGTGCAGGGTATCAGCTTCCTGCAATCCATGGAAATACAGCACAGTGCCAGAAATACGGACAGAGCCCTTTGCCCAGGTAGCTGTGCTGCTGCCCAAACTGGGCAGGGTGTGAGGGCACGTGCTCCCTTATGGGCAGGTGTGGAAAAGATGGAGCAACACCTGCTGGTTTGCAGGTCCAGGTGATCTGGGTGCTTGAGCCCTCCCAGATGAGACTGCTGGGGACACCACAGTGCAGAGCTGTAGCTCCTGTAGCCAGCAAAGATACAGGGTTTGGGGATGATAACGTTTTGTACAGTTGTTCTGGACCAAATCTGTTTGTAGTTATGGAGCTGGAGTCATCAAATCCTGGGATCAGGCCTGGAGAGTTTGGTGTATGTGTTTGTGCTGCCCTAAGGAAGGGGATGGGACTAGTTAGTCAATGGATTTTAAAAGAAAATGAGCTAAATGCAGGATGTGAAGCTAGGAAGGGGAGAAGAAAAGCTTCCTCTCTGGGGACTGATGTGCTGGCTTTGAGACATTTTGGAAGAATACTTAGGGCCAGCTTAGATCTGAGATACAGTTAAGGCTCCTGTCAGGGCCAGATTTGTCTTGCTGTCATTGGTCTGTGATCTGTGTCTGCTTAAAGATTAGAAGCAGTGATAATCTCTTCCGTTGGTTTCTCACTGCCCTGAGATGAACAGAGTTGGGAAAAACACAAAACAAAGAAAAAGCTGTACCCCAGGAAAATAACTTTGTTGTGGAGCAGGCGGAGGGAAAGGAGGGGGAATGGAGGAGGAGATGAGAATCTCTGTGTAGCTGTGAGTTCAGGCTGACAGAAGGGCCAGGAAAGCTTTGGGAAAAGCCAAGGAATGAGGCAGCAGATGAAGCTGTGAGAACTCTGACATGGAGGAAGCTGCTGTCAGAGAGGAACACTGAGCTTTGTGCTGCAACTCTGACTTTGTTGAGGATTAATCCTCTTCATATGAGGTCTTAAGAATGTGTATTTTTGTTATGACCTGGTAAGAGCAGCATCAACACACTGAGGAATTCAGCTCCATAACAGGAAGCTCATGTGGGACACAGGAGGGGTGATGGAATTTCTCTCCCTCCCTTTCTAAAAAAGTGTTAAACCCCAAAAATATTATGCAGACTACAGCTTTTGTGTGAGAGACCTACCAGTGCTTGGGAAGATGGGGTGTGTTGTAGTCTTTGTGTAAGAGCCAATAGTAAGGTGTTTTAATTGCATTCAGCAGTGCAATGGGTAATTAAGCTCCAGCTGATGCCCTTGTCGAGTGACTAGAACTTGCACATGTGAAGGATGTGGTATCAGCAGGTTTGGTTTTATCAACTACTCCCTTATATGTGCCTGTGGGACCTTCTCTGAACCTCGCAGCTCAGAGGAAGGTGGATCTGCCAGCCTGTGGGAGCAGTGGTGCTGCTGAGGGGTGAGACACAGCACAGCCCTGGCTGGGTTTTGGGGGTGGGTTCCCTTTGGCTCCCAATGTCTGACCCGTGTGCTGGGTAATGGCTTTTGTCAAGGTGTAGAACTCCTGTTGCCTGGTTTTCACGGCACTTCAGGAAGCTGTTGCAGCACCGTGTGGATCGTGGAGATGTGGCAAGTTTCCCACACCCCCAGTGATGATATTTGCAT
This sequence comes from Lophotriccus pileatus, assembly GCA_035583135.1. Lineage (NCBI taxonomy): Eukaryota > Metazoa > Chordata > Aves > Passeriformes > Tyrannidae > Lophotriccus > Lophotriccus pileatus. The sequence continues at coordinate 674,132 of JAWWES010000059.1, forward strand.
TCTCTCTGCTCCCTGCTGGCAGTGCAGGCAGCTCCTCCAGGTCATGGCTGTACCCGAGGGCTGTCGTTCAGCAGAGCTGCTCTGCCCTGGGAGGTGCAGGACAGCAGAACCTGGACGTTTCCATCTCAGCTGGACAACCTCACAGCTCGAGGCTGACGCTCAGTGGCCAGCAGGGGATTTTCTTCCCTGGACTGCTCTAACTTTTCAAGGGATCAAGAGCTCCCTTGGCTCTTGCTTTTACCCGACTTTGCCCTGCTGTGATTTTATCTGCCTCTGCTGTAGCATGTAAAGGCTGCAATTCATAATTTCCGTGGTGATTCGGGTTTGTTCCACTAGCTTTTCTAGCAGGGGCTGCTGACTCTGTGTGTGTATGGGACCCTTTTCTGCAGAGGAGTGTTACACTAAGTACGTGGATGAAAATACACTGCTTGTAAGGTATTAAATAAAATAGAAGAAAATGTGGCGCAGGGAACAGTGCCACCACGATCCAGGGAGGTGTCCTGCTTTCAGCAGGTTGTCAACCTCACTGGCAGTGAGTGGCAAAAGCTCCCCATGGTGACTGACCTGGAGGATCCCTGCCATGGGTGACCTCAGACTATTTCAAGCACCCAAAAGGGTACTGGTGGGTTTTTGGTAAGGCTGCCTTGGAGATGGAGGAAATGAAACAGCTCTGCCCTGCCTGGTCTCTTGGGGTCTCTGGTCTTTCTTCTGCTGTTCAGGGTTGGAGAACAACTGGTTGCTGATTTCTACCACAATGGTGCACTGCTGGCAGCCAAGCCCCTGATGCCATCCCCGAGATGATCCATTGACTGGAGAGCCCAGGAGGGATCAGCAGGACCTGCTCACCCTTCAACCGCCCCACAGGGCTGGTGTGACAGTCTAAGGGAGAACAATGGGGAGAACATTTCATGCTCTGCCACTGAGGAGCTGAACAAGGAGCTGGCAGGGAGCAGAGCTGGGGCAGCTGACCTGAACTGGCCAAAGGGATGTTCCACACCACAGAATGTCATGCCCAGGATATAAACTGGGGAGTTGGCTGGGAGCTGCTGATCCCTGCTGGGGGACAGGCTGGGAATCAATCAGCTGCTGGTGAGTGTTTGTACTGGGCATCACTTGTTTCTTTTGGGTTTCCTGTCTCTCTGTCCTTCTCTCCCTCCTTTTCATTAATACTGTCATTGCTGTTTTTATCATTAGCATTATTATTAGTGCTATATTTTATGTTGTTTCAGTTATTAAATTCTTATCTCAACACATGCGTTTTACTGTTTTTCCCAATTCTCCTCCTCACAGGAGAGTGGGAGTGATGGAAGGGCTGTGTGTGCTCAGCTGGGAGCAGGGGTGGGTGATGGAGGGGCTGTGTGGTAGGTGCTCAGTTGCCAGCTGGGGTTAAACCCTGAGGAAAGGCTGTGCAGTTGCTTTCCAAGTCTTCTGTTTTAAGCCTAAAGCTCCCCAGGAGCAGGGGGTGCACCCAACAGTCCCCTTGGGCTGTGGGAAGTAGGGCTGTGTAACAAGGCTGTGAATGTCTCTGTCTGTTGTTTTTGTTTGCCTTCAACCATTGCCAAGTACTCTGCCAGGTTGCAGCATCCTCGCAGCACCTCTGCAAGTGTGGGTTTTTCTTTCTGCTTCATTCACTTTACAGCCAGATGAAATTCAGCACAGCGGACTCCAAGGGCATCTGGAATTACTGGTGTCTTTCTCTCTGGCTGAGTTGAGACACAGATCAGCCTGGTTCCCACTGCTCCTGAGTTTGGAGCAAAGGTTTTCAGCACGTGGTGTGGCTGAGTCTGACCTCCCTGCTTAAATGAAAGAAGGCAATTAAAAGTGTGTTCTAAGAACCTGAGCTTAAAACTCTGCATGATCTAATGACCAAACCACAGGCTGGGTGTCTGTTCTCAGTCCCCTGGGACTCACAGGAATGCAAACTCAGCATTCTCCTCTCAAACAGGAGGCTGTTTGATTTGATCAGATATTTGGCCAGTGGTAATTAACCCCTTGGAGACATTAACGTGCATGAATCCTGGAACAATTAAGTCTAAGGTGACAATGATTATCTAAAAACACGCATCTGACTTGGAGAAAGTGAACATACAAACAGCACTGCTGAACCCCTGTTTGTTTAAAGGAATATTAGGATCTTCTGCAGTTTGGTCTGCACTGGTTTGAAGGCAAAAGGACAAGCACTCATGCCCAGCAGGAGGGAGCAGAGCTGCACAGAAGGGAAGATTTGGGTTTACTGACTCCATTTCACACAATCCTACAGGATCTGAAGAGAAATCCTACTGTGTTGAACTGCAGTGTCTGACTCGCCCCTGTGAAAGTGCTGTGACCATGAAGAATGTGACCATTTGTCCATGAGGCAAAGCCTCCATCACTGATCCTGGTCCTCCTTGGAGGCTTTCCTTGGAAGAGGTTTAATTACACTGACATGTGCTCTAAACTGGAGTGATAACTGGTAAACTTTCCCTCTCCAGCCCATGCTGTGCTGTCAGACAACCCTCCTGGCTGTGTTTAGAGCTCTCCTTTGACTGAGTGTTGTTTGCTGCCTTTGGTTCCACTCTTTAGATTCCACGGACAAAACGCAGAAGGTGCAGCTGTGGCTTTCTGAAATCCTTGCACATCAGGCCTGGGAATGGCTCTGTGGACACCTGCCATGCACTGCTCTCTGCCATTGGGTGTCACCTGCTGCACTACAGCAATTTTCTGCACTGCTGAGGCTGTTCTGGCTGATTTGGTTCTTCAGGAATATCTCCCCAGTCCTCTGAAGAGGATCGTTGCTTTGGTTCATGGGATGGCTGAAGGTCCCTTTTCCTTCACTCAGTGTTTGGCATTAAAATGAACATACTAAGAAGTTTCTTTCCAGTCCCTGCTGGAAAGCGAGTTTGAGCAACGCCAAGGAGAAGGCAAAGTAGGGCATGACAAGACCTGAGAGATTGTGTTATGGCACTGTACAGTGAATAAAAAGAAATTAAAATACCTCCTAAACTTGATTCTCTCAGTTTTTGCCTCAGACTGCACAAAATGAGATCTGATGGTCTGTGAGGGAATTAAAAGAATTTGAGTCATACCAAGAAAGGGGAAGATTGGCAGCAACAAACTCCTGCCTGTGCCTCTCCTCTGCTGGGAGTGCTGTGTGCTCACCCAGGTAATTCAGATGCTTTTCCCCAAGAGGAGCCTCAGGGAACTCTGTGTCCTGTTAAACCCCTCCAGAATGAAGCCTCTGGGGCCAGGGAGAGGGTGCCAAAAGCTGAGGGACTTCATATGACTGGTGTTTGTGCTGGATAGATTTGCATTCACCTGGATAAGCTGGAGCATCCTGCCCTTTTTGGCGGAGAACGGGAAATAATCTGGATTTTTAAATCCTGAGCATCAGGGACTCCGCCTTGCTTTACTTTAGGAACAGAACAACTCTGTAAATCCCAGAAAGGGAATCTCCAGGAAAGGAGACTCCTCTTGCCCGATAAAGGCAAATTCATTGCTTTGTCCTTATTTCTTTCTGCCTTTTGATTTCTGATGTGAGGCATCTTTCCCTGCACAGGGAAAGGAAGGTGGTAGCTCTGAAAGCCTTGTTTGTAACTTACACACCCTGGGGCTTGCCCAGCTCTCTGGGTGGGCCCAGTGTTGAGAGCTGGCAATGAAAAGAGCACTGGAAAGGCTCAAAAGGGGCAAAAGAGAGACAATCAGAATGTATTTCTGCAGGTGTTCATAAAAAAACAAAGGGTGGAGTAATGACAAACAAGTTGGAGTGAATCTGTGATTTAATTGAAAGCTCTGGTCACCAACTGATCTATTTTAGGATCTGAATCCCCAAGAAAGAATCTCTGGAAAGGGGAGATGCCAGGGAAGAAGGGCATCAGGGTTGGCTTTGGGCAGCAGCTCCAAAGCTGCAGCTGGAGATCCACACAAGGCTCAAGAACGGGACGATTTTCACGCATAGTTATTGTCATGACAGTATGTAAGGGCCAAATATTGAAGGACATCAAGCCTAATGCATGATCCGAGGCTGAATTGTCGTCCTTGAAAAACAAGAAAATTAAAAGTAGATTACCCTGAGATGCTGGCTTAGATGCTGTTGAGTGATCTGTGCATTTGTAGACAGCCCTTAATACTTGGCACATTGCACTTGCCTTTTGAATCCCATTGAGCCCCCTCAGGTGCCCAAAGCAAAGCAAGCAGAAGGTAGGGGGAAATGCTGCCATGCCAGAGCTGAGCCTGAGCTGCAAAGCAGCTTTCCATGACAGGGTTGGAGACAATCAGCTTGCAGGAAGGCTCAGAATACTTTGATGGTGCTTCAGGATTATCTCCTCAGTTTTACGCTCAGCTCCCTTGGATATATTTAAAACAAATGTCCTTTGTCCCATCAATAGAAAATTCTTTTGCAGGTGATCAAAATACAACTAAGGCACCCACAGCTGATTTCTACCAATCTCCACACCCACAGCTGCCACTCTTGGTTTCTGTCCATCTCGAGCTGGAGCCTTTGTGCAGCAGTGACTCCCCAAGGGGAAAAAACAGCAGGTCAGTAACATTCAGAATTTATTTGTTGGTACTCACCATGAACTTCATAAGCCACGTAAGTTGTGAGTCCTCTGCACATGGAGAAGGTGTCTGGTCCATAAGACTCGAGGTCCCGAACATTCCTCTTGATGAGGGTGAATAGAATCTCCTTTGCAGGTGGTCTTGGACGGTTCTGTTTCTAAACATCAAATGAGAGCACTCAGCAAGATCCGTGCTGTGATCTGATTCATGCTAGCCATATCCCGAGTTTTAACTGTTATAAAAGTTATAAAAATCATCTAAGTGATCTACAATATTGGCTAAACATGAAAACCCTCCACTGGAAGCATCTGAACAAGGGTATTCTAATTGTTCAAAGGTGAATGTCATTGAAATCCATGAAAATGCCTAATCAGTGGTGTGATGAACATGGCTTTTGCAGTACCTGCTGGTTTAGAAGCTTTTGAAAATAGCCTAGGGTATCAGCTTACTTTGCATTAAGTACAACTTTTCAAGTAACTCCTCCTTTTCAATCTTACCCTGGCCTCTGCAGCCAGCTGGGGAAGTGAATCAAAGCTGGGCATCTCCGTCCTGTTCATGATGGAAATGTAGCAGGCCTTCTCTGGCAGCATTCTGGTTGCCATAAAGCCCTGTAAAATAAAGCTGTTGACCACTGGGAACTCATTCTTTCAATCATCAGTGCTGGAATTAAGGCCATATTAAAAGGGTAACAAATCAGTTTTTACTATGTACGAGCCAGTGCCCTCGTAGAGTCTCTGAAGAAGCACCTTCCCAACCACTCACCGTGTCGTAGTTCCAGAGGGTTTTCCATGACCCATGGTGGGTCCTTTGCTCGACACTTGCCACCAGCCAATATCTATTGGTGGTCATAATTTGGTAGCCTACAGCAGTGGAGATTTTCTTGCTGACTTCCACTTTTTGAGCCTAGAAAACCAAATGAAAGTACACTTGGAAAGACTTTCGAGTGATTGAGTTGCCTCCCCAAAGCTTTAGGAAAATGGAAGAATGAAGGAGATCTCCCAAAGCAGGGGATATAGAAACAGCAGCTCTGCATGTGGCAATTGGTCACTGTACTCACATGTTCACCAAGGGCTGGAGTCAGGACGAGTCCAAGAAGGACTGCAGTCAAAATCTGAAATGGAAATCAAATACAAAAGTGTAACTGCAGGTCTGGCTGATGAATCCAGCCATGAGAATCCCTGTGCCCTTTTCCTAATC